>JAMXBD010000180.1:1470000-1519979 GCA_024138025.1 Combretum micranthum
AACGTCCGAAACAACCTGCTAAGTGGTGGCAAAAATACGATAAGTAGATACATAATTTAAACTTTGATCAGAGAACAAAAAATCAGACCATGACAGAGCGTTCGACTGAAGGAATGAGTCACTCGGAGAAAAAAAAAAAAGAAGAGAAGTTGCACGCACTAGAAAAAGACTGACGATGACTCGATTACCTAAAGGACCATCTTGTCAGTCTCGAGGTCTTTCTTGTCTCACACAAGAAGACAGAAGCTTTCTTTATATAAGAAATTATCAGTCTTTTTCGCCACACCGGGATTTCTGCCAGTACCAATCGCTACGACATTAGTAGCTTAGCTCTTCGCGCTTCCCGCAGGCCTTTTTATATAGAGAGAGTAAGGGAGGCGGTACGGAAGATTGGTCCGCTCCGCAAAGCTGAGCTTTTCGGTTCGCTCCCCCTATGTAGTCGGCCTTCTTACCAGTTTGCCTCCTTTCTTTTTTCTTTCTCTTGATGAAATATAAGAATGCCCGAGCTCCAGCTTTGCTTGCGTTCTTCACCGGCGCTCGCCGGATCTATCACTCATCCCGCTCCCCACGGAGCGGTAAGGAGTCTTCTGTGTGTTATAATCTTTACGGGAATGAATCGCATATGTTGGTTGAGAATTGCTTGGGAATTCATTGATAGTTACTTTGCCAGGTTCTAGGGGGGCTACTCTTCTTTTTTGTCGATCGAGCCGCTCCCCCTCATTCCACTCGTCCAGCCCTCTGAACTAACTTGCACAATCGAGGCCACAAAGATAGCCAACTCTATGATCAAAGAAATAAGGAAACGGGCGACGATTTGGCACCAGATATCCGGAGGTGTGGAAAGAGCAGCTGTGAGAAGGGGAAAAACCAACAAAAAACGACGATTGTTCGTGAAGGTTTCCACAGAAAGACCCCTTGGTTCTGGCAAACGGATCACAATTACAGGTACCTGGGAGCATACCGATGGAATGAACGAAATACGAACAGTTAACATAATATGGTCATAGATCTTAGGTTGTAACTTTATCATGAGCGAATTTGTTGATGTTGCACCCACGAAGTATGGAAAGTGCCAAACATTGGGAACTACCCGGGGAGGAGTTAGGAACAGGAACAAGGAAAAGCGAGAACCACTTAAATGGAAGAATCGATTGTATTTCGTCCTTTGTTCCCCATAGCAACTGGGGATTAAAAAGCACCAAATTTGATGACATAAAAAAGGGAAGACGAAGTAAGAGCATGCTATTGAAGACGTTGCAACATATGTTGGGGAGGCCTCCGTTGATTGTGTGCAAACAAAATAAGAGTCAAAAGGCAGGGTAAGAAAGGGTTTAGCTAATGGAAAAATTAACTCTTCCGGGAACCAGTAACGCGTAAACCATGTCCAACCAAGACCGATCAATATCCGAACGGAACGGATTCGAACTTCTTCTAGAATAGTATCCGGTGCGAAAAAAAATTCATAGGATATATGAAAAGTAATTCAAATATGAGATAGCAATATTTGAGAGGATTCGATTCATTTAAAGTGATCCTCAAAAGCGACAGACTGTAAATCTGTTGAAGTTTTTCTACGTAGGTTCGAATCCTGCCTCTCCCACTTGTTGTAGACTTCAGAGAAGAGAAAGGAAGGTGTTTTATCAGCCCTAGACTATAATCAATAGACATAGGGCATAAGTTGAGGAAGAAGGAAGAACTCTCATCCGATCCGCTTTCTCAAGGAATACATATATGTCTTCGCTTGAAGTTATGACCAGAGGACTCGACCCGAAAAGCTTATTAAGCTTAGTAGTTGTGTAGGCGAAATAAACCTAAATAAATAGCATAGTGAAATAAAGTTCTCGTGGGTGGCGTGGCCTTCCCATTATTATAAGGAAGCATCCTCTCTTTCTGTTGCCGGTCAGCCTCAAAATGTAATGGCTAGCTCAGATAAGAGCACTTCAAGCTATTCAAATAGATCCAGTCCAGAGAAGTGGTGTCTTACTGGGTCGGCACTTCAAGTTCTGTCCCCCGACACAGCTTGCTTGGAAGCCATGGCAAACTTTTATCCTGATTGTACCGGTTCCCGGCAAGCATTAAAAAAAAGGTCTATCCTCCGATTCTTAAAATTTCTGTGCTTAACTTAATCTCCGCCCTAGTTTTTTCCCTTGCGAAATTCATAGTTGTTTCCAAAAAGAAACGACTTTAGGTAGACTTCCATTGTGTGCGCGGTTTCTCTCGTTATTTAAGCAGTTATGCTTGTGTGAAAGCTGACCCTTTGGTAAGGATACTGTTTTAGCGGTATGCCCTTTTGACCTTATCCCCTTAAGGGTTGGGTTCTAGTGGCGGGTTTTTGGGTTGTCCGGACCCATATCTGGTAAAAGTAGTGGCCTGGTTGGCCCCACACCCCTTATCATGTGTGTCTGTGGGGGCTGTTTGTGTTAGCGTTTTGGCGCTTGCCTTATGGTTCTCAGTCCTCTTTCTCTTTCGCCGAGATGCCTTTAAAAAAAAAATTATTCCCTATATTCCTAGAACCGGAGGAGAGAGCGCTAATAACCTGTTCAATTGATCTCAAAGAGCCAACCGCGAATACGAGTACTTCAAGCACCGGAAACGGATATAAGACCACCACCGGTTATGAACCCAAGAGCTGATAGTGGAACAAAACCTATTCTTTCGGTAATACCAACCGCGATAACACCAAGAACAGCGCTTACTGATATAACACCAACACTTGATACTGCAAGAGCTTCTACGCATGACGTTACCTCTCAATCATCGTACATTAAGTCAGTGAAGTTCCTAGCCCTGTAGTTAGAAAGGATAGCTATTCAATCACAGTCAGTTTGCTGCACCGGTGCTTGCTCGCTACAGCTCTATCATGCTGTAAACACCCTCTGTCTATACACCAAACTCAACGAAATAGTTGCCATCAATTATTCATCCAATGGTATTCACCACCCACGTGCCCTTTACGCCCAGTCATTCCGAAGAACACTTGCCCCCCTCCCATCCAAAGAAGCGAGTAAAAAAAAAAAAGGCTTGCTTCTACTATTACTCCTTCTCCTTTAGGATAGGATCGTCGTTGGTCCTTGTACACTCGTACAATCGATTTACCTTTTGTTGTTCTCTTACGTCATTGAGTTATTATTCCATTCTTACTAATAAAAAATACTAAGAAGAAGATGTCTAAGGTAACTGCTTTTATCTCGGCCCATTGACGGTTACCTTCCCGAATTTCCTTTCTCTGATCGGCTAATTGGCGGTTATAGGTCCTAATTCATAAGGAACTTTTCTCCTGGGTAACTAAAAAAATAGATCCCGCATCTCTCTCTTTGAAATAGAATCTTTCTCTTTTCATTCACTTCCAGGCCCAAGGCGAGAAAGAGACCAGGCTCAGGGCAAAAGGCATAATAGATCGACTCCTCCGACCTTTGCTAGTGAATCCCCTGCAGGCAGTTTCCGGTCCCGGGTTTAGAAAGGGCTTTCTCTGTCGAACTGCGATTGAAGAAGAAAAGAAGAAGAGAAGCTCATGACACTGTCGGCATGTCGGAAGAACTACTTTTTCTCTTTATCTTTCGACTCTCATTGGGATTACCCAGCTCGAAAGGATCTTTCTCGGGACGAATAGGAATTGAATTCATCACAAAATGACTAAGAGGCAGCATAGCCGATGCTTTCGGAATTCCTAGTCGAAGGAAATGGCCCCGCCGCCGTATTCAAGAACGAGAACCGATTCCGATCTACGAATATCCAATTCCTACTATACGGTAATAGAGGATGGAGAAAAGAGGACTTCCCGGAAGGGAAAGTATAGAAGAAGGATTTCTTATTTCAGTCGTAGGCGAGTGAATTGACCCGAGGTCATTCCTTTTTGCTCTTCAAGATTCCTTTGTTTCGTTTCTCTCCTAATAAGCGGTCGTAGCTCCTCTTGTCGACTCTGAACTCATGGTGGAGGATGGGCTACTAACTAGATTAGACTAGAAGGGAGGAGAGAACATCGGGAAATCTCTTTAGAGAAGCAAAGTCCTAAAAAAAATCAAAGCAACAAGGTAAGTCAATTCTATCTTTTAGGAAGGCTCCCACGTGCCATTGATTTAGATTAATTAGCTGTTGCCGTTGGCGCTCTTCTCTTTTCTGAAGCAAGGAAGGAACTGCAAATAGCGTATATAAGAGAGAGTCAAATCTTTCCTTTCAAACATAGTTTAAGCGATTCCCCGCGTCTACGAATAGAAAAGGGTCTGAGGGCTAAGACATCAGTCTAGGGACTTCCTTTTCAGAAGGAAGAGGGGCATGGGTGGACAAGGCTTGGCAAGTAAGCGCGAAATGGACTCTCTTTTCAAGGGGCGAAGAGCAAAGAGACCATTCTCAAGTAAATGATTCCCGATGCCGGGCTACTATTGGTTTTGAATAATGGACATCTGAGACTCTTCTCTTGGCGCCTAAGAGATGTGGGACTTATGCCTGCCTTTATGTCCATTTTGAAAGAAGGAACTGTTGGAGGAATAAGCGCTCTTAGTACAAATGAACTAACAAGACATAGATGCCCTTGCTTCCTTACAGGAGTAGCTGCCACTGGTCTTTCTTTCGATTCGGGCGTATCTTTCATATTCATATGAATATATAAATTCCCATTGAGACCAGCTGAGTCTAGAACAGAGACAACCTATTCATCTGAGGAGGAAGGATCGAAGACTAAGACCGGTAATTCTGCATCCACTTTCCAGCCGACGATGTGGCATTTCTTCCTAAAATAATGTCCAAAGCGGCTCTATGCCGATTATCAAGGGCTCCAGAAGGCCTATCTTTATAGCACTTCTTTTGGCAGTTGTATTTTTCTTAATTGTGGGCATCTGTTATTTAAGTAGTTCTGGTCTTTCCCGATCCAGGGATCTTTCTATCAGCTATTGCTTTTAGTTTATAGACTAACCTCTGCTGTTGTTTGGTGTGCTTCTTTTTATAGAGAGAAAGTGTCTAATCCTTTATCTATTGAGGTAAGTAGCTCGTTTGTTCTTTGTTCGTCTTATTTGATTTGTACTTTGCTTCGTCCTGCGCTGCTTTTTTTACGATGTCAAGTTCAAGTATAAGATCTCCCGCTTTCCTCTCTCTTTATTCGAGCCAAGCTTTCCTTTGATGAAGGAGTGAAGGGCTAATGATTCAGTTCAGGAGCTTAGTGAGCTATTAGAGGGAAGTGAAGGAGAAGTGAGACCCATCCTGCAGAAGAAAAGAAACTTTGTACCGGAACGTCAGCTGGCCATAAGCCTACCAGTACAGAAATGGTTGCAGGCAAACTGAATTCGGGAGGTGGACTATCCAGAGTGGCTAGCCAATCTTGTCCTAGTCAAGAAAGAAAATGGGAAATGGCGGATGTGCGTCGACTTCACCGACCTTAATAAGGCATGCCCGAAGGACTCTTATCCTCTCCCGAAGATAAAGAAACTCGTGGCCAGAGGTTGAGTACACGAGTTGATGAGCTTCATGGACACCTTTTTGGATATGATCAGATTCGGATGGTTAAAAAAGATGAGGATAAAACCTCATTCATCACGCACCAAGGTACGTACTGTTAGAAAGTCATGCCTTTTGGTGCAGGTGCAAGATATCAGAGGCAGGTGAACCAGATGTTTGCAAACCAGCTCGAAAAGGCTTCCAATCCTGTTCTTTTGTGAGATACCTTTTTGAAAGCTGAACAAGCTAAAGTCAAAGTTCGCTCTCAGCTGATGATGAAAGTCCTTTAACAAGAAGGAAAGTTAACTTTACGGCTGAACCCCACTTCTTCGGATTCGGAGGTTCCCCATATCATATACCTTTTTTTTTTCGCTCCTGTAGTTAAAGGAAGCTGTTGAAGCCCAGAAGCATCTTCTCTTTCATATGCTACATCGCTCACTGAACTCCAAAACCCTGACGGTGACTCGTTAGCACGTAACCCTTCAATGAATCAAAAAAAAGAAGGCTTTAATATAATAAGGTTCTTTTCTGCTATGATTAAATTCCAAAGAGGGACTTTTCTCTGTCTCTAGCACACCGGATGAATGTAGAGTTTCTTCTATAGCAGCTTGACTTGAATCCGCTTCTGTTAAAGTCTTGTTTAAATTCTTTTCTGGGTTAAGAGAGTTAAGCTTAAGCGGAGAGGGTAAAAGGGTAGCCAGGATAAGAAATAATTTCTATTTCAGGCTTCCGTGCCTAAACTATAAGGGTCCTTCTTGCCGCAGAGTGAAATCTTATTTTCACTCTTATAACATTGACATCAGAGTAGTAGTCTCTTTCAAGAAAGGCATAAGAGGAAGCAGGGAAAAAAGCTCGACCATAGCTTGGTGGAGAACTCAACTCATACTAAAGTTCCGGGGGTGGCGGATCAAGGGTCGATTCGAAGTCTTAAGACTCCCTACACCCGCGTCTTCTGTAAAATAGTCAATTAGCAGTTTTTTTTTATCTTAGAGTAGTTCTACTCGGGAATTTTCTGTTGAACCCTCCATTTCTTATAGTAGTGGGCTAGGTTAGAAATGAGCTGATGTTTTTTGTCATATAAAAGAAGCTTGTTTTCAATATAAAAACGATGATGGCTTATTTTAGTTCACATAAGTCCTAATTTAATCAAACAAAGCCCAAATTGACCCGAGAAGATATTTTTGGAGTTTACTTTTCACGCACGAGAAAATCGAATTAGGTTGAGAACGGAATGAACCGATTCGACAGTTCCTACTCCAAGCTTACTAAGTCAAATCTCCTTATGACATCTCTTATTGGACTCGATCTTCTAATCCCTGTCATTAGCCTAGAAGATTGACCTTTGGCATTTAATTGGGCCAAAGATCCAATTACTGAAGTGACCCTCTACGGTATGTAAGTGTGTGTGTGTATATATATATATATATATATATATATATAACAACTCTTATATATTATTTTTAGGTTTTAGAAAAGATGGAAAATGAGCTATCTAAATGAGCCGAGTTCAAGCGTAAATTTTAAGGTTTTATAAGAAAAAGTTCAACTTGGCTTAAGCTTGATTTACAAATGAGTCAAGTTCGAGCTTGAAATAATGCTTATTTAACTCAATGAGCTGAACTCAAGCATAAATTTCAGGCTTGATAAATAATTTGATTTGAGTTGAACCTAGGCTTTCAAGAGTTGAACCCGAGCTTTCAAAAGCTTGAATTGGTTTATTTGCAGCCCTAGTGTTTCGCATTGATTCGACTGTCATTTCCAATCTAGTATTTGATAGAGATTTAAATAATGATATATGGATCGAATGCAGATCAAATATAAATTAGATATAGATTAAAAAGGAAAAACAGATAATCAAAGTATATCATCGTTTAGGCTTTTCATGAAAAACAAGCATACTATTCCGGGTTATATATAGATCTGATTCATTACTTACTCGGTAAATGATTGCAGAAATGCTTTACAAGCCTAATTTCATACGGAAAAGCTTTGGAAAATAACGAGCAAAATGAAGTCCTCTGTGTGTGTCTGTTATATATATGTATGAAATTTGCTTGAAAAGTAAGTGGACAGCATTGATGGGAAATCCTTCCTTATGAAGGTTATTGGTGGCAGTGGAAATTCCTTGGTAACAAAGGATTTAAAATCTCAGTTGATGCTTACTTCATTAGGCAGAATTTGAAGTAGCAATATTCCATTTGTATTAACCTCCTTAACCTTTACGTACGAATTGCGGCAAAGATATTTGTGCATGGTTCAATTTTGTGTGAGCTATCCAGTGTAATTTTATCTTGATTTGATAGTCGTAAAAGTGTCATGATATATTTGAAAACTAGTAGAACATAGTAGGATAAATATATAAAATCTCAACCTCTGCTCGAGAGGCACTTATGGTTTAATCTGGTAAATTTTAATTTATTGCTAATATTGTTTGTAGTTTTACTCATTTAAAAACTTAATTTGAAGTAGGTGTTTCATCTGGCTTCTTCTAGGGTTTTATGTTATTGTAGACACCTCATTTTTAATGAATTATTAAATTGTTGTTAATTATATGTTAATATTAAGGCTAAGTTGAAGAATTAGATTAATTTTTGTAATTATAAAGGGATTAGAATTAGAAATGAATAAAATTAGGAAAATAAATCAAATTGTAGGAAATAAAGATGATAGATATAATATAAGTACACATATAAATCATATATATTGTATTATTATTTAAAAAAAAACTGCTTGTACATATAGAAAGTAGGCATGGAAAGATTTAATTTGGTACCTAAAACGCGTATTTTAATCAAGGGAAAATGCCTCAAATTTGATCTAAAAATTGGAACAAACTTGTTTTTTAACTTTCCTAAAAAATTCAAAACGCATCAAAATTTGTTTTTTAAGGAATGTTTGTTGATTTGGGTTGTTATAATATGGTATATACATGTCTAATATTGTTTTTAATTAGAAAATTATAACCAATTGGAGCCAATTTTTCAAATTCGTGCAAGAACTTGCCCTAAAAACACTAGATTCGAATTGGATTAAATTGGTAAGACTTAGAGGTTAATTCACCATCCTAACACTATAAATAGGATTCGCACACTACAAATTAGAAAAAAAAGAAGAAAAAAGGATAATTAGCGAAATCAAGCATCACTGAAGTGCTACTGACGTAGCCGAAGCTTCGCCGACCGCCATCGATGGAGCCTAATCCGACCAATCTTTGTCGAAGCCTAACTTTGCTAGCCACTAACCCAAGAATCTAACTCGTCGGTCGTCGTCATCATCCAATTGTCCCCGTCCTTTGAGCTGCTCTAGGTAAGTTTGCTTCACCTGTTTTCTTATTTTAATAATAAACTTTAGGAATGGTGTTTGTGAATCACCGTCATATTTTTATATGAACAAATAAATATATATATACATGTACATAGTGTTTACTATAATAATATTAAATAATGATGCCATAATAATAATAATAATATAATAATAATAATAATAATAATAATAATAATAATTCACAATATTATATGTATGTGTAATGTCCAGTTGGTAAGAATAGAATATGTAATTAATATTACTTTATTTTAAAATATTCTAGATAATGATGTTATTTCCAAATTGTTATAAAAATCAACTTTCTTTCTACTGTGATGTTTGACATGAATATGAATATACGGTTTTATTTTGTTAATGTTAGCATGTTGATACTTGATAATCCTTATAGTAATCTTTATTCTTAATAACATGTTAAGTATTTTGATATAAGATTTAGGTGATATGTGATTGTGTTTTCATAAAAATTTCTTTTTCATCACTTAGAAAAAGGTTGGTTTTCATAACATTGTCAAAACTTAATCTGATAGATTTAGGGCTCACATGCAAACCGATTTTTGTAAAATTAATAAAATTTAATGAATTTAAAATGATAAGATTTTTTTTTTCAAATTTCTAAAATTAACCAACAAGCTAAAATTTTCATTATGAGAACTACGCATTGTCTGATCTCGATTAGCGGCTATGTAAGCATCTCAGGAGCGACATAAAAAATGAAAAAAAAAAACTTTTTTTTTGTTTATTTCCATTTTGAATTAATTCATTGTTCATATTGTAAGATTTAATAATAAATTGTAAATATCAATATTATTTGTACTTATTTGTAAATGTTAATGTAAATAATGATTTTTTATTCCTTAAAATTGCAATAATAACTTGTAGATGTTACAAATTGTAAATATTTTTTTTTTATTTTCGAGCATTAAAAGGATAAAATTTAAATTTTAAATTTCAAGTGGTAACCATATGGTTCTAATTAGTTAGCCATCAAATCCAAAATTTCTGGTTTATAAAGTTTGGTTTGTAAACCAAATTTTTCGCAAACTAGTAGCTAAGTTAGAATTAACCAACCCATTAATCCTAACTTATAAATTTTTTTCGATTCTAATCGGGTGGCGAATCCGAATTGTTTTAAAAAATTAAAATTCTTTTAATTCTTAGTCGATGGTTCTTATTAAATGGGTTTGGGTTTAATATGGATTGGATTAAAAGAAATTAAACTGAAAATGAAAAATCCAAGCTCGGCAGTTATTAAGAGAGATTGTTTCAATAGCCTTTAAATTTAAGAACAAAAGTCCTAAATGTAGACTTCTCGCTGTTTCGGTTCGGGTTCAAACCGGGACCCGAACCGTAGAACCCGAACCGCCAGGTCTAGTTTTAATTTTGGAGGATCAATGGGGCAGGTTAGAACTGGGGACCCAATGGTTCACAAGGCGGGTCCCACGGTTCGCAACCGGACAGTTTTTTTCCAAAAAATAAACAAAAATTTTTATTTGCCAAAGTAAAGATAATTTTGTCAAAAAATGCATTTTACACTTAATTTAAAGGAAAAAAATTATGAATTGGTTACTACAAAAATGATGAATACATTTGATAATATATAAACTACTTGTTTCACTACAATTTAGTACATTTCCCGATGTGAGGGGGACATTATACCTTACCTCACTTACATGTGTTTTGGGAAAAAAAAAAGAACAATGGAAAGTAGAAATATTTAATATTTTATTGGTCGCCCTGGAGGTGCCTATGTATCCGAAATTAGAAATAAGATCATCATAGTTTGTGTAATTTTTTTAATTTTTTTTATAAAATCTTTAATATGTTTGTTGATTTTAATTATTAAAAACGATGTCAACTTTAAGTGATTAATAATTTTGTACAAATGTTGAAAATATAATTTGGGTTCAGTAATTTTTGAAAATATGTTCACAAACCTATCTATTTTGGAAAACACCAACTAGGGAATTTTATTTATAAAAATAGACCGATATAGTATGCATCCTATATTTGTATCAAAACAAAATTATAACACCTACATAGGGGTGGGCATGGACCAGTTAACCGGTCCATGACCCCTTTTTTGAAGGTAACAATTAGAATCGATTTTTTTAAATGTCAAACTTAAACCGGTTCATTATTAATGATTAATCATATTAACGGTTAACCATTTTTTTCAGTTAATATTTTCGGTTTTCGGTTTTTAACCATTTAGCATAATTATTAACTAAAAGTTGAAGTTAACCTTGAATAGAACATAAAAGGCTCTCCTCTTAATAGAAGGATGGCATGCATAAATATTCTAATGGATCTTTATGCATAAGATGTTTTAGTTCTATTGGAAACCCGAATGAATGAGGAAAAAAATGCTTAAACACTTAGGCACATATTGAACCAAAAGTTGTGTGTTGAAGCTGTAAGATATGGTGGAGTAATAATCATCTTATGGAATGACAGGGGAATCCAAATTTAGAATCTATTCATGTCAGCACAAGAGATACATCTTTGTGTCCAGATACTGTCTTTTAATATTTTCTTTTATCTTTATCTTATCTATGCTAGTCTTATTTTTAAGGAACGTTGTCTATTGTGGGAAAATTTGGAAAAAGCTGCTAAGCTTCTGTCTTGTCCTTGGTCAATTATTGGTGACTTTAATGAGTGGACTTTTTAGCCAATAGGGATCCCATATTCCCAAAGATATTAGGAATGCATGAATTCATGTAAAATGATTGACCTGGGCTTTTATGGCCCCCCATACACGTGGGTAAATATGAATAAAGATATAGTGAAAATCATTAAAAAAAGGATTGACAAGTTCGGGGCCAATCAAGAGTGGTTTAATCTTTTCCCAAAAACAAAACTCTTCCATCTAAACCACTCACAATCAGATCATAGGCCTATTCTCCTGAATACTTGGCCTTACCTTTAGCTTGATCATAAACGACGACCTTCTCATTTTCAAAACATGTGGATTGAGCACCATCCCAACACACACCCCATCCCCCCGTGCGGAAGTTATAAAAAAGGGTTGGAACATAGGTGAACATCCTGATGCAAATCTAAACAACATAACCATGGAGCTGAAGAGATGGAATAAAGAAACATCTAGAATTATTCATGAAAGAAAGAAGGTAATCATTGAATGTCTAAAAACTTTTGAGAGCTAAGATGATGGAAACAAAGAGTTCTGGAATACTCTAAATGCCCTAGAAAGTGAACTAAATAGTGTTCTGCGTAAAGAGCAATTACTTTGGGCAACAAAAGTTTGAAGTGAGTGGGTCATTGAAGGAGATATGAACACTAGATTCTTTCACACTTCTACCTTGGCTCGAAGAGCTAAAAATAGAATAAATGGCTTGATGGATGATAGAGAGGTGTGGCATACTGATAATAGCGCAATGGGAAAAATGATAAGATCCTTCTTGGAAAACATGTTTCAATCGAGTATACTTGTAGTGAAACGTGATGATCTGCCAGAGGTAAGAGATATGAATCTAAAAGAAGAACAACAACATCACCTAGCTAAAAAGTTTAATCCTAAAGAAATTTGGAATAGACTAAAGACCATAGGAAATGATAAGACTCCAGGCTGGGATGGATTTAACTCAACCTTCTATAAATGTTGTTGGGACATATGTGTGTAATTTATTGATAAAATACTAGGACAATGGGGAAATTGATCCTAACATTAACAAAACCCTCATTGCTCTTATTCCCAAACATGTTGGAGCGTGTAGGGTGACTGAATTTAGACCTACAAGCATTTGTACCACCATCTATAAGATGCTAGCCACAATTCTAGTCAATAGACTGAGACCTCTACTCAATGATATCATTTGTCCGAAGCAAGCAAGTTTTTTCCCCAGTCGGCCTGCTTTTGATAATGTGATCATTCTACAAGAAACTATGGCTAGGGCCAAAAGAAAACTTGAAAAGAAAGGTTGGATGGTGTGGAAACTTGATATGGAAAAGTCATGCGACATAATAGAATGGGACTTCATAATAAAGGTGTTACGACAATTAATGTTTCCTAAGAACTTGGTAAATATGATAGCTTCTTGTTTAAGAATCATAACCTTTGAAGTGATTATTAACCAATGTACATCTAAACAGTTTGCAGGATCAAAGGGTTTAAGACGGGGGGATTCGATGTCTCCGTATCTTTTTATCCTTGTAATGGAATGGCTTAACAGATCCACTAACCAATTGGTGGAGATGGGTTGGTGGAAACCAATCAAGACAAGAAGTTCAAATATATAGTTATCACACATTCTCTTTGCATATGATATTATTCTAATGGGAGAAGCAACCTTAGAGAATGCTTTATGCATCTAGAATTTCATGGGATTTTTTGGAGAATGCTCTGGGCATAAAATAAATAAAGGAAAATCAAGAATCATCTTCTCCCATAACACTAGTGGAGAAGATAAAAATCATATTTTGAATCTAGTGGCTCTAAGAAAGGACACTAAAATTGGCAAATACCTTGGATTTAACATTCGGGAAAGTGGCAACATCTTTACCAATGAAGTTAGTTCCATTCTGGACAAAATAAAAACCAAATTAATAGGATGGAAAACAAATATGCTAAGTATGGTAGGGAGAAAACTGTGTTGGAATCTATGGTACACGGAATTATAAGCGACTATACACAAGCTATGTGGATCCCAAGGAATATGATAGCTAAAGTTGAGAAACAGACGATAGACATTCTCTAGGGATTTAAGGAAGGAAATAAAGGCTTCCATGGAATTAGCTAGGAAAAGGTAAAGAAACAAAAGGAATCTAGAGGTTTAGGCATCTGGGACATAAGGAAATGAAATGAAGCAGCCATCATGAAACCAACACGGTCGAAGATTCTGACCAAGAAAAATGGAAGTGAGAATAAGAAGAGGAAAATTTTTGGTACGAAAACTGTATGTGAGATTTCAAAAAGCATGTAAAGAATGAACGAATTTTACTTGTGGCAACAAAAAAATGAAGAACCATAAGGTTTTGGAAGGATGATCGGCTGGGAATTGGTAAAGTTTCTTAACTGATCAAAGGTCTCTTAAAGCTTGAATTCGAAAGTATCTCTCTTTGAAGCTATTGGGACAACTCTTGGGGAGGGAAAGAAGAAGTGATAAGCTATCCTATAGACAACTATATCAAGTCTATTCATGGTAACCTGCTCCTCTTGAATGATGATATGGAGGTAGACTTCTCGCGGTTTCGGTTCGAGTCCAAACAGGGACCCGAATCACCGGGTCCGATTCCAATTTTAGAGGACTTGGAACTACCTTATCGACATGACGGGACTGGTTAGAACCGAGGACCCACCGGTTCACGGGGCGGGTCCCATGGTTCGAAACCGAATAATTTTTTTCCAGAAAATAAAAAAAAAATGATTTGCCAAAGCAAAGGTAATTTTGTAAAAAAATGCATTGTACACCTAATTTAAAAGAAAAAAAATTATGAATTGGTTACTACAAAAATGATGATTACATTTGAAAATATATAAACTACTTGTTTCACTATAATTTAGTACATTGCCCGATGTGAGGGGGACATTATACCTTACCTCACTTACATGTGTTTTGGAAAAAAAAAAAAAAGAACAATGGAAAGCAGAAATTATTTAATATTTTATTGGTCACCTCAGAGGTGCCTACGTATCCGAAATTCAAAATCAGACCATCGTAGTTCGTGTAATTTTTTATTTTTATAAAATCTTTAGTATGCTTGTTGATTTTAATTATTAAAAACGACGTCAATTTTAAGTGATTAATAATTTTGTACAAGCGTTGAAAGTATAATTTGGTCCAGCAATTTTTTAAAATATGTTCACAAACCTATCCATTTTGGAAAACACCAATTAGCGAATTTTTATTTATAAAAATAGTCCGATATAGTTTGTATACTGTATTTGTATCAAAACAAAATTATAACACCTATTCACCTCTGGTTTGGTCGGGGGTGCCCATTGCGCTGCTTTCTATGGAAGAGTTGTAATCACAAAAGTATTCATCTTCCTCACTAGTCACGATGACAATTTCTTGCAATCGTCTTTCCGCCTTGCTCCAGTCGTTAATGCATCCAACAGCTTCTAATGTTACCGGTGTCATTCGTGCCTTGTGGTCATCCAAGATATTACCTGCACAACTAAAACCTGCTTTACCGTAACAGTTTAAGCTGGAGCTGCAAGAACCTGTCTCGCAATGTGTGATAGAATTGGGAATGTCCTTCTATGGCATTTCAACCACTCTACAATGTCAAAGTCTCTAACACTTACGTTATCGCCGAACTCAAATTCGGTGTTAAGGTATCGGTCAAGTTCAACACATTTGGTACTGTCGCTTCCACCTTTATACCTTTTTCGAGCTTGTGATTGCATCATTACGAACAAGTCTCTTGTGGCGACGTCATCCTCGATCGGTCTTTCAGATGAGGGTTCTAGGGTACTAACTGACCCCTCACCTCCATACATTTGACTGAATTGTTTGTATAATCTAATTAAAACATATGATTGAAGTGTCATATGTTTATAATACTCTTCCAGTAGTCCTCCAAGACCTTCAAATCTGCGGTGTGGGTCTAATACCCATGCAACATTATATATCATTACAATGTGGCGATAGTAAGAAAGCCACTTCCTTGTCATATCCTGCACACTCATCTGCGACACCAAGATACTTCTGCATAAGTCTTTTGTCTTTATGCTTCAACGACCTGATCTGGTCTGGAAAAAACCTGATGAGGACTTAATCTTTAACATTGAATTCTCCGGGTCTATGCTTCTCATATGCCCATTTCTTCATGCGTCTGGAAGCTTTTTCAAGACATGCCTTAGCAACTTCAGATTTCTGCTTCCAATCCTTTGCAAACATATAAGCCTTTGGGCATTTCCCAGTATACGACGCTACTACTGTGTAGGGCAACAGTGGTTGCTGACCCATAACAATTTCCATAGGGCTCTTATTGGAGGAAGAGCTTAGTTGGATGTTGAAACAGAACTGGGCAATATCTAGCAAATCTACCCAATTTGTCTGGTTGGCACCAATAAAGTGCTGCAAATACTCCTCCAGCATCCCATTAAACTGCTTTATTTGTCCATCACTTTGAGGATGGTGGCTGGAGGACATACTAAGTTCGGACCCTAAAATGCTGAATAATTCGGTCTATAACATCCCTGTGAATCTGACATCCCGATCACTCATAATGTTTTGAGGCACACCCCAAAACTTCACAACATGCTTGAAGAAAAGCTGGGCAGTCTCTGTAGCATTCAAACTTTTCGTGGTTGGAATGAAGGTGGCATACTTTGAAAACTTGTCTACCATAACCAAGATGGATGAAAGTTCACCTACTTTAGGTAGGCAAGTGATGAAATCCATGGAGACACTCTCCCATGGGCGAGAAGCCACTGGAAGAGGTTCCAAAAACCCTGTAGGTTTCTGCCTCTCGATCTTGTCCTGTTGACAAATTAAGCACGTTCTGGTGTAGTTCATCACATCTTCCTTCATATCCGTCCAGTAATAACCCTGCTTCAACAAGCTCATCTTCCTCTACCATCCGGGATGACCAGCCCACAATGTATCATTGCACTCCCTCATGAGTGCCTTCCTCAAGTTCCCCACCTTGGGAACATACAGGCGTTGACCTTTAGTGTAGATTAGATCACCTTCAACCCAAAATTTGCAAGTCTTACTCTCATCAATCAACTACTTCAAGTTCTTGGCCAACAGGTCTTGGCCTAAGTGTTCTTTGATCTGTTCTTGGATAGTACCAGCAACTCGATTGGTGGACTGTTAGGCTATCTTGGCCAAATAGGCCAAATTTTCTCTTCTACTCAAAGCATCTGCTAGTTGATTTGTATGCCCACTGCGATACACAATCTCCATATCAAACTTTGTAAGGAATTCCTACCATCTCGCCTATTTAGCTAATAGTTTCGGTTGAGTAAGAATATAGCTGGCAGCAGAATTATCAGTTCTCACAAGGAACTTCGACCCTAATAAGTAATGCTTCCACGTTCTGAGGCAGTGCACAATAGTTAACAGCTCCTTCTCCTGTGCTAAGTATCTGCGCTCAGTGGGGTTCAACTTCCGACTCTCATATGCCATTGGATGGCCCTCCTGGATCAATACTCCACCTAAGGCAATATCATAGGCATCCATGTAGATTTCAAAAGGTTTGGAGATGTCAAGTAAGGCGAGGACTGGCTCCTCTGTCACAACCTGCTTTAACTCTTCGAAGGCAGCCTGACACTCTACATTCCAAGACCATACTCGATCCTTCTTCAAAAGATCTGTAAGGGGAGCAATCCTCCTAAAATACCCTTCTAAACCGTCGGTAATAATTAGCAAGTCCAAGAAACGAGCGTAACTCGGTGACACTTCTTGGAACAGGCTACTCTCGAATAACATCTACGTTAGCCTTATCCATCCTGATCCGCCCTTCTTCAATCACATGCCCAAGAAAGTTGATGCACTTTTGGGCAAAGACACATTTTTCACGCTTCACGTACAAATGGTTTTCCCTTAGCTTCTAAAATACCATCTGCAAGTGTTTCACATGGTCCTCCAATGTCCTGCTATACACAACAATGTTGTCTAGATAGACAACAACAAATTTATCCAGATACTCATGAAAAAAATTATTCATTAAAGTACAAAAAGTTGCAGGAGCATTAGTGAGACCAAATGGCATCACCAGGAATTCGTAAGCCTCATAACGGGTTACACAAGTAGTTTTGGGCTCATCTCCCTCAACAATGCAGACTTGATGATAGCCTGAGCGAAGATATAATTTGGTGAAGTATTTGGCACCACTCAGTTGATCAAACAAATCAGCAATAAGAGGAATGAGATAATGATTTCTCACTGTAAGTTTGTTGAGAGCCTGATAATCAATACATAATCTCAAACTCACATCATGCTTCTTCTGAGATAAGACAGGAGTCCCGTATGGTGCTTTCGATGGACGAATGAAACCCGCCTCTAACAACTCATCAAGCTGCTTTCTCAATTTTGCTAGTTCTAGAGGTGACATTCTATATGGAGCTTTGGCAGGTAGCTTGGCCCCTGGGATTAGCTCAATTTCATGATCCACTGGCCTTCTTAGAGTAACTCCTTCGGGAGCTTGTCAGGCATAATGGAACCATACTCCTTCAGGATATTCTAAATTACCCCCAGAATCTCAGCATTCCCTCCATCCTCTTTCTCTATCAAGACGGCAAGGAATGTTGGCTCTTAATGCTGGAGCCCTCGCTTCAATTGGAGCGTCGAAAGCATCATTGCCCCAATGGTCTTACCACTGCAACTCCCATTACCAGCTTTCCTCCTCTGAACGGGCACATAACATGGCTTCTCACCCATAAACACTAGGCAATTAGCCGCTGGCAAGGAAGCAACTCGAGCAATTCTTAGAAATTCTTTCCCTAGGACTATTCTGAAATCATCTAAAGGGATAACAGTGAAGTTGAGATTCCCGCTTTAATCTCCAACCTTCACCTTCACACTCTGTGCAACTCCCTGAATCGGACAGGCCTTGGCGTTTACAGCTTTAATTTGGCTAGAATCATCAGACAACACTAGCCCCAATCTCTGTGCTTCGGGCACATCAATAAAATTTTGTGTGGCTCCCGAATCAATCATTGCACTGGCAATCTTGCCGTTGATGTGCAACTGCACAAACATCAATTCATTGTCAGTCTTGGCTTTGCTGGGCTCTGTGGAGGCCTTCCCAACGGCTGACAACATGTGTAAAGCTCTCATCCTGGGCTGCTCTTCACAATCTTCCTTAGACCCTTCATTCAAACAAGCACCTTCTGCCTTATTCGTTAGGGCATTAAGTGCAGCCTTAGTTGGACATTCTGCTACCCTGTAAGGTCCGTTACACAGGAAACAAACGAGTGTTGGCTTCTTACTACTGCTTGATGCACCATTTTTCCCTATTTGTTGAGAGCCATAAAATTTCTTCTGCCCCCCTCCATTACCATGGTTATTAAAACTTGAGGCTCTCCCACTTTTGGGTTTGTCTGACTTGCCAGACTTTCCACCATCATGTCCCAATGACACACCCTTCCTTCTGGAATCATTGGTATAGCCTGTCAAGCGCTCAGTGGCTGTTTGCGCCTGAGTCAAATTCTCTACTCGTTGCCTCTACAACTCATTCCTGACATATGGCTTCAATCCCTCCAAGAAATAAACCAACTTATCATCTTTACTCATACTCTTGATATCAAGCATAAGTGCCGAAAAATCTCTAAAATACTACCGGATGTCATCGCCATGGCGAAGCTCAAGTAACATCTCCCTGGCATTGTACTCAACATTCTCAGGGAAGAATTGAGTTCGCAACTCAGTCCTCAACTGTGCCCAAGTATCTACATGTGTCGTATCATTCTGGATCTGCTCATATTTGGTGCGCTACCACAGCTTGGCATCACCTATTAGGAACATAGTGGCTATGGAGACCTCTGTGCCCTCATCATTATGTCCCATAGCTGTGAAATACTATCCCATGTCAAAGATGAAGTTCTCCAACATTTTGGCATCCCTCATGCCAGTTAATGGTTTTGGCTTAGGCACTTTAGGTTGAGTAGCAAGAGCTTCAACATGGGCTTGGGCGAGAGCATTTGCAATAGCTCATGTCAACAATACGATTTGCTGCCTCAACTCTTCTACTGTCTCTACAGTGGCATATCTCACTAGCCCATTTCTCAGCCCTTCAACAACTACCTGAGATTCCTCCCAAAGAGTGGCAATAGCAACCCTAAATTCTTCAGCCATCTCACCAACCCTCGTGGTGATTTCATGACTTGGTGTCTCTACATTAGTCATTCTCTTATTAAGCGGCAGTAAGGCATCAAGAAGCCAAGAAACATGTGCTACCTGCACATTTAAAGCATCTAGACTTCGAGCAAACTCTTCTTATCGTGTCATGGTTGTTCCCACTGGAATAACCTAAGCTCTGATACCAACTGTCACGGTTCTAGACTTTTCTCTAGCACAATGGAATCGTGCGGTGCTTATTGTCCTACCTCCGTAATAGTAAGCAAGCCTAACGCAGCAATATTCGGTTAACAATCAGCCTTAATATTTGTAATCAACACACGAAGGCAACAATAAATAACCAACAATAAGTAAAAAAGGACTAGGGCACGAATCAATCTGAAAATATATCACACTTTATTAATACCTCATGTACAGGCAACAGTAAAGTGTGTGTGGGGGTTTGTGCAAACTGGGATATCATTGACTGTAGGCAGCTAACTGGTGAGTAAGAGCTTTTATCCAGAAGAGTATTCATACCCCCACAAAGAGCTTTATTAGCTTTTGTGGTTCCGGCAGGATGAGACGTTAAAATTGATGAGGAGGCAACACCAAAAATAAAATAAGTAAATAAAAATATTTACAATAATCCCCCCATATACTCCTAATATACAAGAGATCGTCACACCTAGGCCTTCAGGCCACCCTGGGCAGGGATCGTGATGCTAGGTACACTGGCCATCTCAGCGCACCTTCAGGCACAACCAGGACACCAGAGGCATTGTGTAACGACTTGGAAATCTACCCACTGAGGTATTGTTCGCTTTGGCCACACGTCACACGGTTTTATCCTTTTGGTGCCAGTGATTCCCAAGGGGTCACCCATCCTAGGATTGCTCTATCCAGAGCACGCTTAACTTTGAAGTATTAATGAACTCCAAGCCATTGCACCGAAAAAGGCACCTCAGTGATTAGAGTTCCACCATCTATATTTGAGGGGTATTACACACTCCCCCACTTATAGTACTGACTTCCTCGTCAGTTTTGTTACATAGGTCTAGAACCAATATTCTGATATCATTTGTCACAACCTGCCATCCCAGGCTCCACCGCAGCGGAGGGGGTGCCCCTAGGTCCTCACGCCACCCTGGGCAGGGATCGTGATACTAGGTAGACTGGCCATCCCAGCGTATCCTTAGGCACAACCAGGACACCAAAGGCACTGTATAACAACTTGGAAATCTACCCACTAAGGTATTATCCGCTTGGCAACACGCCGTACGGTTTTGTCCTTTTGGTGCCAGCGATTCTCAGAGGGTCATCCATCCTGGGATTGCTCTACTCAGAGCACGCTTAACTTTGGAATTCTAACGAATTCCAAGTCATTGCACCGAAAAGACGCCTCTGTGAAGAGTTCTGCCATCTATATTTGAGGGGTGTTATACACTCCCCCACTTATAGAACTGACGTCCTCGTCAGTTTCGTTACACAGGTCTAGAACTACTATTCTGATACCATTTGTCACGACCTGCCACTTCTGGCTCCATCGCAGCGAAGAGGTTGCCCCTAGGCCCTCACGCCACCCTGGGCAGGGATCGTGATGCCAGGTACACTGGCCATCCCAGCATATCATCAGGCACAACTAGGATACCAGAGACACTGTGTAACGACTTGGAAATCTACCCACTGAGGTATTATCCGTTTTGGCCACACGCCACACGGTTTCGTCCTTTTGGTGCCAGCACTTCCCAAGGGATCACTCATCCTGAGATTGCTCTATCCAGAGCACGCTTAGCTTTGGAATTTTGACGAACTCCAAGCCATTGCACCAAAAAGGCGCCTCTGTGATTAGAGTTCCACAATCCATGTTTGAGGGGTGTTACAATATCACAATGAACACATTTTTCATCAAATAAATACTTACTTGAATTGCAGAAATTATTCATTGGATCTTCTAATTCTTCAACTACTACTACCAAGTAATTTGTTGAAGCTTTTAAACTCAAATTTCCACTTCTATCTTCAAATTAATCTTCAATTTCACCTGAGATATTAAATGTAACTAGACATTAGATTAGGTATTAGAAGGGGTAACTGAATGGGTATGTGAGATTAGGTAATACTTTACCTAAATTTTACTAATTTGAGATGGATTTCAAAACTCAAATGGATGTAAAGTTGTTTGTTTTTTAGTTGGAAGTAGGTGCCAAGGATAGGTACTTTGAGTTGATTGTTGGTGAAAACTAAATGAAAGGAAAAGAGAATATTTTATGTGTCATATGGGATGATTCTAGAATAGCGTAAGATGTCACATGGGGTTTTATTATACGTAGTTGACTTACCGTGTACCTTGAGATATTTTGGGATAGATGATTAGGTTGTTTAGGTATAGATTCATAGAGTAAGCTTATGTCAAGATATGGGCATAGACTTTTTAGGTGGGTTCGACTTATCTCATGAGTTGGGAATGTTATATTTAGGGGCTTTAAAATAAAAAAATTTGATTAGGTAAATGGAATAAAAATAAGTATTTAGGGAATTTAAATTAAAAATTTTGATTTAGCTAAAAGATTTATCAATTTGGTATTTTAGCTCAAATTGGTGAAATTAGGAATTTGAAATTTAAATTTAAAATAATTAGTTAAATTGAGAAATTTTGTAAATTGGGATATTGAATTAGTAATTTAGCTAAGTTTATTATTTGGATATCATTGGAATAATTTGGTTATTAGGAAAAGAGTCTGATGCGTTGAATCTCTAATTCTAATTTAATTAAATTACTTGTCCAATTATTTCAAAGCACCTAATTGTATTCCATAGTTCACTTAAACTAATTATCTAAGTTACTAAAGTTTAATCACTAAATCAATCTTAATTTAAGATTCAAAATTATCCGTATTTTATACTATTTAATTTACATTTTCCTCAATCAGCTTGGTATAAATCAAGACATTTCAAATAGACCCTTTGTTTTAGCTCAAAAAGGATCTGAAACACAAGAAGTGGCTGTGGGATTTCAATTTGGCAAGTTGAATTGTCCACATTTTAAATGCTATATATATTTACCTCGCAATCTTTTTTTCTTTTTTATTTTTTCAAATGATTCTGTTGGTGGCTTTGTGCCTTTGTCCTTATCGTATCCAATAAAACAGACGTCCCAAGTCCATTACGGTTATAGTGGATCTGAACAATTCAAGTTGATAAAAAAAAAAAAAAGTAAAGAAAATAGGAGAAGTTTGAATATCTTCACATGTTTTATTCAATTCAAGGTGTCAATTTTTCCACTCACTTTACATGGAACAATCCATTTGACGTTATGTACCGGATATTTACTTAAAGTTTTCGAGGTATATTATCACTGCAAATGGATTTAATCAAACAAACAAACAAACAAATAAATAAATAAACCCACGTTTGATTCATTTTTGAAATTAAATTTCATCAAAACCCAATCTCTTATCAAGAGTATTAGGTGTTGACCTTGTTGTCTCCTAACTAGAATGGACTAAATCCAAATTGCTCCATCCTTGTTGTAATCAGAAATAAAAAGTAAAAAAAAAAAAAAAAAAAAGAGTGAAAACATAGTAATATCAAAGAACTGGCAACAAAAGTAATTGATAGGAAAAACATATCTAATGTCAATAATATTTTAATGTTAATTTTCTCACCAATCTCTTATTATCATCATCTTCATCGTTTAGTGAACAATTCAAATAAGATCAATCCTATTAAAAAGATTTGGATTTATCATTTTGAAAAGAAAAAATCAAATCATTTATTATTAATTCCATAGAACATATTGAAATTTGAGACTAAAGTTAAAGTTTCAAACTCAAATTTAAGAAGACGAAGATTGGATATTTGGATTCAGTCAAACAAAATTAATTTTCTTTAAAAATATGGAACCCAACACCAAGAGTCCCAAAACGGATATGTAGCATATAGCTTGCAGCCCAAATTCTCTTTTGGTGTGCTCTCTACGTGTGGACTGGAATGCCCATAAAAGCTGATAAATCTTAAGCGAAATAGAAGACCATCTCCATTTGTTTGTTAACTGCTACCCAAAAATTCTAAATATAGGGCAACAGCTAAGAAAAATTCAAAGCAGTTAAATGCGAATATAATATGCTAAAACGTTTGATCTATTTTCTAAAAAGCGTTTCATACCTTATTTCTACTTATTACATGTATAATAATGAACATAAAAAGGAAAAATGGATGACTACATTTTTTATACATAGCAATATGTAATTTATAGAATAGTGATGCAAACACTGTTGATGAGTATAAAATGAAAAATTATATTGTCATGTCATTAATTTTGACGGAATTATCTCGTTATTATTAAATGGCTTGCACCATATTCGATCATGATTGCACCACTAAATTACTATTCCGTGACGAAACCGGAGAAACTCCTGGAATGGAAACTCCCGTATAGAATAGAAACTTGATTTGTTGAAGTCTTGAAGATGAAGCCCAATTGAAAACCTGAGTGCGAAATATATAGCTAAATTATATTGTTTCCATTTCATCTATGTATCCAAGTAGGGTTACAAAGGGAATAATCAGCAGTAGGAAATGGTTTTACTCTTATAATCATCTGGGGATTATATATTAGAAAAAGTTAACGTGCCTTTTATATGAATTTGTTAATTAATTGCCAAAGAAAACCTTTTCATCTTTCCATATATTTACTTTTTCATAAATAGTTTGATTTACTTAAGAAAGTATTTTTCTCATTAGCCTTTGGATATAGACATTTATACCGATAAGATAATATAGAAAGAGCTTTTTCTCCGTGGATATAGATATTATTTATATTGATAAGATAATTTATAAAGAGCTTTTTTCCCGTGGATATAGATATTATTTATACTGTTAAGATAATATAGAAAGAGCTTTTTCTCCGAACCATATAAGAATTTATTTAATCATCAAACGACCATGGATCAACTTCATGTTGTTTGAAAACTAAGATTTCAAATAGCTGTGTGAATCCAAGTTAATTATGTGTAATTTTTTTTTAATTGTCAACTATTACCGAGACATTATCATCCTTCATAATCTTTCTCATATGACAAGCCAAGTTACTGACTTCGCAAAGAGAAAATTTTGGACAAAATCAAGACTTGGTCTTCATCTCCTAGCCGGCTCCACTAATTTATTAGCATACTACCAAACCCACTTTTAGAAGCTTTAAATGGTGTTATTATACTTATAATACTTGTCCTAACCATTGAGGGTTTGTTTAGTTTAGGTCAATAAAAATATTAATTGTATAATGCTGACAATGACCCAATTAGAATTATTATAATCACAATGATAGGGATTCAAACCTAAAACCTCTCATATAAGGATCAGAAAGATACCATTAGAGCACGAGACCATTGACATAAAATCTACTTCGTTGAAACTAGAAATATACAATATTTCATACGTCTTAAAAAATTTCATTGGCAATAATGCACTAGCTTCTTTCTTTTTATACTTTAATTAAATAAATCACGAAAATATATCGGTGGCCCATATTAATGAATTTAGGCTCTAAAGTCATGTAAACATATTCCATTAATTTTAAATTGAGCAAACAAAACACATATATTTACGATTTAATTCAATATAATCAGTTCCACATTTGATCAATTAATAAGACATATCGATTAGTATTTTAATTAAAATAATGAAATTAACTTGATAGTTCAATAATAGGGAGAGTATAGTGTTTATTTATTTATTTTTGCTAAAGCTTGGTTAATCTTGAATTCTTTTGTTACTTTTTGTGGTGTTTCTGTTCATTTTACCTTTATTTTAAGTATAGTTAATTGATTGAAGATGGGATGTCCTTATCCTCAGTTTACCCGTTTGGTGCTATCTACTATAAAGATACTCAGAAATGTGATTTTATTTGAACATAAGCGATAATGCTTATTATTTTATGTTACATAATTAACTTATACTTTTTTTTAACATGATTTTCATTTAATGAAATGTATTGAAAAATAAGTACACATTGAGCTGATATAAGATAGAAGAGATGAGGATCTAAAAAATTGATTTAAAACAGAAATATATCTGTTGTATAAATATGGTGACATGGACATTAAAATGAATTCAACGCTAAACTCTAATAGGGCAAATATAAATGAAAATGGCAAAATAACCTAAAATAACAAATATATTAAAAATATCCAAAATCAAGAAGTCAGACATAGACACTTTTGTGATTCACGAAAAGTAGAATGGCCGATTTACAAGATGTAAATTAAGATGACCTCTTATTAGGAGTTGGATACGGTTCCAATAGGTCCAATCTGCCTCTTTTATAAAAATCAAACCCTAATAAGAAATCATCTGATTATATTCCAATCATAGTCATCGCTATCTTAATTACATCTTAAATATATATGTTCTTAGTGGGGTAGCTGCCTAATCTAATAATATTTTACATCAACAATTCCCAAAAGGTGTATTGACCACCATCTTGCAAATTTCACCAACTATTACTAGTAAATGTATATTTGACCATTATACATCTTATTGGTTTGAAAAAGAAAAAAAAAGAAAAAAAAGTTTAAACTAACAACATGCTATTGGTAAAATGTATATTGACCACATGTTATTGGTAAAATGGATACTGACCATGATTTTGTTACCTTCACCAACTATTATTGGTAAACGTATATTTGACCAATATACATTTTATTGGTCAAACAATGGTTAAATTAACAACATGTTATTGGCAAATCCAGACTGACCAATGATTCCTGATAATAATTATTACTTATTTTACTTTGGCATTTTCAAGACCCTTTGCTATGGATGCCGATGTGTGATCCCTGATCAGCTTATCTGTGAAGAAATCCTCTGGGAAGGAAAAAGATATGGTGTCAATATGCAATCTATCAGATAAATGATCTATCCAGATAAATGACAGGAAAATACTAATGAAATCTATATAAGTGGTTATAGTAATACACAATTTTTATAAAATTATTCGTATAATATAATTTTATTAGTACTTATATGTCACTAATTAATCAATACCATATGTTGGTATTATAAATGTTTATCACATTTTGATATAGCTTAAAATTTTGATTTTGAAGGTAAGGTGTATTTTTTTCTTTCTTTTAAAATTAGTCGAAGCTGAGTCTTCTATATATATAATTGCACATTATAGATAATAGTTTCTTGCATTTAAATTCTAAGTACACATACAACTTAGACATCAAGGAAAACTTTTGAAGATTATACAAAGTTAGGAAAATTTTATGGTCCTATTAGTAATTTTAACAAGATTGGTCCAGTCATTATCTAACAGTTCATACCACATCTAATAGTGATTGAATAACTAAAATTATTAGTATTCAAATTACTATATTTATTTTAATGATTAGATGGTTAACTGGACGGCCCCATTAATAGGACTATATATAAGGTTAAGTTTCATAACTTAATGAATTAATACTTCATTTTGACAACTATCTAACTTGTTGGACATTGGTAAGATGACTAAGATCCAAGGCAAGGGTAAGATCCCACAAAGCACATAAAGCATGGTCCATGCATTATTCTAGAGAAGACTCAGGTAATTTAGGATAATTATCTCAAGGATGTGATTTATTATGATTGATAAAGAGGTTAATTGTATTGTATAATTTTTTTCCCCACTTGTCATCTTTTAATCAAGGGATGAAATACATGAATGAGTGATTTTTACTTATGGAGAAATCGTGGGATTTATTGATAAAGTTACTTCCTTTCACAAAACAAGAACTAAATTTGATACTCAAAGGAGTTATCGAGTATTCAATGTGAAGATTTTATGTTTTAGATTGAAAATTCAACAAAACTTAAAATTTTTAAACAATTATTTCACTGAATGTAAGTTTTTTATCTAGATAAAGAACAACATAATAACAGTGGCATTTCCTAAATTATCACTCTAAGTGTGATAAATGCTTAAATTTTCAATGCTTGATTAATCATAATTTTTTTTTAAAAACACTACAGTACTACCCAATTTACCATGGTCAAATAAGATTCGTAAGTTATAGAACAACTCATATTTATATGTAGGTATGGGTACTGAAACATCCCAAAATTTCATTACAACAACAACAACAACAACAGTTAAGGAAAATTTAATTTGGAATAATAAAAATTTATTAAGAAAAATAAAACACAAAATGTAAGGAATTATTTAATTAATTAATGAGGATAATTAATGGCAAAAAAAATGAGGATAATTAAACAAATTAAAAATATAAATAAATCATCACATGACTAAAAAGACTTAACCTAAGAATAAGGTGCTTATTTCAAACATAATATAACCGAGGTAGTATTAATAACAAGGACAAAATAGATTTTACCACCTTAAATGTATATTATATATTTACAAGCTCCTCGCAAATACACATATAAACTTCTTACACAAGTTGAACTCAAAATTCTCTCTCCTGTTGTTTGTGCACCTCAAAAACTTCTTACACAACTTAAACTCTCTCTACAAAGCTTCCTCCATAAGACTTAACTCTCTCTCTAAGACCTAAACCCTGGCTTCTATAACAAGCCAATAAGAAGAGAAAGTAAAAATCTAATTGTAAATCTTTAGGTCCTTAAATCTATATCAGTAACATAAATCTTAATCCATAGGAGCAAAAACTTATGAACAAGAAGGTTTCAAGAGGGATAAGAAGCAACATCAACTTGCTTGCCAAAAGTAATAGTGGTTGGAATTAATTGTTGTTATGCATCTCCTTAGGTAAGCACTTTAAACTCAATGTATATTGATATGATCTTATGATTTGAACGATAAAATCTTATGTTTTTGGATTTTGTGATTTTTTTTTTAATCTTTGGATAATTAGATGAATAGAGATTAGATTAGGTTTTGGTTGATTAGAGTTTGGATAGCATGGCTAGAATTGATGGAAACCATGGAAAATGATGATTATATGATGAATAATTGATTGCATAAATTAGGAAAAGTAAACATAAATAATTAACTCAAGTAAATAAAGTTAATTGAAGGCTGGAAGTGTATGAAAATGATTAAAATATGAAATAGTTCAAAATAAGGGAAATTTATGTTTTCGGTCAGCTTTGTGGCATTACAGTACACAGGTGAACCATGGCTTTTCCTCTTCTTTTCACCCTACAAATTTGTCGGAAAGGAACCTTAAGATGTGTACCTTACATTCATGAAGAGAACAGGCCACGAACCAGTTTGGATTGGCCTCAATTTGGCCTGAACAGATCGATCATATCATGGTTATCCTCCTGTTTTTGACCAGATTCAAAGTAATTAAAATTAAAATCCTATTAAATTAGTTTAGGTTAAAAAAACTTAGAAACATGTAAAATAGTTAGTTAGAAAGTTTACATAAAAATTTGAAGTTATGAACCGATCTAAAAGTAGGTGAGCTGGTTCAATTAAGTTAGGTTGTGCGTTGAAATTCAATTAGAAATGAGTTGTTGGAAATAAATAGAATTTAATTATAACAAATATATATAAATTAAATGTAAATAACTTATTTTCATATTAAAATATGAATTTTAAATTGAATAATTAAATAATTTGATTTTATTAATTAATTTATTAATAATAGGTACAAATAATGGATTGTCGTAAAGACCTAATATGAAATTAGTTTAGATACTTTGGCATACTTTAAGGTATATTTGGTTTACTGAAGATATAAATGAATTAATTAAACCTAAAATGAGTTCTCTTACTTAATAAAAGTCTATTGGTTTATTAATAAGTTAATTACTAGAGATATCACTTAAATGACTTAATTAGTAATTACTATATGGTAGGTTTAGTGGGTAGACTATGTTTAATATGAACTTAAATGCATGGTAATGATTTAATATCTAATTTTTCTTTTAGACTTGATATTAAATTTATGAACTAATATTTAAAAGGAATTAAGTAAAACTTAAATAAGAATAAATAATATATATAACTTCAATTTGATTAGTAATTGATTGTAGATGGGTGAGTGAGTTGATAACTTAGTCTTATTTGAGATAATTTCTTTACACGGATTCTTATTCTCTAGTATACCTATCATCTGCTTTATGGCCAAATACTTATTTGAGTTCAGGTACATAGTGATTTGGGCGTTGCTTGTTATGATAAGCATCATAAAATAAATTAATACTAAAAAACAGTATAATTTTTTGCTTGAGTGTGTTTTTTGTCATTTAATTCAATCCGGAGAGCGACAATTTTACGTAGTAGTGCTAGCACGATAGTTAGGCATTTAAGCTAGCATTAGTGACTCGGTTGGTAGCTGACAGGTGAACAGTATTGAAGTTACGTTTGTATAGGTCAGGATTATTGACTTCATTAATCTATATAGCGTAAAGAACTATGATAGGTTGAGATGAGTAGTAACTATGACTCCTAAACGAGGCTACTTAGAATTTTTTCTAGGAGATATAGATAGCTTTTTGTTTGGACTTAAGGGGATATAGGTAGCTGGACTGCCTATATTAATCCTCAAAGTAACGCCACTACTTAAGATCCCTAGATTCCCATAGTGTGTTGCTAGAGTGTGAGTGCTCAATTACTTTTTCTATACCTAAATTAAAGATTTAAATGATTGGTTTTTGTATTTACATTAAAATAAGTATGCGTGATTATATTGTGTGTACTTGTATTGCTGTCGTATTGGGTTTCGACTTATTCTTTTCTTTTTCAGGTAATGATGATAATTCTAGTATTGATGTTATGACTACTTGAGCTATGTGTTGAATACTAAGGAGAAGTTGGATGAGCTAGAAATTTAAATGCATTAGATTTTATAGTGTTATCTTTTGATAGTATGATATCTGTATTGAGAAGTTCTCTATGTATTAATTGGAGATATTTCTAATAATTTTGTTATATAATTTTATTGGATTTTATTATTGGAAAAGCTTAAATAAGAATATCTTAATTTAAAATTTATTGCAAACTCATTTAATTGAAGTAAGCCTTTTCATATAAGTAGTAGAAGTGTTTTTACTCTACATGTCATTTGGGTTGTGACAAGCATAGTGGAACTATTAAAATACCTAAGAAGGTTTATAGTCTTGTCATTTTTTTTAATGGGCGACTCGTTGGTTTAATTTTATTTTAATTATGATTAGAGGTGGGCAAAGCGAGTAAATGGGCGGGCCGGGTTAAACGGGTTAGACCATTTTGGCCCACTTTTAAATGGGAAAGAATTTCTAGGCTTAGTCCTAGCCCCCTAGCTAAATAGATTGACCTACAGGCCAAAATTATTTTTTTAATTTTTAAATTTTTATGTTGGTTTATATAAAAATTAGAATATTTATATATTTAAAGGTTTTATATATATTAGCGATTAATTTTATTGCTATTTTGATTACTTATATATGTAAATGAGTTTTTAAAATGATTAATTAGATATCATATTACGTTTAAATCAATAAATATATATTTTAAAAATTTTTATAATACTTGTGGTACATGTATCAATCTGTCTTTTACCATAATATATACAAATAATTACTAATATGTTATTATATTATTTTTATTTTTAAACTTTTGCTCTTGCTCTTTTTTCTTTTCTTTTTTTTTTTTTTAAACTTGGATCGCAGACCAGGTTGGCTTGGCCTGCTTTAGCCCATGGACTAAATGGGCTAGGCCCATTTGACCTACTTTTAAATAGGCCAAAATTTTTCAGTTGCAACCTGTTTTTTTAAGCGGTTTGACAGGTCATCCAACGAGTCACAGCTCATATGCATAGCTTTAATTGTGATTGTGTCACTAAAATACTTAATATATCAATTATAATTGTTATATTTATTTTTAATGATGAGATTATTAACTGGATGATCTGTTAAACAGACAATAAAAGTTTTTAAGTACCTATTATATTAACTCTTATCATTATTTTTAATAGTTGATTCGATGTATAGACTTCATAAAAAAGTTATCTTTTTATATATATTTTTGAGAGTTGTGTATAATTTTTATACCATTTTTACAATCCAAAAATTGTTGTTAAAAGACTATAATTTATGATTCTTTTAGGATTTTAGGTAGGATGTATATGTCCATTAGTGAAAATTCTTGAAAGGCAAAGATCACGCTTTGGCAAGCTAGATGAATGTTTAATTAATAGTTAGGGGTATATATGGGGTGGAAAGTAAAGAAAAGAAGACAGGGAGGAAAAAAAAGAAAAAAAAGGCCTCAATATGAGGGTGCTTTTGCTTTAGAATTTTTGGTTCTTGGTCGTTGATTGTGGCTTTGGTAAGGATGGTGGTATCATCCAAACAACACGACGTCAATCGAAAGTGAAATTGGCGGATTCGTTGAAGCCATGCTTTATGAATTATTATTCTTATTATTTACTTTATACTTCATTACGTACCAAACCAAAGGACGAATATTACGGCTTAGCATTACAAATATACAATGCTGATTAAATTATTATACCATAGAGCTACTGTAGTCCAAATATGTAAGGTACATTACATTCTTACCAAAAAAGAGAATCTTTAATAACATTAAATTATATAAACATGATATTGATGTATGTTTAGTTCAATTAGTTATATTTGTTTATGGGGATATAAAAAATTATACCTGAATTTTTGTAAATATTTAATTAGATATCTGGACTTTGATTTTGAACAATTTGGTGGCTGACAAAGTTTTTGTTGACTTTTTTCATACCTAAAGTTTAATTTTGACAATTTTAATACCTGAAAAAGTTTTTGCAACTTTTTTTTTACTTAAAGCAAGTTCAATCAAGTATTAAAACTTTATTCAGCTATCAAATTGTTCAAAATGAAACTTCAGACCTGGTGGAACATTTTACGAAAGTTCAAGTACCATTTTTGTCACTAATCCTATTTTTTATTGATTGCTTATAAAATTTTATTTTATCTATAATTTTCACATGCGCATATAAAATACTTAATAAAAATATAATAAATAACTAGAATAATATTTATTGGGATTTTTTTTAAATTTATGGTTCTATGTTTCTTTTAATGTATGTGCTAATAGTGATTGAACTATTTTTTATATTAATCTTTTATAACCAATTTAAATAGAAATATTACAAGTAGAAGCTCCATTTAGAGATCCAAAAAATTCCCTAAAGTTATATCAATTTATATTTATTCAAATTGTTTTCTAAACTTGCCAATAACAAAGTCTATCAAGATATTCTTTTAAAAAATAAAATATCATAATTAAAAATATTAGATATTTCACTTTATTTATTATATCTATAGTCTAAAACCTTTTTTTAGTTTTCTCATTAAATAAATATAAATCTTCAAGTAAGATGAAGAATAAAATATAAAATTGAAAAAAAATTGTAAAAACTAAAAATCACTATATCTTCTATATATATAATAGGAGTAGATAAAAATGTGTTTCTTGTCAAGTTACTGACCTATCATACTTACAACTTTTTTAATCTACAACCTTCAACTTTTACACTTAACCTATAATTTTCACAATCTATAACCTATATCTTTTTCAACCTACAGCTTACAACTTATGCAAAATTCAACTATGGATCTTGCATCTTTCTATAAGTGATTTGATCTAAGTCAATTCCGTATCCCCAACATACTATCTTTTTTGAATTCCCACCAATAAATATCTAATATTTGTCTAATAAATTAAAAACATATGAAAAATATAAAATAAAAGAAATAATTATTGATATAATGTTAGATATTTATTTGTAGTGATACAATGAAGAGAGTAGTCTTGGGCAGCAATTATTTTTGGGGGGAGGAGTTGACCCTTTCTTTGATAGTTGATGCCTTGTCTATTTTTAATTTTGTCTTTCATAAACATTACATCTATCCTCTCTCACCGTTTAGTATTATACCCTATTTTAATTCCCACCATTCTCTGTCTACTCTCTCTCTCCCTCTTTTCCTGACTAGTACGTTACTGGGTCGTCGTCTTCTCCACTGGGTTTCAACTTCAAACCTTAACACTTCCCTTACATACCCATCTCATAAAAATGGAAACTTTTCATTGTAATCCCACTCCCAAATCGTCAAAAACCTAACTTTACAATCCTAATTCCATCATCAAGTTTCTGGGTTTTCACACTTTTAACCTACGAGGTATTACATATATTTATATACGCATATAAGTTATTGTTAGAGTGTTGTAAAGTTGTTTACTTTCTATTTCTAGGACCTGTTAGGGAGTGATCAACGTTTGTTAAGTGTGTCTGAACAACAATTCATCTTTTTAAGGTTGATTACATATTCTCTGGAGACGTTTGCTTAGTGTTCATTTGATGGCATCGAATGTTGTGTTTTAATTTGTTTTATGATAATTTTCTATGATTTGATGTATAACAGAGAGGAATGGTTAAATGGTGTTATGGAATTTCGCGCTAGAATTGTTGAGGATTAAGTAATTGGCTTTAACAAGCTTGAAAAATCTATGAGTGCGTCCAGTCCTAGAATTCGGATACAAAACACGGTGATCTCTGATCACTACTTTTATAGTATTGGGGGCAAAGCAATTTAGTATTATAAGCTAGAATTTACTCACAATAAGGTGTGCGCGTGGAATTATAATGTTGCTGACATTTCCATATGGGCTTGTTGTCTGTTTTTGTGGAATGAATTTCCTTTGATTTAGACAGCTGTTAATTTTGAGTTATGTATTTAGTTTATAGCCATTGGTTTAGCGATGATCGAAATTTGACCGTGAAGTTGTTTTCAATTGGGCAAATATAGTTGGGATTTGTTATAAACATCGAGATTGATATTTATCTAAAATGAAGCTTCACCTAGAATGTTATTAGACAGATTCAAGGGGTTAAATTCCCAGTTGTTAGGATCCTTGTGATGGCTTTTTAATTCTTTAGGACTTTATGGCTATATAGAATCACTGTTAAAATCTGTTCTTATGGTAGACTAATGTGTAATAGTTTCTTCAATTTCTCAATCGTATCTGTCCAGATGAAAATCTTTCTAACGCAAGAAAATGTTTGTGTGATGCAGGCCCAAGGGCTGGCAGTGTTTTCCTTTAAGATGGTATCATTTTTCGCAATTGAAGAGTGGCTAAACCATGAATACAATTGATTTGATTATTGTTGGCATTTCCGTCGGTCTTGCCCTTGGTCTGTTGATTGCTATCCTTGTATTTTTAGCTATCAGATGGCACAAGAGACAAGCACATCTTCAGCGATGTGCAAATGAGCGAAATGTGACAACTCTGCCAATAAGAACTAATGGGTTAGATGCGAGCACTGACTTTAGTGCTTCATTGGCAAGTTCAGCTGTTGATCAGGGTAAAGAGAACTTTCCAAAACATTCTCCATTCAAATGGCTGAATCACCAGAATAAGGATCGGCTAGTTTCAGCCTCTGGCATACTTAAATACGCTTACAAGTAAGCAAAGTGATCAAAGGCAAATGCTTTAAATTAGTTGATATGTCCAAACAAAGCAACTTAACCTTCCAGCATATTCTAGTTCCTAGTTGTTTCTTACTTCTGTTGATAGATTTTGTGTTGATTAAACCAAAGGAGTTTTCCATGTTCGCTTGTAATTGTATCCTTGCCCTCGTTTACTTTTATCTTAGTATGTTAGGGACTTTCAGGAATGCATATAGCACAACATGCTGCACTATAATTAATGCAGTGTTCCTGATGCATTGGTGTATTTCACATATTACAGTTTAGCATAAGCTTTTTCATTATGACATGCTAATCCCATTTCGATAAGATGAGATTCTTGCATATTTAAAATGGACATATAATGACTTACCAGGCTGCAAAATAATATGTTGCTACATTGCCAGCCTTAAATTAGGTTTTGGGTCTTGACAATATATTCAACTTTATGTTACTTAGATGTCTTAAATGTTGAAAACTGTAACTAGTGTTTTTTTGTTATCCTTTTTCTTTGTTATTCACTTTATTTTCCTACTTTTTCTTGTCGTTCTCCTCCTCCTCTCCTGATTCCTACAATTCTATACCCTATCGTTTATTCTTTTTTGAGTTCGTAAAATGGTATACCTTTTTCTTTTTTTTTTTTGGGGGGGGGGGGGGGGGTTGTTTTTACATGTAGTCAAATGAGAGGCTGCTCTCTTACATGCACTATACTCTATGCTGAGGATAATTATAATTTGGTGAAGAAATAAACTTGAAATCACTCCTTTGATGCATCTTAGATGCTTGCATTTCTCGCCTTTGGGCTTTAGTAATTTATATATTTAGTTTTGTGCCATTTGCCTAATGGAAGTGATACTCCACACATTGATGGTACTTGTCTGTCTCAGAGGACATTCTAACCTTCTTATTTTTTGTTTTGTTCATTCTTCCTTCTCTTCTACCTAGAAGAGAATTATGGCTACTCTTGCATGCATGTCTTTTATAATTTACATGTAAAGACCACCATGAGATTAGAAGAAAAGTTTTCAAGTAAAGATGTATATAGTTGCCTTTTTTCTTGACAGTTCTAGTAGAAATGGCAGCTTATAATATTTTTTATTTTAATTTTTCTCATCTCATGATGGTAGGAAGTTCCAAAAATAATAGTTTCACAGATCCAGAAGTTGGAAACCACTCGAGCAACAATTAAGCTGCTGAACTAATAATCTTGGTGGAGTCAATTCTTAAATATGCATCATTCATAGCAATATTTATCAATTTTGGCACATTCTGGTATATTCATACGATGTTGAAATATGTTCCCTATTCTTGACATCATTATTATGGTTTTGTATATTAACAACTTAGGTCATTTTTCTATGCAGGGATATCCAAAAATCCACAAAACTTCACAACAATAATAGGACGGGGATCATTTGGTCCAGTATATAAAGCCACCATGGTGACAGGCGAAATCTTTGCTGTAAAGGTGCTTGCATCTGACTCCAAACAGGGGGAGAGGGAGTTTCAGACAGAGGTATGTTTAAAACAATATACCATGATTAAAAACTAAAAGGTTTTACACTGTCTTAAGTCCAACTGTATTTTTCTTTTAATTTGGCTCGAGAAGCAAACTAGGTTGCTTATATTTTATTTTATTTTTTTAATTTTTTTTACTTTTATCTCAATAAACCTCTTTTATTCTTTATAGACGGTCTTGTATTTGCAGGTATCTCTGCTTGGGAGGCTTCATCATAGAAATCTTGTAAATTTGTTGGGATATTGTATTGATAAAGGACATCGCATGTTGGTATATGAGTACATGACTAATGGAAGCTTGGCAAATCTTCTGTATGGTGAGTTATAGAGCCCTTGGGGCTTTTTATTTCTTCTTGAAGCTGCTGTTCTTTAAGTTGTGGTTACTTTTGATTTAGTGCAGATAGATATACCTCATCCAGTAAGATGACTTTGTTTTCTTGTAGAAGTTGATTATTACAAGTAAGGGAATTTACTTCTAAAGGGTTGCATTCTCTTCATTGATCTCTAATGAGATGGTGGATACCAACAAACATCCTTCTCCCTTTTTTATGAGAAATTAGGTTATGAGAAAGTGTCTTTTTTCCTTTTTCTGGGTAAGGTAATGGGAAAGTGTCATTACTGGCAAAACATGTTATCTTAGGGCATTGTTTTTTTTCTTTTCGTTTTTTAAATCCAGTGCATTGTATTTTTTATGTGTGTTTTGGCTTAGTGCATATTTGTTAGTGAGGTCTTAAAACCTTCATGTAATTCATGGTCAGCCATTCCCTGTGTGCTTGAAGTTTCTTTATTAAAGCAATTGTTTTCAAAATATTTGTGTGTGCGTATAGATAGAAATATAGAAATATATTTTTGTGTTATTGCAGCTTCTAACATTAAAGTTGAAGCAACCATATCTCCATCAAATATCAATATCTGTGATCTTGGATTTGTTATATATTATTTCATTTTATTAATGATGATGAATACTTTGACGATACAATGCACTTGATTCTTTGATTGGTTTTTAGTTAGTTCTCATTTTGTTTTTAGTAGCTAATAAGACACATATGGTTGACTTGCCAGGTCAAGAGGATAGGGGTCTGAGTTGGGACGAAAGGCTCCAAGTTGCTCTTGATATATCACATGGAATTGAATATCTTCATGAAGGGGTAAATCAACTGATACCATACTTTTGTGTTTTGTGCTAATAAAAGGCTTCTAAGTGACAACAATATCTTGTGCAGGCTGTACCACCTGTAATTCACCGTGATTTGAAGTCTGCTAACATACTCTTGGATCAGTCCATGAGAGCAAAGGTGAGCAGGATTTTGATATAGTTTCCTTAATTCTAGGCGGCCTTTTGGTTTCATCTACAGTTAATACTTCAGCATTGTCTATTGTAGCTGTGTAAGGAACAAATGGAGCCAATTAAGGACAAGCTTGACCATAAAAATTTCAAAAGCTCGAGCTCGATTGATCTTAAGTTTTTGAGTTGGAGCTTAGCTCGAAGTCTTATTTAACAAATTCAAACTTGAATTGATTAAGCTCTTTTAAGAGTTGATGGTTTAGAAAATTTTGTTTTTTATTCAAATACATTTTAGTAGGTTCGAACCAGACATGATTTTGATAACTTGATATATACTTAATTTCAATTCAAACTCAATGCGGTATGTGAGCTAAAGGGGCCAAATTGATTCAAGCTTGAGCTCTACTTGATCAGAGCAGTTCGAGCTTGAGCTAGTATAATCAAAATGAACTTGAGCATATGCTGAGCTGAGCTTGAGTAGGTTCCTAGTTGTCTTGGTTCGTTTAGACCCTTGTCTATGCCATTAGTTAGTTCTTTCTTTCTTGCTGACCTTTAGAACTGTTTGCATGATAGGTGGCTGATTTTGGGCTGTCAAAAGAAGAGGAATTCGATGGCCGAAATTCTGGCTTGAAAGGAACATATGGCTATATAGACCCAGAGTACATTTCAACTAACAAGTTCACAATGAAAAGTGACATTTACAGCTTTGGCATAATCATGTTTGAGCTTATTACAGCAATCCATCCTCACCAAAACCTGATGGAATACATTAATCTCGTAAGCGTTTTATGCTTGGAAATACACATCTTTTCATCTTATAGTGATCTCATGAAACTTGACACGCTGTATTCTAAATTCTCCTTGTCAAAAAGGCCATGATGAGTTCAGATGGAGTCAATGAGATACTCGACAAGCAACTAGTTGGAGACTCCAATCCCGACGAAGTCAGGCAACTGGCTAATATAGCTCACAAATGCTTGTGCAAACTGCCAAGGAAACGACCCTCGATAGGGGAAGTTTCGCAGGCGATATTGAGGATAAAACTGAGGCGCCTCGATAAAGAGAATAAGCTATCGCGTGCAAGATCAGATTTTTCTCGAGCTGTAAGCCGGATAGAGAGCCAGCAGGTAGAGTTGAGTAGGATGACCAGCATCATGGAGAAAGTTTGAATGATTGGACTCTTTAAGAGTATTCATTAGATCTCTGTGATTACTTTCAATTCTTTCTTTTTGTCCTTTTGATTTGGGGGGGGGTGTTGTTTGAGCAATGAGCATGGTGTAAACCTACCTTGTTCAACTATACTTTGCACTTATAGTTTTTAACCCAAATGTGGGAGGATTCAGAAAATTTTGGTTGCTTAGGTTGTTTAGCATCAAACTTCAAATGTAACATTGGAAGTGCTTTTCCAAACAAATGCGTTAGGGATATTGGATAAGAATTTTATATGGCAAATTTTCCGTGTTATGTAATTATTGTTATTATTATTATTATTATTATTATTATTATTATAAAAATAATCGTTCCCATGTGATTATTGCTAGTAATTCGCTAATCTTATATGGCAAATTTTCCATGTTTTGTAATTATTATTGCTAATCCATTTTCTTCTATCGCTCTCTCATTGATTGAAAAACCAAAAAAATTAATATTCCATATGTATTGTACTGTGGTAGTTATCCATTATGAATAAAAATTTTTAATCAACGGATTAATCCCGACCATGCCAGTGGAGATGTCTACTTGCTAACACCTTTTTTTTTCCTTTTTTTGCCCTATTCATCATGTTAAAATCTATGTTAGGCAAAGCCAAATGAATTGTTCTCTTAAGTTATGATTCCTTTCTTGAGTTATCAACATCCCTTCCTTCTAGAGTTAAAAAGGAACAACAATTTATTTAGTGATCATTAGTTCCTTGTAGCCCATATATTTTAGTACTATTCTTCTATTTAGTTTGATTTTCCCGTCACCTCCTATAAAAAATAAATAGTTGGTAAAATGAAATGGAAATTTAATAAATATTCAATTAGTAATAATAATAATAATTATTATTATTATTGATGAATTGAATTATTCCCTCACCATAGAAGGAGAGCCTGTCCTATGATAATGTACTGTACTGTATTTATTGTTAAGTATATAATATGTCAATTGAAAGAAAGGTGACAGATATCCATGCTCTTAAAAGGACTACTGAAAAAGTGGAGCTTCTTGTCCTACGTCCCAGTGAAGCTTCTTGTCCTACGTTCTAATTCGAAGGAGGTCTCTAGTCTGCATATAGAGAATTCTACCGTGGTCCAATTTATGAAGAATCAAGGATAGACTGTTTGATATATAATAATTGTGTCGATATTTAATAATGAAAATTATTTTGTGTTAGTTATCCGCATGATGTTATATGATTCATAGCTGACTCTATGAATCCCAATCACATGACATATGTATTTTTTTTTATAGGTTAAATTACATTGGAAGATCACAATATTTGAAGGCAAATTCATTTTAGGTCATAACATTTCGAAAAGTTCAAAAAATTACAATGTTTAGTGAGTAAACTTATTTTAGGTCACAACGTTTTTGAGTAGCTCAAAAAAAGATCATAACGTTTCGAGAAGTAGATCAATTGAGATTACCATTGACATGTGTCAATAAGAAAAATATTCAATTAAAATTAGAAGAATGCTACATTGACTTGTATCAATAAGAAAAATATTTAATTAAATATTAGAAGACGTTTTTCCAAACGTTATGATCTCTTTTGAACTTTTTAAAACATTGTGACATGAAATGAACTTATTTCTAAACGTTGTGACATTTTAGTATAATTTACCTTTTTTCAATAAGAGTAATTTGACGACATAGCTTTTATTATTAATGGCGGTCCTCCCATTAATGAATATAGAGTCTTATATAGAACCATTCACATACCCATTGTTGATAGTAGAATATATTCATCAATCCACTCGCTCTCTTAGGCCTTGAAACCCAATAACGTTGATAAGCCTAGGAAGACCCACCACTCATGACGTCTTGATTTCGCAGACAAGTAACGAGATCCACAGCTCCATCAAGGAATACTGCACAAGGCCTCCCCATGAGTCATCACCTCGGAAAGGTTTGTCGAGCTCATTAGTTTGACTGATCAACAAGCTCGGTCTTATGACCTCACAATCTATAGTCAAAATAAGCGCTCTAGTCATACCCCGTGATCAGAGGGTGGGAACAATAAGTTCGGCCACACTTCAAGAAGCACAGCTCCTCAGCTCGGGTATCCTCGCCACTTTGGATTCTAGGTCAGCTGCTGGGAAGAAATCTACCCTAGTATGACCCTAAGTACTATAAATACCCTCTTTGCCTCTAGGAAAAGGAAAAGACGATTCTTGTCTCATCATAGACATATTTCCCTATGCACAAACTAACTTAAGCATTGGAGTAGCTGCGATGGACAACTCCCTGAGCCCCTCTAACCATTTTTCTGTGTTTGCAAAAGCTATCTTTATCAGTAAAAAATAGCTTGTGCAACATTTTGGCACTGTTTGTGGGAAAATACTATTGTCTGAAATCTTGTTTGAAATCCTTTCCGAAACCCCTCCTTTTCTCCTGTTGCTTTTTCCGCTAAAGCCCTTCATGCCATAAACCACTGTTGCAAGAATACATTCTTTCCATATAATGCCAAGGCCACAACAGAGTAAGAATCAAACCGATCTTGCTCTTACATAACCTGGAACTACACTGGTAGAAGACTATGGGGCCCTCGAACCATCGTGAGCTAACCAACCAACAGTCGTAGATGATGGCCTTTTGGACCCTAGGCACATCCTGGAGTTAGAAAACTTATGCACAAGAATACCGAAATTGAACATTCTAAAACCCTCCTCCAAGCTAGGATTATAGAGCTAGAGGGCCTGAAGGACCTCCATCTGGAAGAACATGCCTCTAATGTGTAACAAAGCACCTCTCTAACCCAACCATCATCTAGGCCTGGAAAGGAACCAATTGAAAGGGACCACAAGCATACTGTGACACCATCATAGGCTAGTGCCTTCACTACGGAGCAAACCTACGGTTCGAACCCACATTTGAGTGAATATTGATGACCTAGGGCCCCCAAAAGCCTAATGAGAGCTACTCAAAGCATCTTGCGAGGACGTGCAACTTCCCAACACTTAGCTCGAGTTACCTTAAGGCACTAAGTAGAGGACAGGTGACATGCCAAAGCAGGGATTACGGATCCCAACTCAACTTGAGCTCGTGGGGACAACGTGCATACCCTTGCTACCAAGGACACCCAGATTGGTTACAATAAGGAATGTGCACTCGAAGAAATCAAAGACATGATGTAAAGGTTGTCGACCATCAGAGAAGGTTTTGGAGATGAACTCGCTGCCAAAGCACTCCTAGGCAATACGCCTTTTGTAGCTAAGGTCCAATCCGAAGTACTCTTAACTAGAGCTCGGTTATTTACCCCAGAATCCTATGATGGGCCGATTGATTCGGAGGACCACATTGCCTAGTTCTCGTCCACCATGATGACACATAATTTCTTAGATGCAATATGGTGTAAAACTTTCTCTACCACCATTTGAGGGGTAGCTCGGGTGTGGTTCAACAAACTTGAGTTGAACACGATAAATTTGTTCACCCAGCTTACCAACCTTTTTGTAACACACTTGATAGCAAGCAATTCACAAGAGAAAAATGCCTTTTACCTTTGCATGGTATGATAGGGGCGAAGTGAGCCCTTGAGGGATTACCTAGCAAGGTTTAATGAAGCATGCCTTGAGGTTCCGAACCTCAACTAAGGAGTAGCCTTAAAGGCTATCAAACAAGGAGTCCTTACAGACAGCCCGTTTGTGGACTCCATTTTGCAATGTCAACTCACTACACTTGAGCAAGTGAGAGAAAGGCACAAAAATATATTTTATGGGAGGATACCTAAAACATCAAGAGCAGAGCTGAAGTTAGGATCGAGCATCCTCAGACAAGAAGCAATCCGGCTTGGGAAAGAGAGTGACAAAAGGATCACCGCGACCTTAGCCAAGTTGATCCACATCAGGGCCGCAGAGACAAGGATAAGCGGAAACTTTTCTCGATGTATGATAAGTTCATACCCTTGAAGTTATCGATCCATGGCGTGTTCCTCGAGATCAGGAACCAAGGTTTCTTACCCACCACCTCCAATGAGGCCGAGCTTGAAAAGAAACTACTAGAAAGAACATTGCAAGTATCATCGCAAGTGCGAGTATGGCATAAAAAATTGTTAGCATCTTAAGAGCACAATAGAGGACGCCATATGGCATGGTTGGCTCAAGCATTATATTGATCAAGACTTAAAGCTAGAGCTACCTACACATAAATGCAGGACTGATGAACAGAAGAAAACCACTGACACCTGAGGCCACTTGAATCAGCCCTAACTTTACCAATAATGCCATGGCGAAATCAATACTATCATAGGCGGGCCGTTGAACTTAATAAGAGCAGGATTACTATTAGGCCAGGGCTCGAGCTTATTTGGACAAGTGATGAGCCTGGAAACGAAAAAGGCTAAGGTTGACACTAACATTTCCTTTTCAGACAAAGATTATGAAGAGGTTTAGATCCCTACCAAGACGCCCTAAAGTTCTTCGCCCACATTTCGAGCTGGAAGGTCAAAAGGGTGCTGATCGAGACGGGAACCAGCGCTGATATTCTATTCAATCAAATAGATTGGCAAATGACGCATGAGCTGATATCAAAATTAAGGCCATATGATCACGAGCTATATGGTTTGATAACCGACTCGTCCAACCTCGAGGAATCATAACTCTACCACTCGAGCTCGGCAAAGAGCCACTAATGTCATGCACCAAATAGACTTTCTTATGGTGGATTGTCGGTCCCCCTACAATGCCATATTAGGAAGGTCATGCTGCTGATCTTTGATAAGATCGTTTCCCAACCCCACCTCAAAGCGAAGCTCCCAACCTAACTAGGATAAGGTTGTCGTGGTGATCAGAAACGATCTCGAAAACTATACATCTAGGCTTTAAAAGGAGACCGCATATGTAGAACGATATAGAGCCAACAAACAAATCTCAAGGGCGAGGTGAAACTACCGAGATCATTGAAGAGGTCGCCCTGGAAGATATTCTAGAGACACCATAAAGGTGGAAAAATTGATTTTTTCTCCCGACATAAAGGAGAGCCTATTTAAGTTCTTGCGGGCAAACAAAAATGTTTTCACATGGTCTCCTTTGACATGATAGGCATCAGCCCGAGTATGATCACGCATTAGCTGAACACCAATAAGATCGAGAAGCTAATTAAAAAAAAAAAAAAAGATATTTCTCCCCCCAAGTGATAAGCCATTATCGAAGAGGAGATCCATAAACTGCTCTCAACAGGATTCATCAGGAAAGAAAAAAACCCCACTTGGCTAGCCAATGCAGTCTTGGGCAATAAAACCTAGTAGGAAATGGCGAATTGTGTCGATTACACTGACCTAAATAAAGCATGTTTGAAGGATTTCTCCTGTTACCATGGATTGATTAACTCGTTGATAATACTCAAGTCATGAGCTGCTGAGCTTTATGGATGCCTTCTCAGGTTAAAACCAATTAAAATGAAGGAAACCAATGAGGTCACACCTTTATCACATCATTCGGCACATATGACTACAAAATGATGCCATTCGGGCCAAAAAATGCTGGCGCCACCTTCCAACGGCTGTTCTTTAAGGTGTTCAAACCTTTGATATGTAGAAACATGGAAGTTTACGTCGATGACATGATCATGAAAGCAAACGAGTAGAGGACACCTGCGTGACCTTCAAGAAGACTTTGATTGACTCTGCTTCTACAATCTAAAGCTCAATCCACAGAAGACGTTTAGCACCTGTCAGGAAAATTCTTAAGTTATGTAGTGTTCTAAAAAAGGAATGAAGCTAATTCGACAAGATCAAGAGATTTATGATGATGCCGTTCAATTGATTAAAGAAGTGAAATAATTCATTGGCCAAATATTGTGTTAAGTAGATTCTCCCTAAGAGTGTTGATTGATGGGAATTCTTCAAAATCATTAAGAAACCCGATTCAATGGACGGAAAAGTCACAACAACCTTGGATGATCTCAAGCAATTCAGCAAAATTTTATTATTAACAACCGCTCAAAGGTGGGGTCTTATATTTTATCTAGTAGTATGTGATCGGCTTTTCATCTGTGGTAACAAGAATGATGGGAAACAACACAAACCAGTATATTACATTAGCCACATCCTTCAAGGGCTAGAAAAAAAGATATACCAAACTAGAAAAGTTCACCTTGGAGGTTGTTAAATCAGTACGGGGTGTGTATATTTTAGGAACCAGGCGTTGTCCTTACCGACATACCAACAAGGATAGTCCTCAAAAGCCCAACGTTCAAGAAGAGTGATGAAATATACATCGAACCCAGCGTCTATGGGTACAATTCTACTTAGGAGCCATAAAAAGCGAAGTCTTGGAGATTTCGTGGTCAATATACCGGGTCCAATGACAAAAAAGCTAGGTAGACCCTCCATATGCATGGATTATCCATGCGAAAACCTTGGGGGGGGGGAGGGATGTGGGGGTGTGTGTTGTGGAGCTGGCCTAGTTAAGGGGCCCTATGGAGTAACTCAGTATGCTTTAAAATTTGACCTTCCCGTAAGCAATAACGAAGTGGAATATGAGGCTCTGGTAGCTGGGCTTAGCTCGCTATGAGTGTCGAAGCGAAAACGGGAACTCAAGATCTTTAAGATCTTTTTCGTTTTAATTGTGGTACAACAAGTCAAAGGCCTATATGAGAGCTATGAATGAAGAAATGGCGAATATCTAAAGCGATCCAATCCCTCAAAAGAAAACCTTGTGGAACATCAAAGATACAGAGCCAATAATTCAAAAGTCAATAAACTTTTCTAGCTCGCCTCCATGATAGTTCCCATTAGAAAAATAAAGAAAAAATCTTCATCGAATTCCCCTGAAAAATCCACCATTAAAAAGTTCATGAGGTAGTAGGTACAATAGACAATCTACCACCGTTAGAGGACCTATGTAGAAGTTTTAAAGATAGCACATTACCTTCAAATAGAATGGAAACAAAAAGTTGATGTATAAAGCAGTAACTACCTTAATCAATGGGTTTATATAAAAGGGGCTTCAGTTTCCCTTCCTTTGTTATTTGTGCCTAGAAGAAGGATAACGTGTGCTAGAAGACCTCTACGTTGGGAAGTGCGGCAACCATGTCAAAGCACAATCACTGTAGACCCAAGTCGTATGAGCTGGCTCCGTCTAGCCGACAATGAAAGTAGACATAAAAGAGTTCGTCCAGCAATGTGAACATTGTCAGAAGATTGCCCCCATTAACCATGCCCCAAGCACAGACCTATAGCATGGCCATTCACCATGTGGGGACTAGACTTCTTAAGCCCATTTCCTCCCTCAACAGACCAAAGGAAGTTCATAATAATCAGATGTGATTATTTCATAAAATGGGTAGAAGCCGAGGTAATGGCAAAGGTTACGAACAAAAACGTCCAACCTTTCATTTACATAAACATCATAGTTAGGTTCGGAGTCCCACATTCCGTAGTGATGGACAATGGAAGGTAATTCAGCGCCAAAAGAATCAAAGACTTCTACACCGAATACCATATCACTCCACACTACACCTTAGAGACCACCCCAGAGCCAACGGCCAAGTTGACACGGTCAATAAGACAATCATGCAAATTTTAAAGATCAGGGCAAACCATCAGAGTGGCAAGTAGGTTGATGAGTTGTCTAGCATCCTATAGGGATACCACACCACTTAATGGAATCCAATAAGTGAAATCCCATTTCGTCTAGCCTTTAGAATGAAAGCTATGTGCACATGGAGTTAGAACTACCAAACATTCAAACGTAGTCCTACGACAAACTAATCAATAAGGTCAGCCTTTAAGTAAAACTCGATGCAATAGAAGAAGCTTAAGATGCTATGATAAAAAAGGTTGCTGCTTACTAGCAAAAGGCAGCCTGATAGTATGATAAGAAGATCAGACACAAAATCTTTCTCTTGAGAGACCTCGTTTATAGAGAGTTAGAGGCAATGGGGTCAAAAGAAGCCCGATGAAAACTTGCTTTGAACTGGGAATATCTCATTAGGGTGAAGGAAGTTATGAGAAATGGAGCATACGAGCTTGAATGCTAGATGGCGATCTCATTCCCAAAACTTGGAATGCAAACAATTTGAGAAAGCTCTTTGAATAGTTGCAGCTTGCTTGTATGTAAAATGTGATCATGAGAAGAAAACAACCATGAATGATATGAAGATTCTACAATTAAGAATGCATCTCCATGATCTGCCTCTTATGTATCCAATCACAAAATGACAAAAGATATTTGGTAGAGGCCTTGAGAGCTTAAAGAACTTCGCCTCCACGTGTTGAATGAGCTCGGGTAACCTATCAAGAGCTTAGGTAACTCCTTCTCATGGATAACTCCCCTTGTAAACTCAGATAACTCTCTCTTAAGGATAACTTCTATCAAGGGCTTGAGTAACTCCCTCTCATAGGTAACTCCCCTCGTAAGCTTAGGTAACTCCCTTTTAAGAGTAAGTCCCATCAAGAGTTCGGGTAACTCCCCCTATAAGCTTGGGTAAGTTCCTCTTAAGGGTAAGTTTCATGAAGAGCTTAGGTAACTCCCTTTCATGGATAACTCTCATCATGAGCTCGGGTCACTTCCTCCTAAGGGTAGGTCTTGTCAAGAGCTCAGGTAACTCCCGTCAAGAGGTCAGGTGACTCCTTCTCATGGGTAACTCTTCTCGTGAAAATGGGGTAACTCCCTCTTAAAGATAACTCTCATTAAGAGCTTGGGTTACTCTCCTCGTAAGCTTAGATAACTCCCTCTCAAGGAAAACTCTCTTCGAAGCATTCAGATCGTTTAAAAAAAAAAAAACTATGACAACATTAACAATAGGCATCTAGAAAAAAAAAATTCCGAATAAGGGAACAACATTTATTAATTCGAAGAGGATCATTATCATAGTTTTGGCTAGCATCTTGGCTAGGGTAATTTTGATTAGCATTTCGGCCAAGAAATACAAAGAGAAATCTTCACGAGTACAAACTTCTTTGGGTTGAGCACAACTTCGAGCTGGGAGACTCTGATAAAGATTTGAACATCAAATTAGAAGAGTTCTTCCACATCCAGGCAACCACAACTTGAAAACATGGATTTAGATTGAACACTACTTCACTTCCCAAAGCACGAGCCTGAGCTCGTCCATCAATCTTTAGAATGACAATGAATCTCAGCTGGACGAGAGATCAGAATTAAGGTAGGCAAAAAAATCAATGGAACCAAACCAATCCATAACCGAATCAAACCGAACCGAAAATATGATTTTTTTAAACAATTTGGTTTATAAATGTTTCAATCCTAACCAATCCGTAAATTTATGGTATGGTTTAGAAAGTAAACTAAACTAAACTGTTTTAGAAAAATATAATAATGTTTTACTTGTAAGTTATAATTATAGATTTTTTTTATGATGATTGATCAAATGTCATATATATTCATATGATTTCATTTGATATTTATTATTTGGTGAATATTGATTAAAATCAACTTGTTCATATTTAAATTTGTTTTTTAGGCTCATGATATATTATATATATATATATATTTTGTTGAGGATGAACTATTATTTTTTTAATAGTTTTTAACTTTATGATCTTTAACTAACTTGGTAGAGAATCGTTGCTTTTAATTCAATTAGATTTAATTAAAGTGACTTCTATCTTTTATTATCTATGAGCAAATTGAAGAGGGTCAATTATCACTTATGTATTTCAATTTTACCCTTTTTTCCTATGATTTACTACCTATAATTTAAAAGTGTTAATTTGACTAATATTTTATCATTTTTATAATTAATTAGTTAAACTAAACCATACCGATATTTACAATAATCTGGTTGAGCTTTGCCTATTTCCTATTGCCTATTTTAAGGTACTAGAAATAACATCAAAGAGTTTGACTTTTATCTAAATAGCAAAAATTAGTAAAGTTCTAATACCATATATCATCATGTGACCATTTAGGCAACTAGACATAGACATAATTTTGTTTCGAATCTAAAATCGAATCGATTGACTGGTTTCAGAACTGACTATAAAACTTTCGGTTTCACGGTTCCTAGGCAGTTCTTTAGCCTAGAACCGGTGGAATTGGCAATTCTACTCGTTTCCATTGAAAAAAAATAATATTTAATATATAATTATTAATATTTAAATTATTTCATATAAATAGTAGAATTTATTACTTATTCACAATATTTAATATGTTATTATTAACAACACAAATAAACATAACTTAAAATCATATATAATTAGTTTAAATAAATTTCTCCTAAAAATAAATTCATTTCCTTAATAATGTGAAACCATTGTTTGCATTATGATTTTCATTTTACTCTCTAGAGTATTTTGCAATCTCATATTATTAACTATAATTGATATTGGATGTGTTTATATACAATAAATGTGCATTCTAAACAAATTTTAAAGAAATTTGGTTAAATAATTTAATAATTTTAGATCTAATAATTATTTTGAGTTTAAAATTTATTTATTTAAAAACAAAAGACGGTTTCACAGTTTCAAAACCGGAATCAGAAACTGGTGGTTCCATGAAACCGGATCGAAATCGTGGAAGATGATTTCGGTTCCGATTCTAGTTTCTCAATTTCAAGACTCGAAATCAATAATTTTGGCTCTAACTTAATTCAGTTTCGAAACTATGCCTATGTCTATAAAGCAACCAATGCCAATAAGTCTCTTATTCACTCATTTTATTAAAATCGTTCGAAATCAACAGGAACAAGTTCTCAATCGTTTTCTTAGCACATCAAGCGTCAAGTTCCATATGCCATATCATGATCTCTGTGTCCTATTAAAACCATAACCGGTGTCGCGACACGAGCCATCCAGTTGTTTTCTATACATTTACACAAATATAAGCTAAACGACGATTGTTCACTAGATTTGATGATATAGATAAGTGTTTTCTTGCAGAAATTGATCATTACGATTAAGCGAATTTTCTTTTATAGGGTTGCCATTGAAATCACCATTCAAAAGTAGATTAAAAAAAAATCTTTCGAGGTGCAATTTTATTTTTCTTATCAGATTACTATGTCATCTAGTTTCCATTATCATGAAGGAAAGAATAGTTGCAAACTCAATGGACATGCAACTGAAATGGGTCATATAAATTCGAAGCCCG
>JAMXBD010000181.1:1200000-1518889 GCA_024138025.1 Combretum micranthum
TTTAGTTTGTCTCTTTTACAAATTTCTGAATTGAGTTTTTCCCATTTAATATCTAAATAATGGATTGGGTTTGGCTCTTGCTAAACCTATAGAAACTATACCATCCAATGAGAAAACTATCATGGGTCCCCCTAGTAGTCACCCTAGTAGCTAAACATCCACTTTAGGACAGGATAACGATTGATGTAACCTAAAAGTTCTGTGGTATTTATTTTTTTAATTTTTAAAGTTTTTTTTCCTTTTCTTTTATAAAAGAATAATGATATATTTGCTATCTAAATGTTCATCTATTTTTCATTTAACAATTTATGCTTTTAGATTGTGATTTCAATATTTAATTGGATTGCTTAATATCATTCGTTTTGAACTGTGTAAAACTAGTTTTTAGACCAATTACAAAATATAATATGTTTCATCAAATGCCATCCTACTTTACTGGAAGATGTTCATTTTAGGATCTAGATGCTAGCTAATGCGTTAAATATCATTTTATAGATCGTTCAACAAATCATTCCATCCATTTAAATTTCTGATTCATTTATTCTACGCATCTCAACATGAGCCGATGGATTAGACAATTGCAATGGATGTACACCTGGTAACCCATCCAAATCAAACGTGATATGAAGTGCTGCAAACGAACCGTGATCGAGTTTTAAATAAAATTTATCCATCTAGACATATGGAACTCGAGTTTTGATTTAGGTATCTATGTGGTAAATAAGTTCACAAATAGCTTGCGAACAAACCCTCAATAGATTCGACAACTCGTCAGTTTTATATTTATATTTACATTTAGGATATATTATATGTAAATATATAATTAAAATAAAAAAAATAATTTTTTAATTAGGATATGTTTGCTTTAGAATAAGATTCATACAGATAAGAGCCAGACAATTCCAACAGACAATGATACAAACCTTTTCGGCATCTGCCACTATGACTTCACCATGACGTCCAAGAGCGAGTCCGAGCGGTCTTCCACCGGTGTTGACCCAGTCCTCCACTACCGACTCATTCACCGAGTCACTCTGACTCAGCTTAACTCGTTTGATCCACCCATCAGCACAGCTCGTATACAACACCTTCCCCACCAAGTCATAAGCGAAATCTTCTGGCCCTAGCAACTGCCCGACACCCACCAGCTCTGCTCCACTCAATACCTTATCATTGACTCTGGGGGCAGCTACCGAGTTGCGATGAGTCAAGTGGGGTGTTGGGATAGGTGCCGGGTCGAGCAACTCGATTCGGTAGAGGTACATGGAGAGTAACACTGGAAATAATAGTGATAGAGAAGCATAGAGGCAAAGGGTGTTGTTTTTTCGTGTACTACGTGTGGAGGGTGAGTTTCGCGCCGAGTCGGCCATTTTTCGGTGAATTGCGTTTTCCTAGAATGTAGGTTTCGAGGCAGAAGTGCATGCAAGGTATCTGACTAAGTAGAGGTTTCAAGAATTGGCATATAAAAACAAAAAAACAAAAAAAAAAAAGCCAAAAAAGGAAAAAAACAAAACGAAAATAAAAAGTAGAAGTTTCAAGCTTGACTGCTGGGCAAAAAAACAAATAATAATAAATACAAATAAGGGAATGAATGAATAAATATATAAAAAGAAATAAATGCGTAGTAGTTCTTAACACGGAAAGTAATGTTCAAGCAGGTAGGTTGTGATAACTGATTTGATGGTAAACGCAACTGTCAGCACATGAACACGTGGATTAGAACGTTGAAACTAGGAAAACAGCCCAATAGAGGGTGAAATTATTGCTTATGACGAATTAGGACAGCTTTACCAGGAGTATATAGCTCGGATATTCATACGATAGATCACCTTCTGGTATTTTTTTTCTTTTTTTGCCCCAAAGATCATCTTTTAGAATTGCTAATTGATAAATTGAGATGTTTGATGAAGCATTATTTTTTTTATAAAGCAACTTATTTTTAATATTTTTTTGGTTTTGTTAGATTTTTTTTTGGCCTCAAGTTTTGTTAGATTATAGAGCCATCAAAATGCATTTTAATAAAAAATAGCCATTATGATCAAAACAAAAAATTTGAACATTTTATCTAAAATAATATATGATCACTTTAGTCAAAATGAAAATAGATCGTTTTGACAATTGTAACAGTAGAATTTTTTTTTAATTTCTTCATTTGTAAATATACAACAATTTATAACTTTTTTACTATTAAAACTCACTACGTAAAATTAATGAATTGAAAGCGGAGTATCAACAATAGCTCTTAAGCATGGTAGATCGTGATAAAATGAAGTTGTTACATAAAATCAATGAATTAAAAGATAAGTAAATTAAAACAACAAAGAAGAAGGAATGTTGTAAACAAAAAAAAAAGTCAAAAGCAAATAGAAATAAAAAAATTAATAATGATGGCTGATATACATTATCAATGGATAGAAGAAACGTGCAGAGAAATCATTAAAATAAGAAACAATTTTTAGTTTTAATAACCATAGACCCAAAACAATCGCCACAAATGAAATTGCAAACACAACCATAGCCACGGTTTAAGCCGTAACCTAAAATCGCGACCACCCAGTTGTGGTTGCGGTATAGTCTATAGCCATGGTTTTAGGTTGTGGTCTAAATAGAAGCCCTGACCTTATCCGTGGCTATGGTTTTGGGTCCATGGTTGTGGTCGTGGATGGTCTATTTGTTCTGTTTTAGTCCAATAAGAAGCAAACACATATCCCACCTTCAATTAGTCATAACATTTCACATCTAATTCAGAATCCTTACTATTGTATATTTAGACAAAGCTCGTTCAAAAAGGTACATTAGTTTCTAGGGTGTACTTTGTTATCGCTAATTTAAGGCCCAAAAAAAAAAAATATCGTTTATAGACTCAAATTGGCATTTTAATATTTTTTCATATATTTTATAGAATTTTTCATAGTAAACATCATTTAGAATCCACTAGTCATCAAATTATTCTTATGTATATAGTAAATAAATTATTCCTATATAAAAAAAAATTGTAATTAATAATTTTAATTTTTTTCAATTTATTTTCATATTTATTTAACATAGTAAGAAAACTATTAGAAGTATTATCTAAAATAACATGGGACCCATAAAAAAAATTAAAATTTATATAGAAACTTTAGTTAAATAACTCACGGCTAAAGTATAGAGTTGCTTAGAAAAGAGTTGCTTGAGAAACTAAAATAGAATATGTAATATAAAGATAAATAAATTATAAAGAAGGGCAAGTATGTCATTTGATATAAAATAAGAGGGTTTTATGGTCAACCCTAAAGTTTATAAAAAGGATTATTAAGAAGGATCAAAGTGTCAAAGGATATTAAATAAGAAGGTTTTATGGTCTATCCTAAGATACATGTGTGTTTGGAATGTTTTAGTTAACTGAATGGAGAAGTGGAAGAATTTTGGTTGAAGGCTAGCTAAAGGCTGCCGACCTTTCCCACAACGCCGTTGGCGTTGGCTCTTAAAGCCACCGATGTTGGCCAGGCATTGAATGATGGCTGAGGAAGTTTCCTCGGAAAGCTGCCAGCTTTTCTTCTGGACGAAGCTAGCTTATCTTTAGCATTTTTCCTAAGCTAAGTTAGCCTATATATAGATGCCTTAGCCTTGTTTTCTATTCCTTTGTCTGAGCTTTCGGAAATCCTAAGCAGAGTAAGAGAAAAACTTCTTGGTAAGTGTTTTCCCTCCAATCTTTTCACAATCTAAAACCGATTAAATCTCTAAGATCTATCTATTTATTGGTAAGGAAAACGTTGTGGAGAATTCTTTAGAGAAACCCTGCAATTCTTTTGAAGATTCGGTTTTGAGAGATCAAGAGGTTTTTAGTATCAAACCTAGGAGATTCAAGATCTATAAGAGTTTAGAGAAACCTTAAGGTTGGATTTGAAGATTTGTGTGGTTTCAATTTGAAGAAAAAGGTAAGATCTTTCTTAGTGTTTTGTGTTTTTTAGGTTTTGATGATTGTAAGAATATGATAATTTGCAAGTTGTACTAATTGGGAATAAATTGATTGTGATCAGGAGATTGATTGATTTAGGGTTTTTGTTTCAAATCAAGATTTGCAAGTTCTAGGTAAGTAAGGATCCATCCAATCTTGTCGTTAAATGAAATTTGTTTGTTGTTGTAAATCGAATTGTTAATTGGAGATTTTATATATGTATTGAAGGAATTGTGGAAAAATTAGAAATTGAGGGAAAGCTGTGTTTGAAGGTTTCATTGAATTATAAACAAAGAAGATAGGTGTGTTAACCTCTTTTCATAGATCTATAATTAAGCTTATAGATCATTTGAGTAAGGTTATGAAATTAAGTATTAGAGTTTAATTATGTGTTGCAATTGGAATTGATTAAGATATGATGTTGATCAGGAATATTTGTGGGGATTAGGGTTCTATTCTTTTAAGAAGATCTGTTGGTGGATTAGAGTTTGGAAGCGAATCCAGGTACGACCTTACCTTACTTGTTGTTTATGCTTGTAGGATTAGAAAAATAATTTGACTTAATTCTACTCAGATTATAATTGAAAAGTGTGTTGCTTGTGTTTGGCTTTGGTTAGTAAAGACTATGCAGAGTGTGATACTAATGAGGTGCCCTGATGATCCTTGTGTGGCGTTGTCCCTAATGGAGTTGCACTTGGAAATAATTCCGGTAGATTAGGAGTCGTTCGAGTCCGTATGGCGGAACGCAACGATGTGTGGAGAGTACCCAACATCAATATACTGTATATAAACTATTTTATAAAGATTATGAATCGGGGTCATGAGTTACACGGGTTTAGGACTAGATGCATATGGTTCTAAGATGTGTTGTTTGTTTCACTAATAAAAGATAATAATTTATGCCCGTTGCATTAGTTCTAAGAATGTATGTGATGTATGTTGGCATGTTCATGCGTACTTGTTTGTGGTATGGCGTATTGGGCATTTTCGCTCAATCCTTTATTTTTCAAGTGCAAGTGAAGGTGATGTTGGTTGAGAATTGTCTGGATATTACTTTTAAGTTGATCATGGGGGGCAACGTTAGTAGATTCGACTTTTCTATTGGTGACTAACAGATTCTAGATAAAGAAGAATAGAACAAAAGATCTTTGAAGACCATACAAAGTATATAGAGTTTGTTTAGATTATTATTGAATATGTTTATGAGATAAGTTGTTACGTTTTGGATTTTATATAAGTTCTTTTGCATAATATCAAGAGACGAATTGTAGTAATGATAAATTCAAGTAACATTTTATATGTAATTTGAAGATAATTATATTTATGGTTTAGTATTTTATAGCCATGGCGTGTCTTTTTTAAGAGAAGGACGCATGACGAGTTGTAATGCCGTTAAATTAGGGCGTTACAGAATGTTAAGTAACTCTTCAAACAACTTACGAATAAAGGCGGTCTTAGTATGCCTCGCAAAATTCTTTGTTGGATTTTATCAAGTTATGTTGCCATAAAGTAATAAATATGGTAATATATATTAGATTAAAAAGTGGTAGACTAGTAGGTTTGCTATTTTATAGTAGGTGGTAACTTCGTACAATGAGATTCCAAATAGATGTTTGGGAATAAATAAATAATAAAATTATTTATTCAAATGAAAAATAGATTTGGATGCAGATTTAATACCGATATAGATATAGGTACAGGTAAAAAATAAATAATTAAAATAATTAACTACTATATATATCACAAATAACCTTAATAGCTTGGGGTTAATAATTTCACAATTTTTAATTTTAAATAGTTAAATAAAAAAAAATTCATGTGCAAATTTGATATTTATAATAAACAAATATCGGTTAAATAATTATATATATATATATATATATATATAATCTCAGAGCTTTTTTTCCCTTCGCCCTTAACTATTACTTTAGCTCTCTGGAGACATGACACATAAATTCATCAACATTTTTCAAATATTTAGCAGGAAAATTTATTACAGCAGTTTAGTAGCTTGATGTACATATTCGTACACATATATGTTAACTTGCAATAGCATATTTTGAATAAACAATTCCAATAAAGATTCTTCGCCTTGACTTCTAAACTTTGGCAGAAATATTAGATTAACCCGTGCTCCTTTTATAAAAAGACATGCAACCCACATAACTAAATTATTTTTGTTTATTTTTAGAGGGTAAATTTTATTAGTAATACCTAAGCTTTTTGAATATAACGGAATTGCATATAAATAAAATTTTTACTTATAAAAATATTTAAACTTTTTAAATTTTGTATCAATCGCACCTTTAGCCATAATTTGACCAATTTTTCAATGATATACTGACGTAAAAGAGACTTTCTATTAAAAAAACTAGTTTTTCTCTCCTAATTGACATATTTATCTTTTTTAATTTTTCACCTTCATCTCTCTCTAGAAAAGGAAAAACTAAGAATATTGTTTAAAATAATTTTGAAAATGCCACAAAGACAAAAATAATCCCAAATTTAGGTAACTTAAAATTAATTATGAAAATGTCTTTCTTTTATTTTATATTTATTCATATTTTATTAAACTTTCTTTTTTTTTTTAAATTTCTATTCTTTGGCTGCTTACTAATTCGTCTCTTCAAGAGACGAATTTAAGTTGTTTAAACTTGAAATTATTTTCGTCCCAGTGATAATTTCGTAATTATTTTTAAATTTTTTTTCCTCTTCTCTCGCTCTTCCTCTCTCTCTCTGTCTTGCACATTTCTTCTTCTTCTTCTTCTTCACGGAACACCATAAAAAAATATAATAAAAAAAACTCAAAATCCCATATGTATATTAGCACCTAAACAAGTAAAAATTCAATCTTTAGTATATAAAAATATAATCTTTAACATGTAAAAATAATCAAAACAAATTGGAAAACAAAAAACCAATTACTTATGCCATGCCTGTAAGGCTATGCCTTGCAGTGAGATATTGATTACTTCTTCTTTGCTCCAACAATTAGCGTAATATCAGATACAGAATTCCCTTCTCCTTTTATTTTATTCCTTAATTCTTTGCCCTATCTTGTTTTTTTATTTGCTTTTTATTTTTTCCCTTATTGATCATTGGACACCTAAGACTTGGGTAAAATGAACAAGTTTAACCGTCCTTCTTACTGTTCGAATATATATATTTTATATGTAATAGATAAGGATTTGGAGAATTTTGGGTTGAAATTTGTTAAGGCCATGGTAGTTCGATGTAGTAACTCAACGAAGTTGGTGCTCAACCCACAGTTGATGATGGATAGAGATGGTGACAAAATCTGGGAGTTTGGCACGCAGATGGTTCATGAAAGTTAGTGTTTGTGTGTAGACTAACGAAGGCGACTATGGGTTTAGTTCAACTTAGTGGTTGGGAGGTGGCGAAGAGTGGTGTAGTCATTGGCTTGCATAATTCGAAGGTTGGAGATGACTTGGTGATGGTAAAGATAAGAGGTCTAGACTAGGTTTCTTAATTTGGGTTGGCGTTTAACGTTTGGTGAAGGTCTTGTTATGAGGTTTGAAGGATTGAAGATGAGATAAAGAGAGAAAGTTAGAGAGAGAGTGAATGTTGAGGGGTAAGAGTGACAGAGAGGAAAGTTAAAAAAATAAAAAAGGATAAATATGCTAATGCTAATTAGGAAAATGATAAGTTTTATTCATAGTATCTGAACTTTTTCTTTTGTAACATAATAGTATCTAAAAATATTTTTTATATCATGAAAATACATGAACTTTTTAAAAGTTTCAACTAAAATACCTTTCGCTTCGTCTATTTTTCTGTCTAAATGCTGATGTGGTAGGTAACAATGATTTTTAAAAATATTTTTTTGTCCACATTGACATTTTTTAAATTTTTATTTTGACTTTTCCCTCTCTCTACTAAGGCTGTGCAAAATAACTGATCGGCCTATGAACCGAATCGAACTGAAAATTTGGTTATTTTTATATACAATTTGATTCGAGATATGGTCATTCGGTTCATGGTTTGGTTCGCAACTCTGAGTCGAACCGTACTATACATAAGCCTAAAAAAAAAAGCGCTCTTTCTCTATTCTCTAATATTCCCTATCTGCCTCTCATAATGTCACACTCTCACTCACAAGTCAGACTAAATGACTAATCAGTATTCTCAAGTCTCAAGTCCCATTAAACCCTAAAATCAGACTCAACGTTTCACAAATCACACACAAAAAAATCACTACTGCGATGCTTCTAGCCTTCCATAGTCCGACGCTCTCTCTTACTATCTCCTTTGGCTCCATCGATACCTTCTCTTACTATCTTCTTCTTTGTTCATAGGTACGAGACGTTCGATCTCTGCAAAATCGTATTTATAGATCTAGTCTTACATTGTTGTTGTTTTTTGTTAGATTTTGGTGATTAGGTGGAACAAGATCTTGAAGTAACTCATGGTTTATAGAAGAATCCATTGCATCTTGCAGTGATGGTATTATTTTACCTATTGATTTATTTTTATGATGTTTTATTATAATTATTGTTTTGTTTTCGTGTTTTGCATGAATGTAAATGTTAATATTATATTCAATCTTATGGATCTATGGTTGTTATTGTTTTTATGCATTATAGTTTATTAAATTCGTGATGGAGTAGGTTTTGGATCTTATCAGTTTTGTTCTAGGTAGGTTTTGGATCTCATCAGTTCTGTTCTGGGTAGGTTAGTTTTGTTCTGGGTAGGTTTTAGATCTCAGAAGTAGTTAGTCGTTTGAGAATCTTAATTGAACTTTTCCACCATATAATTCATAAGAGATTCCTCTTTCTACTACGAAAATATAGTAGCAACAATTAAGAATGCTATCTAGTAACTAGATTTTAGTGGTAGAGTTTGTTTGATCACTGACATGTAGACATCTTGTCAAAATTTGAGTCATTTGTGTCTCACGTGTCATTTTGTTGATGATAATTGGAAATTGCAAAAAAGGATTTTAAACTTTTGCCAAATTATTGGCCATTCTGGGGAGGCAATAGGAAATGCAATTGAGACTTGTTTCAAAAGTTAGGGTATAACCAAACTTCTCACAATCATTGTAGACAATGCAAGTTCAAATGATCTTTGTATTCAATTCTTGAAAAAAATATTGCAATCCTGGGGAACACTCATGTTGAAAGGGGAGTATCTTCACATGAGGTGTTGTGCACACATTTTAACTTTAATTGTGAAGGAGGGATTGAAGGATTTAGATGATTACATTTTCAGAATCCGTGCGGCTGTTAGATATGTGAAGTCCTCTCTCTTAAGATTAGCAAGATTTAAGAGTTTTGTAGCAGAAGAAAATGTAGATAGTAAGGCATTTCGATCTCTAGATGCTGAAACTAGATGGAATTCCACTTATATAATGTCGGAGTTAGCTGTGAAGTTCCAGAAAGAATTTGAATTGTTGGAGATCAAGGATGAAAAATTTAGATCAGAACTTGCAAAGGATATAATGAAGGGAGTACCTATGGAGGACGATTGGGCATATGCACGCAGCATCTTGCCTTTCTTAAAGGCATTTTATGATGCTACATTGAGCATTTGTGGCTCTCTTTATGCCACTTGCAATCAATTTGTGGAAGAAACAATGGGTGTTGGTTATGGGATTAAAGAGCAATGTGCAAGCAATGATCCATCTGTTAAACTCATGGCTGAAAGAATGAGAAGGAAACATGAAAAGTATTGGGGAAAAATAAATAATATAAATGTTGTATCTTTTGTAGTTGCAGTTCTTGATCCATGATTGAAGTTGTCATATGTAGATTATATGGTAAGAGAGGTTTATGATGGTGATAAGGCAGATGAGCTAATGGGGAAAATTCAATATGCCCTCTCAAACTTGTTTGTTTGTCATAAGTCTTGTTTTGAGCATAGTGAGGAGAGCCCACCCATAATTTATGAGGGTTCTCTGAAGGAATCAGGTGGAGAAATGACACATGAGGAGCAAAGACGTAGAAAGTTAAGAAATAAATACATCAAAACAAGAGGAGAAGAAAAGTCGATACAAAAAAAGAATTGGAAAAGTATTTACCAGAAGAGTGTGAAGAACTTGGTGATGATGATGTACATTTTGATGTTTTGGATTGGTGGAAGAAAATCTCTTGTAGATACCCCACCCTCTCTATGATAGCAAAGGATATTCTAGCAATTCCTTTGTCAACAGCAGCCTCAGAGAGTGCTTTTAGTACTGGTGGGAGAGTGCTTGATGTCTTTAGGAGTTTTTTGGCTCCAAATATGGTGGAAGCCCTCATTTGTGCACAAGATTTGCTTAAAAAATCTCCAATAATGTCCATTGAGGAGTATCTTGAAGCATTGCATATTTTTTACTCAGGTTTGATTTCTTATCTTGGCATGTAAAATTGTTGTTGTTCACTTGATATTACTATTTTTGTATTTTATTCTCTTTTGTTCAATATGTGTTAACAAGTAACAACATGTTTTGTCTTCTATATCTCTTCAGATGTCGAAGTTAGTTGATTGAAGAACTAAACTACTATAAATATCACCACCCTTGATTGAAGGAAGGTTAGTTCATTTGTATTCATTAGTCCTCCAATCATCATTATTAGAATTGCTGACACCTTCAACATCCTAAGTTGCAAGCCAGCTGACAGATAAACTTGTCTTTGTTTTGCTTATTTTGGCTACAAATATCATCACCTTAGCTTCTTATTGTAATTGGTTTAGATATTGTAAATTTTTTGAAAATGGGTTGTTTTTTTTTTTTTTTCTTTTTAAGTATCTTGCTTTGCATGTCTTGTTGTGATCATTGATGGATATGTTCTCATCTTTTAGGTATCTCCCTACAACATTGTGTAGGGAGGAAGGTAATAACAGGGAGTTTCATAGGAAGCATGAGGGAAACAAAGGAGATGCTTGATTTCTACAAGGAAAATAACTTGACATTCCATATCATGTGTTGTACTGATGAGAAGATGTTATTTTTCTATGAATTATTCTAAGTAACAATGTTAATGTTTTTTCATAATACTTTTGTCTAAAATTAAGATTCTCCCTTGTCTATATTTGTTTAAATCAGATTGCATTCTCCATCAAAGAGCATGAGCTGTTTTCATTTCTTGTTTCCTAATTTGTTTTCTAAACTATTGGTAACTTAGGGATATTAGATATGTTGAATTTTTTGATGACGGTGACTCATCAGATTATTGGTCTCTAATCTCCATGCCCAAATTGGGACGAACAAAAGCAAAGCAATCAACAAACATGCATGAATGAAATAAAAAGATTAAATAGCTACAACTTTTGTTCTTCAGTTGATATATTGACTGATTCATTTGTTTTTATTATATTTTGGATGTCTTTTGATTTTTGAAACAGTTAAGCTTTATTTGACTTTGTTAAGGACAAAATGATATGGCTTTTTCCAGGTCTACGTTGGAAATGGGATCATGATTTATGGCTACAGGATTAGCCATTTGTGATTTCATCATACTTTTTTTTATAAATTCATTACTATTGTTTAATTAAATATATTAATAACTTTAAAGTTTCTAACAAAGGGAAAGTATACTTTTGGTCAAAATTTTTATAAGATGGATAATAAATTAATCAATGTATGTTCTCTTTTGTTGTTTGTAAAAAATTTGCGATAATGGTTCGAACTGCAAACCAAATTGAACCCTACCGTTTGTTTTTTGGTTTGAAAAATTTACGAACTAAATCATACAGTTAGGTTCAGATTAAAAAAATAATCGAATCGTGTTATTATGGTTTGGTTCGATTCGAAGGGCCAATCGTACTGAACCATACTGTACACACCCCCACTCTTTAACCTCTGCACTATATCTTCTTCTTGTTCTTCGTCTTCTAACCCTAACCCCTAAACCAAGAAAAAAAATCCTAGGCACATGTCACGTCATTTACAACAACCCATAGCATGAGTTAAATCCACCACATTATCTTTCTTCAATTCGCAGAGTAATTCCACCGTCAAACTAGCAACACTCTTCACTAAGAGAAAGACCACGTTTCTTCAATCCACATAGCAACTCCATAACATGGTTGTTTTTGGGTTTTGAAGGAGAGAATGGGGGAGAGAGAGAGAGAGAGAGAGAGAGAGAGAGAGAGAGGAGAGAGAGAGTTGTGGTTGAGAGAGGTGGCTAGCGCTTGAAATTTTAGAAAGAAAGAGAGAGATGATGAAGGAGAAGATGATAGGGAAGGAAGAAGGTGGGAAAGAGAAAGAATTATGCTTTGTCCCTTGTGTGAGTTTTTTTTTAGATCCAAAGTGGAAGGTTGAAGTTAACAGGCCATTAATGGTCGTATTGAGGAGCTGGAAGGTTGGAGATAAAAAATTTTTAATTGATTTATTTATTTTTAGTTTCAAATGAGAAGATAAAGCCTTTAATTAGATTTTTTTTCTTTTTTTGGTTTCATTTTTATTTTGATGATTCGATACTTCATCCCTTAAAGCTTGGGTTTGAGTTTTCTAGGAAGGAGAAAGAAAACAGAAGCTCAGTCCTTCAATCCCTAGTAAAAAATGTTTATTATTTTTGTTATATATTGGTAGTTAAATTGAAGGCAATGGTTCAAACATTTTTTTTGGGCAAAAGATTACATTTTTAATGATTTTAATTCATTGTTGAATTAAGCCATAACCAGAAACAAATCTTCATTTGTTTTAATGAGGAAAGAGGAAAAAGGAGAGAGAGCTGGAAAGTCAAAATAAAAAATTTCCCATACGGACTTAAAATACTTTTTAATCATTTTGGCCTACCACCTTAGCATTTTGATTGAAAATTGGATGGATTCTGTCTAAAGGTAATAGATGAAATTTAAAAAAAGATCGAATACTTTCTTGATACAAAATTTTTTTAGGTACTATTCCGTTACAAACAAAAAAGCTTAGGTACCGTTAATGAAATTACCCATTAGGAGAGAGAAACTATCTTTTTAATGCATACTCTCTTCCATGTTAGTATATCACTAGAAAATTAGTTGAATTCTGACCAAACATATAGTAACGCAAGATTTAAAAAGTTTTGGCATTTTTAAGAGAAATTTTTTTTTCAAATACAACTTTGTTATATTAAAAAAATTTAGGTACTACAAAAAAAAAAAAAAAACCATTCTTAGAGATATTAACTAAAAAAATCATAACATCTGTCTTGTGTTTGATTTAATTACTGTGAACTCTAATATTTTTAAAATCAAATATTTAAAAAATTTCATTCAAGTGTACCATCTTATCCTTAATAAGGATATGGAGTAATTACTATGATTGAAAAGTTTTATAAAACCAAAAAAGAAAAAAAAGAAAAGAAAATGGAGTGATTAACCATTTTGATTTATTAAAGGTTTTTTTTTTCTCATTTCATGTTGGTCATAAAAGCTTGTGAGTAATTTAACATACTTAGGTCTGTTTGGATGGTCTATTTTTTCATCTGTATCTATATTTGTATCGCAATGATACATGTAAATATGTTCGATTTGCATCTATACTTTATTTATAGTTAATCTATTTGATCTTTTAATGAAAACTGCCAACTGTATTTTATTCATATCTAGTTTTGATAAACAATTTGTTATAAAAAAGTTTGAAAAAAAGTATCTATATCTATAATTTGTCAATAAACAAACAGACAATGTTGTTCTCTATTTATTCTTTTAGTTAAGAGGAAAATAATTTTGATAGGCTGTATACAGATGCACATTTTTTTAACACTAGGGTTAAATGACGGTCTCAAAGTGTGGTAAACTAGTTGATTTCATCAATTTTCTGCCTTAAATTGTTATTTAAAAATATGGCAAAAAATTTGTTATTTAAGAAGGAATAATTTGTTACATACAGTTAATCAAAGATAACTAAAAGGAGATAGGGCATTTAAGTTGCATTGACCAAAATGTCTAGATTGATGCTAATTAGTAGAATTGCAAATGAGTTCAACTGTTTGTGAGTTATTGGAACTCAACTCGAGCTTGAGGCTTGGTTTAGGCTCGTGAATTGACTCATGAACAAGCTTGTTTAGACTCTTGAACAATCTCATGAGTAGATTCATAAACAAACTCTTTAGCAGATTTATGGGTTTTATATTGATGGTATGTTATATGTAATTATATAATTAAAACAATAAAAACTAATTTCTATATAATATTCATGTAAATATATATTTATAGCAACATTTACATATATTATTATTAGATTTGAAAAAAAAAGGGAGATAATATCACGAATGGTACCTAAACATTGATAAAATATGCAATTAGATACTAAAACTTTGAAATTGATCAATTTATTATATGAATTTTGAAATTGATTAATTTAGTACTTGAAAAACGTTAGAATTGATCAGTTTTATATGTATAAGAACTTGATAGAGTTACACTATTGGCGTGCTCGAAAGGTTTTTTTAGGTATCAAATTGATCAATTTGAAAGTTGATGTAATCAAAATATTTAATGATGTCATAAGGAGAGTAATGATGGTGTGATCAATAATGGAAATTTAATAGCTTTTAATTGATGCTTTTAATAGGATTTTTTAAGTCAAGTTAATAAGATGATTTTTCTTTTTAGTCTTTTTTTTTTCTTTTTTAATAACATTTATTACCCGTTCACTTCACTGTATATAATAAGAGGGGAATAAAATTTCAACTCAAAGGGAATGTAATAGGGTTGAAATTGCTATTATTATGTTCACTTGGTATAAAAAGTAAAACAAGTAATTATTAAAACAAAATGTAAAATATCTATAATGCTCCTTATATTTATTATAGAAAGAAGATAATAGTACAAGCGATATTTTCAAGTCAGGATAGTTATGACAAAATTAAAAAATAAAATATCTAATGACAATTCTTAGGTGTTGGGACATGAATTGCTATTCATCGTTTTATGTAATAAGAATTGCTATTCTCTACAAGTAAACACTGTAATAACAGTTTTACGAGAAAATAAATAGTTATTCATGTCAAGTGAATGTACTGTTAATGTCATTCAAAAGGAACTTTTTTTCAGTCCTTTTTCCTTTTTGGCAACTTTTAGGCTTACTATAAATGTATGTTTAAGGAAATAAGATAATGGTCAATTAATTATTCATTAATATCAAAATTTGCGCCATCTTGCTCTATCACTTTTCCCCAAAATTGAAAATTTCCTTTTAATTTTAAATTTGGATACCAATTATCTAGGTATTTTCAGTATCAAAAGGTATTTGAAGATCACAATCCGACATTCATATGTGGATCAACAAATCGTGGTAAACCTTAAATTAACTGCATCAGTTGGTATCAGAGCTGCATTTGCTCTCGGATTGTCATGGCACATTGTAGATAGACCAATCAACAACAAGCAGTAGATGAGATCTATGATCACGATGATCTAGACCGAAGGATTGAACAGATGATTTGAAGAGTGAATGGATGAATCTTTGGAGCATTGATTGGATGCGGTGGTAGATCGAGTTACAGAGAGCTTGAGTATGCTGATGGGGCACCAAAGGAACGTTAACCTAGATTTTGAGATGAAATTAGGAAGTCCTAAATTTCACTTTTATGAAACCTTAAGTTTTCAGGACGAAGAGGAAGAAGATGAAATTGTTTTTAAGAGTAATAATGAACCGGTCTTTGATATTTATTTATTTTTTTCCAAAAAAAAAAGAGAACTTTATTTCGTAAGTAATAATTACATCACGAACGAATGCATGGCACTCCTTTTTAATCTAGTAAAATAAGACCTCTACTGTAATCATCTAACTGGAAAAAATTACAAGTAAAAAAATTTTGTTTAATCATTCTGGTTTCATTGGCTAGGTAATCTGCCGATTTATTTGCTTTTCTAAGTATATGACTAATGGAACCTCCCACTTGTGCCATAAGAATTTGCACTCTTCTAATGGTGTTAAAGATTTCCCATGAATGATGCGAATGATTGTTCAGCCATAGAACCACGGTCTTAGAGTCTACTTCAACTACAACATTTCTCATCTTATGAATTTTACAAAATTCTAAACCCATTTCTAGTGCTTGCAATTCTGCTATTGCTATATCATTTGCTTTTAGCATCTTTCTAAATGCAAAACATAACCGACCTTGTTTATCGCTCACCAATCCAACCCCTGTCGAGCAATTATGTGATAAAGAAGCATCTGTGTTTAACTTCCATACCCCTTGTTGAGGATAACTCCACGTAACTGGAATACATGATTTTACCTACTTTACACATGATATCAAGTCTTTAAAATAATTTGGAATATACTTCCATTATTTTGGTTCAATCAATATTCCTATTCACGAGTATGCTAAAGACGCAAGATTTAGATGTTGTTTTTGCTTTGGTGGGTAAATAGGTTTATAGGGAGATAGTAGTACCTGAGATGACGGTTCCAGTTATGGAAGAGTTAAAGAGACATGTTGAGGAGTTATTGGTTAAAGTTTGTATTCGGGAGAGTTTGAGTCCTTATGTAATTCCATTCGTTCTAACACCTAAGAAGGATCGCACATGCTATATTTGTGTAGTTAATCTCAAATAATTCTTATATGGCATGGTCCGAGGACTGATGCAATCAAATATTTAATAATATGGTCAATATTTTTAATTAGAAGGGTAATTATGGTGTGGTCTATATTAGAAATTTAATAGATTTTAATTGATGTCTTTAATAGGATTTTTTTAGTCAAGTTAATAAGATGATTTTTATTTTTAGTCTTTTTTCTTTTTGAATAATATTTAATTTCAGTTAATAGGATGCTTTTTAAAATCTCTTTTTTTTTTTTTGGTAACTTTCAGGCTTGCCTATAAATGTATATCTTAGGGCAGTAAAATAATAATCAATAAATCAAATTTTGAGCCGTCTTACTTTATCTCGTTTCCCCAAAATTAGAATTTGCCTTTTAATTTCAATTTTGGATGCCCATTACCCAAGTTTTCTCATAATCAACAGGTATTTGAATGTCACAATCCGATATTCGTGCATGAATCAACGGATTATGGTAAACCCTAAATTAACTCACTATGTTAAAAGTTTAAGTACTAAATTGATTAATTTCAAAGTATAAATACCTAATTGTATATTTTTTCAAAGTTTAAGTACTATTCATAACATAAAAAAAAAGAGGAAAATGGGCTATTTAAACATATCAAGCTTGAGTTTAAATTTCAAGCTCAAAAAAAGTTCGGTAGGCTCGATAAAAAGCTCAAGCTTGAACTAAAGCTTGTTAAGCTAAAATAGCCAAATTCAAGAATAAATTCCAATCGATAAAAATCTCGAGTTTGATAAATTTTAAATAAGCTAAGCCTAAGTCTTCAAAAGCTCAACTCGGCTTAACTCTACTTGCTTGCAAACTTATCCATTAATAATTCCTGCACTAAGAAAGATTATTCTTCATTAATAATAATACAAAATAGTAATGGGAATTACCAACAGATTATTTTGATTATCGATGAAATAGATCAAATATGTTGATATTTGATATTTCACATTGAAAAAATAGGTAGAAAGTAAAGAAAATTTCATCAATATTCAATAAGTTCAGGATATCTTATCTTCTTCATTTATTTTTTTCCTCTTTTTTTGCCAAACATGGTGCACAATAGTTATGACCTCTTTTAACCTTGCATCATCACATATAACTTATGAAACCAACCATAAAAGTTATATTCATTAGAATCTATACCTTTCCATGTGTCACACTAGGGCAAATTAATAATGATACCTAATATTTCCCACCTTATCTTTGGAATATATGTAGTGGAATTCTTATATCAATGAAGTTATAATTTTCATTGTGTTACATATGCCGCAATAACTACATGCCTAGCTCGAAAGCTAATGGAAGTAGCATGCATGAATGTAGTCAAAATGTAGCTTATTCATGGTTTGCATTCTCCTTCCTCCTAAATGAGTTGCTAAGAGAATCATCTCATATCGTAGTAATTTAGATCAGCTTTCAAATAGAGATTGTAATATCTTAGTCTATTGAGCCCCAGTAATTCCAAGGTTAAATATGGATAAGGTAGATCAATGTATCATAGAATACATGGTTCTCTTTTCTATCTAATTATGCTATGATGTTAAGTGGAACATGATGGGATTTACAAAGCAAGAGTGAATCGTATGTTTACCCTTTCTATAAAAAAATAATAACAAAAATATGATTACAATCAAATTAATTACTAAAATAACCCAATAAAATCACATCTTGAAAATATGATTTAGACTTACAAATAAACAACATATATAACATGAGATTTTGTCAAAAATTTTAGATGGTAGTCATATTTTTAACATATGATTTCTAGTTATTGAACTCACATGTTCAACATGTGATTTCTATCTATGGAAATAAACATATAATGCATATTCAATATGCAACTTTAATAAATTATTTTGGTAATTATTTTGGATTGATCCTTGTTTTGGTAAGTATATATATTTTTAAAAGACATTGTAAATTGATAAAAAAAAATGACAAAGTAGTAGAAAATAATCCTAAAGACTTAAGATGAAATGATCTAGATTTTCACCTATTTAAGTTATAATTGCTATAATTAACTAGTATAATAGGTGGTTAATTTTGAACTTTGATTTGAATTTAATTTAGAAATTGAACTTAGATAGTTTAATTAAATCAAGTAAAATAAATAATGGAGTATGATTAGACAGATAAAAATAATTAGCAAATAGACTAAATTAGAATTTGAAATTTTAAATATCCTTTTTAACTTATCTTTTTCTTATTTTACCAATTTCACCAATCAAATTCCTTAATTCTTTCTAACCATCAATATTGAATTTTATTTTATTCAATTTGTCTATTTACTTTAATTATATTTTCTAGCAAATTAAATTGCATCATCATCTCAGCTAATTTTTATCAAAACTCCTTTTCATTATATTTTCAAATGAAATAAATTTCTTACGTTCAATTACTTAAATCTTAAAAGGCCTTATTTATCCATTTTAATCTAAATCCTATTTCATCAATCTCCACAAAATTTAAATTCTATTGCTTATTTATAAATATCAGTTCTTAAGTCCAAACTCAAATTAAATATCAAATTTCTACAAATTAAATTATTAAACTAGATTTTTAATTTGATATATAAAAATTTTATTCTATAAATTCTCAAATTTCTTCCTAATTATTTTCAATACTTAAGATAATTATTTGAAAGGTTTAAGCCCAAATCCCTTCCCCATAAATATTCCTTAAATATGCTTAATCTTTATCATTTATATCTTTTTTCTTTGACTTTTTGAGCTGCCCCTTTTTCTTTCATTTTCTCTTTTCTTTCTCTTCTCCTCTTTACATTTTTTCTTCTCTTTCTTCTTCTTCTTCTTCTTCTTTTCTTTTCTAAAGAACCTAGGTCAAGATCTCAAATTCAAGAAGATCATAGGAGAAATAGAAGATGGAAAACATTCATGAAGCAACTCATCAACTGGAAAAGATGAATAATAAAGAAGATTAAGTAGCTTTTGGTTACTAAACAAGTAAGTTAGTTATTTTCTTTGTTCTGATTGTTGTAAATGCATGAGAATGGTGATTAACTATTAGTTATATGTAGGATTTGTGGTAAAATTTAGTAAATTAGTGAAATATGAACTTAAATGCTAGAACCCGGGTTATGTAAACAAGTATAGAATTAAGGAGTTTGATGATATAATTTGATGAAATATGATGTACCAATATATATATATATATATATCTATGTTATAAGTTTGTGTATGTTGAGTTTGTGATGTAAAACAAGTAATTAAATAAGCTAAGTTTTGAAGAAATGAATAAGGAAAGTCATCCAGGTTCAAATGGTCTGTCAAATAGTCTAGTTGGAGTGGTACTTGAAATGACCCTTGAAATGGTTCGTTTGGGGGGGAGGGGTGGGGGGTGTGGGGGGTGTTGGGCGAGTGGGGGTGTTTGGTTTTCTATTTCTCATCCAGGAGCCAAATAGCCCTTTATGTAGGCTCATTTGAGGAGATGTTTAGTTTTCTATTTCTCATCCTGAAAAAAAAAATAGCTCTTCATACAGGCCTGTTTGAATTGATACAGCCCTCCATACATCCCTGCTTGGTTCTAGAATCCTTCATGCCTATCTTTTTTCTTGTCGAATTCATTTTTTTTTCTTTATGATGAGTTTACCCATACACTAAGGATACTTGGAATTATACAGTACATTAATAAACTTAACATGGACATTAAGTATAAAATGGCCTTAGTCAATAAACTTAAGTCCAACTTGACTTAATGAACTTTAATAAGCTAAAATGAACTAGAATGGTTAAGTCTATCCAACTTGGCTAGGTTAAGTTAATATAAGCTTAATAATTTATAATTGGCTTGGATTAATATGCCAAGCTAAACCATGAATAGTAAGGGAGTATATTGTTTCAATTGTCTATTTGCTAGAAAAATGAGTATTCCACATAAGTTAATAATTAATTTAAATACTTACATGAATAATAATAAAATGTTAATATTTTATAGTGGATGATCTATAAATGAAAAAAGGAAATAATTTAACAAACAATAGAGAACTGTCTGTATATTGGCAATATGATTTTCACAGCCATGGTGAGGTTTCCACTTAGTGTCTGATCAAATAGGTTTTTAAAATGAATTTTATATAAGTTGATAAATTATTTAAATACTTATATGAATTAATATGTTGAAAATATGCCAGAATCTACCTTCTACTTTATCTTCTGATTTCTGCTAGATTTTAAATAAGGTACGTAGTGACATGCTTATTGTTTATTTAGGATAGGCTTATATCCTAAACGAACTAATACTTAAAGATGGCTAATAATTTATTATTTCTTATGCTTGTGTCGTTGCATCCTGTCTGGAGAATGACAAATTTGTTGGTGATGCTAACATGGTAGTTGAGCACTTAAGCTACCCACATATCGTTGATTTGATATGTCATGGGTGGCTCAGCGACCGCTTAAGCCAACCTTTGTCATTGATAATGATATTTCATAAGTGGCTCAGTAGGTAACTAATAAAACAAACGGTATTAGCATAATATTTATTTAAGCTTAGAAAGAAGTAATATGGTTTAGTTCATGGCTATTGGCACCAATTGAATAAAATGATATTATTGACTTAGATAAGTAGAGATGTGTAACAGCTGTGAATAATAGATAAAAGCTTTTTATTTGTAGATGGTCATGTAAGAGATATAAGTATTCAACCTACTTATATCAACCTTCTAAGTAGTTGCTGCTACACAGAACTCCCAAATTCCCAGTGGTGTGATCTCAATGTGTGAGTGCTCCAAAGTTGATCCACTTCACTTTAATTAAAGATATAAATTGTTGATTGATGCATTGCATTAGAATAAGCATATGTGCCATCTCGTTTATGCTTGTGTTGCTATTACACTGGGTTTCGGCTTATTCTTTTTTTTTCCCTTTCTAGATGCCATTTGGATGTTGATGATTCCCTCGGGTTTTCGATGACTGATCAGGAAATGGTTAAAGAGTGAAGCAAGTTAAGACCAATGGATTTATTTTATTTTAAATTAATTTGTTTAAGAACTTGATTTATCTTTTGAACTTGTATTTTCTTTTAGGGCTTGGTTATGGAGCCTATGTTTTATAATTTAAGCTTTAAAGCTTTATTTGCCATCATGAATATGTATTATGATGGGATACCTGATGGGATAGTTTTGTTTAAGAAAGATTATCTACTTATGAGAGTAGATTATGAAATAATTTTGTAAAGTTTAGTTTTATCGCTGCTAAATTCAGTTATTTTCATAATTTAATTATACGATTTTAGAACTTAAAATTGATTAGCAGATTTTCACAATAAACAAGTCCTTTAAGGTAGTCTATGCATATAATACATAAGGTATTATACGTGACATTGGATATGCCTAGGCCCTGTTTCGACGAGTGATGTCAAACTCTTTCTTGAGTGGTGTTTGTATTTTCTTGTAATAGAATTAGCATTTGGTATGATGGGGTAAGGAGAAAGCTTTGATTTATGTTCTTAGATTGATATAATCATTTGCATTAATGCCTCTGTGCAAAAAAAAAAAAAAAAAAAATCTCAATACTAGGCTTATTTTTAAAAGGACTTTATCGCATAATGTTGGGTTGGAAGTTCAACAACAGAAATCCACATTGCCAGCAAAGAATAACTCGATTCAAATATATACTAATGACAAACCATGGTCTATCTCATGTCATAGTAAACATCTCCGACCATTGGTGACAAGTAACAAAATAGCATCCATTCCCAAGATAGATTAAGGATAATTTGCCAAAGATTTTCCAAAGCACTATGACGCAAAAACGTGAAGCTTAGGTATAGAAAACCTGAGACCTAAATGTTTGCTGATGGAATACAAATCCAAGGATTTTCTTGAAACAAGTAAACATGAACTCGGCCCTAATTGAACCTCTCAATTGAAACCAAAGTTATCAAATTGTAGCAATTGGAACTTGACCCTAACCAAACCTATCGATTAGAACCATAATTATCAGGAACGGAACTTGACCCTAATTAAACTTGTTAATTATAACCAAAGTTATCAATGATTAAGTTCTTATCACAAGAACCAAAAGAAAACTCTCACAGTAGGAGAAACTCTTAAGAAAATATTCATTCAAAATATATGATAAAAATGATGTTCAATTACAAAGCAAAAGACTTACTTATAATAACACAAAGGAAAATTAAAAAAGACAAAACAAAACAAAGCTATCATCTAAAGAAAGTTGGCGGCCTATATTACAAATTGGGTTGCCTTAAAATAAAAAGAAGAAACTAAAAATTATTTCCAAACATTAAAGGCTGGCAACTTAGGTTGTTTATGCCGACGGCTTTGACATGAAGACCTATAACCTTTAAGCTGGTGTATAGATCCAACATGCAAGGCCGGTTATTTTCTATTCTAAGCTGGCGGCTCTGCTCCAAATTTAATTCTTCAAAAACTTCAATACTTGAAAATCTTTAATCTCTTGTGTCCCATACTATTTTATAAGCGTCTTTAGTTTGCTCGACTCGTGTTTTTAACTTTGGAACTTTAATCATTAGGCCTCCCATTCCTTGAAATGGATTATGGAACTTGAACTTGATCGGCTGTAATATTGATGCTATCAGATCCTCATCACATTGTGCGCTCATGATGTTGTATTTGATGATATATGTATATATATTTCAATACTACTTAATGATTGGAACCTTAACCCAAGGGGCATGAAATTCCTTCTTGCCAAGATTGAAGAAAATGCACAACGCATAGCAGGCTAATGACTCAATATTTTTTCAAGTTTGTTTTTTTTTGCCAAGGTCAACCATCTTGATAAAATCATTGGGAAAAGAAAAGGCTTCCTTGTAAGTTTTGGTGATGTTTATTGTTGCCAATAACTAGTCCGTTCTCTAAGACACTAGATATATTCTAATCAAATAAAGAAGGTATACATAAAATAAAAGAAGATCGAGGAGTTGAAAAGGTTGTGATGAATAAAAGGGATGTGTTGTTAAATGTGGGACAATGTGTGTGGGTGGGTGGGTGGGTGGGTGGGGTTAAGGGTAGTTAAAGGCTATGGTAGAGGGGAGTATAGGGGAGAAGAAGGGAATAGAATACAATTTTTGGGTAGACTAATATTGGGTTATCATCACCATATATTCATACCTAGGCTTTAAGCATTCTAATGTTGTTTTGGTAACTTTGTAAAGAGTGGAAAGCTATGGAAACTGTAATCACCCTAATTTTACATAACCTGATTATAACAATTACTAAAAATATAATATAAGATTGTAAAGAATTATAATAAAATGTAACAAAAATCACTCCCAATTTTTTATGATTTAAAATTATTAAAGTATAAACAAATCTGATTATAGTTAGACAAATTAGAATCCTTGTCAGTAAAATTTAAAAATGCAAAGTATGACTTCCTTAAACAAATAATGATCGGTGATTAACCAATTGTTACCGTAAAATTCAAAATAATTTTCCTTAAGTTTAATTTAGAAAAATAAAATTTTAATTATATTATCTTTAATATTTTGAAACTATAAAATAGCATTAGAAAATTTACTATTATTAATAATTAGGATAAATAATTCATATACAGTAAAAGATAAATATCCTGTGATAAGAATCAATAATTCAATGAATAATTATAGTTGACCTTAAATTTTAATTACAATAAAAGACAATTAATTTCTAGCTATTATTGATTATAAAAAGATAGTTTAAAGATAAATCATTAAAATTATAAAATACACAAAATGATCAAAAGACTAATCAATACTGAAAGATCTAAACCTTAAATTAAATATTTGAATTAGACTAATGTTTTAGTTAGAAAATTTTGAGTCTATAGAGAATAAAATTCTAATTTAACCATTGTAACCCGAAGATCCTTATAACTAGTAAAATAAATAAGGTAACAAATGTAAAATAGATATTAAACATATGATCAAATAAAAACTCTAGAATAAACTAATGAGTAGTAATAAACCCATTTATAATTTAAAAACCCTGAATAGAAAATTCTTTGACCCTAATAGATACCAAAGATAAGATTTCGTATCTTGAGTAAATAACTTAAGATATGATTAAAAGTAGCTCTATATTTCAAAAACAATAAAAGGCAACGCCTTTATAGAGCGCATTGGTTATAAAATGATAACTAAAAGATGAATCGCTAGGATTATAAAAACGTGATAGAAACAAAAATAGGTCAAAAACTAATAATCTAGACTTCATAAAAATATTTGAATTGCACCATTGTTCTAGTTAGGAAATTCTGAGCCTATAGGAACTAAAATTCTAATTTAGCTTATCGGGCCCAGAAAATCTTAATCATGTAAATTTTAAACCCAAAGTTGAAATCAAAGATCATCTAGAAAATTTGTAAAAGCTTTATATGAATTCTTGGAGACAAATTTCCTAAATAACTGACATGAATATACCCGTTTAGCTTTGTAAACTATCCCAAAACTAAGATAATTAAATAAATAAATAATATTATAATAACAATTGCATCTTTTTTTGTGGGAATTGCATGTTGTACAGTTAAGATGTTCTTAAAAATGCAATAGGTGAAAACCTTCAACAAATTGCTCAAATTTGCTCTAATAAAGTCAAGTGAACTAAACCTAAACCAATCATAATTGCTTAAGAATATAATTCATTTAGTGCAACAAAACAAACAAGCAAACCACTTGCATCCTTTGGTCGAGATATTTGTGAAGACAGCTGCCTCTCCTTGCCTATATATACACACTTAATGAGCTACCAAACAAAGCTTTAAAATCAATAACCAACAACTCAAAATAACAACACCAAAACAACAACACAAACCAACCAAAAACAACAACAAAACACACCAACATAACCATTAAACAAAGCTTTAACAAGACATACAAGCTTAGAAGGGAATAAGTTGAGGTATGTGAAATTCGTTCTAAGTCAATTTAAGTATTAAACATCGGCTTAAACAATGTTTCTATTAATATAGGTTCGTATCAAGCTCAGGCAAGGGTTAAACATCAACCTAACAACTTCAAACAAGGTAATATGTAATATTAAAACCTTATTTATACATTATGATATGTATAGGAGCTAAGAAATTACATGTTATGATGATTAGAAGATGATATATGTGCTAATAGATCATGAACAATAGCTTATGATCATGTCAAAACACTAAAAAATAATAAAACATACAAATATAATACGATGAGAAAAGATTTGAAAAATGATGAACGGTGCCTATACCGGTGGCATAAACCACAAAGGCTGGCGTCGTATGAGGATAAGCCGACGGCTTTCGTGCCAACCTTCGTTGGAGCATAAGCTATGTAAATTTTTTTTACATGGTTTGAACGAACATCAGCGGCGTATGTTGTAACGTTGGCGGCTTTCGAAGCCAGCGTACCCTAGAACCAAGAATGTGTAAATTTTACACGAATGCCAGTAATCTGGAGTTCAACGCCGATGGTGTTGGTACCGGCATACGTGCAAAATTTCTTCTTGAACGAAATCTATTTGTTTGTAATAATAATAATAATAATAATAATAATAATAATAATAATAATAATAATAATAATAATAATAATTGAAGATAAAATTTTATAAATACATAAATATAAATAATTTTAAGATCAATAAGCTTAAATATTTATTAAGTTTTATACTTTAATAACCATTTACAACTAAGAGACACTTTAGCTACATTAAACAAAATAATTAAATTATGATAATTTTTCGATAATTATTTTATATAAGTAAATATAAAAGAATGAAAAATGTAAATAAGTCATAAATAAGCATAATGTGATTCCATAAATAACTGATAATAACATGAAATAAGATAAAAAGAAACACAATGAAACTAAATGTTAGAAAATAGATGTTAGTTACCATAAGGTAATCAAACTAACAAACAATATAAAAATAATAATGATAAAGACAATAAAATACTGAACTATTGAACACAAACTCTATAATTATTTGATGAAATAAAAGTTTAGTAAATATTTGATATATTTAAACTCTAGGAAACTATGAATATGTTAGAAAAAATAATTTAAGGACCTAATACTAAATATAACTATATAAAAAAGTAGAAATTTCAATTAACATAAAACAAATAAAATTAACAAACGAAGAAATACTAAAAATTCGCTATCAATACGAACACTAATGAAAGAGGAACTTAAATAAACTTAGAATAAAAGAAAACACCCTAAATAATATATAATTGTTAATTAAGATCAAGACAGACAAAATGAAAATAAGTAATAAATACTAAATACCAACCACCTTAAGATGGACATATTAAAAAGGAATGCATAAATAAACAAAAGCTTAATAATAAAATTATTAAGCAAAACAAGACTTAATATATTCTATGACAATTATCTGTACTCATAAAGCAAATAAAATTTGCAGATTAATAAAATTAAGTCAACTATCATGCAAAACTCAAAATAAGTTATCTAAATGCCTGAAATACGCTAAAATTATACAATTAAAGTTAGTACCTATAATTCTTAAGAAGACTTTTCTTATAGAAAATGTGTTTACACAAATTTTCTGACAATGTAAAAAAAAAAAAAAAAAGACTAACCCTTGTAAAATTCGAAACTCTTACCTGGGAAAATAAAATGAATTAAAAAGAGTAAAACTTAAATTTAAGACATAAAAAGTACAACTGAAAGCATTATAAATAATAATGTAATAATAAATATTTGCTATCTCATTTCATAGGAAATATAGAATAGTTTTTGGACTTCCGGTAGAATATTACGACAATTTAGCGAGGATAACATGTGAGTAACTTTGACTTTATCACATTGTTTGTGCTTGTAGTATAGCTCTATATGAAATAATATATTCAACTAATATGCATGTGGGATTGGGTATATTGCATGATGCTTGGTGTATGTTTGAATGCCAAATTATCATAATATAGGCAATAATTCTATTGTATGATAATTATCGTATGAAGCATGTTGTTGTTTGTCTATAAATTGTATGATCACCTTACATTTGACTAAAAACTATTGGTGCCATAAATAAAAGTGGACATGCATTGCATATACTGCATTTTAAAGCAGTGGTTACCCTACTACTTATTAGCATTTCGGTTCTCTGGTGATGCGCTTGGTTTTTCTAGATGATATTTTCCTAGTTCTACACAAGAGCACCTTTGTTTCGTTAGGTTCCACAAGAACTAATTGGCATTGAAGGAGTGTTGTTCATGGTATCGACATGAAAAGTCTAATATTTAGTGGATTTTCTTTGTTCTAAAGATAAAAGTGAAATTTTTAAAAATTAATTTGTGAGAATTTATGGTACCCATTCTTCCTTGGTTCTCTTATTCTTCTAGCCATGGTATATCACTCGTAATGGCTTCCTTCTAACCTCGATGGAGGGGCATAAATCTACATCCTGTTTGGATTTTAGATATCCAAGCTTGTACTTGTTCATATATTTGATTGTTGCATGACATACGCTTGCTAATTAAACTTGTTTATTATTGTTTGATATGTGGTTTGGTCAGATTATCTCACTGAGCCTGTGGTTTCACTTACCCTCCAATAGTTTTTGTGTAGGAAAAATGCTAGTTGAGAATGGACTAAGAATGTGTGGAGAGTGCTTCTCTATCAAACCTACTTGAAGCTAGAAAGCTAGATTGCTATAAACTTAGAGTATAATTTTGAACAAATTGTGCAAATAGCTGAAATACTATATTTTGTAAGATTGACACCTCATTTTTACTATTTGGTAGGAGATACCGATTCTCTGCGATCTTGGTGGAACGTGGAAAATCGGATTCCATAATTGAATTTCAATAATATCATTATATGTATATGCATCATCTAAGTAGGAGATAATAATAAATAAATACAGTCTTGTTATCTCTAACTTATAAGATGGTTTTTATATTATAGGTAGTGCACACTTGGTATAATAACTTTAGATTAATCCTATTAGGCCTCCTTTTGAGACATGATAGAAACGAGCAGAAAGAAAAGAGATGAAACGGAAATTAGTGGAAATGGAACTAAGTGGAAATTTTATTTTGTGTTTAGTAATTTATGACGGAAGTGGGATGAAAAGAAGAGATATAGAGTTAGTATTTAACTAAATTATCCCTTTTATTTTATTTTTGTTGTTCATTTATCGAGGAGGAGATAGAAGATAAAAGTTATTTTAATGTATTGTTTATCTTTTCCTTAGGTTTTTCGCCAATTTTGGGAAGAAATGAAGGGAGAGAAAAGCTGAAATATTTCCATCCTTTTCCAATGTTTTACCCAGATTTCCATGTTCTAAACACCATTTTTCCTTCCACTTCCACCATCTTCTTTCTGCTTCCACGGCTTTCCATATAACCAAACATATCGTAAACCTTTTTCTGGTATAACCAAAGAAAACTAATTATTATACGTATAATATCAAATTAATTTGCCCATAATGAGTGGTATGGTCTCTCTTTAAAAGACCTAGTGATAGGCATAATTTATCATCATTTTAATTGACAAATTGGATCTATTTTATAATATATTGATGGGATTTTTAACAGGTAAGGTACTTAATTGATATATATATATATATTTCAGGTCAATTTTGAACACAATTATAATATAAGGAAGAAATATGTGGAGAAGCTAATCAAAATTCAAGCAAAGCAACAAGGAACACAAAAGGAGTCTAGATATACGGCCGTACAAGTATAAAAATGAAGAAACTACAAGGCAATGGCTGGTACGGGGTCTTGTACGCCCGTACACGAAGTGATTTTGAAGCAAAATAAAGGGGATTCAACTTGTACGCCTGTACATGAAGTGATGAAGAAGGGAAATGAAGGAAATTTATTCTTGCACGCCCGTACATGCTTGAAGAATGATTCCAGTATTTAGTACTCCCTTTTGTACATTCGTACAAGATGATATTTGCAAAGAAAATGAGTATTGTACGGTCGTGACTTTTACAAATGGGTCATTATCTTCTTCTTGAAACAGTATGACTGTTTAATACGTAGTTTGTTTTAGTAAAAGGTCGTGTTTTTAAACACCACACCCATAGAATATAAAGTGGGGGGATTCATTCTGAAGAGGATATCATATCATATACATCAGAAACATTTAGAAGAAAGTCGGGGAGAGAAAGTGGAAATATAGTGGGATTCCAAGAAGAACTCGAGAGAGATATTGGATCCAAGTGCCCGTGTGTATACAAACATCTTCATTATTATAATTCAAAGGGGTTTTTCATTTCTTTTTTGATCTTATTCTTATTGTATGTGCATTCCATTATCGTTATGTTTTGTTCCAATTTGGTGTTCGTATCCCAGCATGCATGAATAGCGATAAGGCTGTTACGAAGTCATATTAACATGAATTGTATATGTATTTGTTATTAATCTTTTTAATTACGAATTTCTAGTGATGGGTCTTCAATAAAGTTAGGAAATTGTAGTGCATGACATGATCCTACATCAGATCTCGATGGAAAATGTTGAGAAACAATTCCATCGAGTAGATCTAAATCACTAGAACAAATTACTCCTGGTAATAGAGATATTATTAGGAAATTTGCTGCATGTTTAAGGAGATTTTAGGATAATTAGAATAATCTAAATGCAATTCTGCTTTGTCCATCTATTTAAGAGAGATTTTAATAGACGCAAACGGAATTAGAATTGGTTTATTATGAGAATAAGAACCATGAATTGAGAATCTCTACAGATAAGTACTTAAAAGATGATTTGTATTGAAGTTCATGTTGATATGATGGAGTAACCCTGCCTTATTGTGAATTAAATTATATTAAAGTTGTGTTTTGCATAGTAATTTAGTAAACCCGTGTAATTGATATCGTTTAGTTGTTAATCATAGATTAAATTTAGATAATCCAATCATACTCGATTACTAGATAATAATAAGAGGGCGAGTAATAGTACTTGTCAGGGCCCCGAGGAATACGACCCATAAGCCATTCTTATACTATAATTGATAGGTGCACTTGCCTATTGTTGATCTGATATTAGGAAAGGATTATTGGAAATTAATTGTTAAACTTAGATCTGAACACACCACATAGGATACCTATTATATATAAACACCTATCCTTCGTTACAATTTATTGCTTCTTAAACCTTGACAAACCTTTGAAATCTCTCTATGGAATAATCAACAAGAGATCAATGTGAGTTTTTCTCTTATTCTTTTATGATTTATAAGAGGGAAACAACATTAAGAGACAAGACCTATTATTTGGTGTTGAAAGTGCTTGTGTTTTGGTCAAATGGGAGAATCCATAGCAATTTTAATTGGATTTCATGGTAAATGATCATATAACATGCTTTTGTTATGTTTAAAATCAAAATTATGACATGGTTTGTGGGGTGTAATCATGAACACTTGTTTGTTAGGTTATGGGTTTCAAAGGAAAAAAAGAACAATTGTTGGATTTCACGCAAGTTGTTTATGAATGTGTTATTTTGATGATTTTTATGTTTGTAAGAATTTTGGAGCAAGATTATTGATAAAAGATCAAATCTTTAAGAGTTTTAGGGCGGGTTGTCGATAAAAGATTGAATCTTTACGAATTTTGGAGTAAGGTTGTTGATAAAAGATCGAATATTTAATGGAAGAATGTAGAGATTAAGTTAAGGTTGAAAAATAATAAAAGAGGGCGGGAAGGGGTAAAAGTTCAAAGGAAATTCGAATTTATACCGTTGCAATTTGTATCGGCTTGCTAGTATAGGAAGCACCAGCTAGATGATTTTGTTCAAAGGGGTCAGATGAACTGTGTGTACTGGCTTGTTGGTATAGAACATGCCAGTTTGCTAATACACTTTGAATGGAGGCAATAGTCCTTGGTATGAAACATTATGGATTGTTTTTAAATAAGCCTTTTTTTGACAATGTGATCCTTTGGTGATTTAGAGTCCTGTTCTTTGGAAATTGATTTGTTTATTGTATGTGATTTTAGGTTTAGATTTGCTTATTATATGTGTTGTAGGTTTAGAATTCCAAATTAACCTAATTTTATCTGGCTTATTAAATTGTTTTACTATTGTGATTGACTGCGGTTAGTAAAGACCACGTAGAGTGTGATATTAATATTAGCAATCTGATGATCCTTGTGTGGCATTATCTCGAGTGGAGTTGCATCTGGATATGATTATGGTAGATTAGGTTTTGGCAGTATGGCTACGGGTGTGTGGGACATTCCCAACACCAATATATGTATATATTATCTATTTTTTATACTAAGTCATGAGTTACTTCAGATTTTGGACTAGATGCATATGGTTCCAAATTATGTTGTTTACCGACTAATAACATATAATAAATTGTGTTTGCTGCGTTAGAAATAGTTGCATGTGAATATATATGTTGTGTGAGCATATGCATTTATATGTGGTTTGGCGTACTGGGCTTTTTGGCTCATTCCGTTCATTTTTCAAGAACAGGAGAAGATAATGTGATTTATGATCTTTTTGGTTATGACATCATTGTTGATTATGGGGATTGTGATAGTGAACTTGACTTTCCTACTGAGTACCAATAGATTATGGATTTATGGAGATCGGAAGAAGATTTAAGATTTAAGAAATTTTATTTGAGACTGTTATTAATCTTGAAAGATTTTATATGTTTTATGAATTTAAGATTTCTTTATGGGATTTTCCTTTAAGTTATAAGTTTGGATTATGTTGGCTATGGTTTATGGCAACAAGGTCATTTAGATATTTTGTTATTGAAAGTATTTCAAACAGGTACCCTTTATGTGAGTGTTGAAGACTTATATTATTGTATATATTTATGTATTAAAATTTCATAGCCTTGGCGTGTTTTTATAAAGAGAAGGATACGTGGTGAATTGTAATGCCTTCAGATTAGGTCATTACAAACCTTCTTCATCTATTTAACTAACATAAACCTTGTTTTCACCAAATTAGTATCTTTAAGAGATCTTGAAAAACTAGATAGCTTAAGCATTATAGATAGTTTAGTGACCTTGCAAGTCTTAGGGATAGGCATCCATCTATATGAGTTAATGTTGAGTTTAATGTGTGCTTATTCTAAGTTGTTCTTGGTTGTAACATTTTGGTTTCAATTGCAACCATCCATTCAAGCATGTCATGACCTTATTTGATGATTATGCTTGCTAGATAGAAATCTGTAAGTGAATTAATCGATATCCAGCTATAATTTTGTTTTGTTGGTTATGTAGGGCTCGGTTTGGTTGGGTTTAGTGGACTAAAAGTACCGGTGATGGTAAAATGACATTTTGGTGATTCTTATATGGCGTTGTTCCTATATGGAGTTGCACTTGCAAAGGATATTCATAGGTTTAGGAGAATCGATTGTAGAATTGGTTGTTAGGGAGTACCCAACATTATACTCTTATATATATGAATATTTATACGGTTTTCTGGAGTCATGCATTACTCCAAGTTTAGGATTAGTTGCAAATTATCCTAGATTGTGTTGGGTAAATGATTATGATAAAAGATAAAAATTTGTTGTTGTTGCATCTATTGCCATGTTATTTATGAGTTTTGACTATGGTTTGAACATGTGCATGTGAGTCTGATTTTGGTGTATTGGGCTTTGGCTCAACCTTTTTTACTCTTTTTCAAGAGTAGATGTAATATACAAGTAAATAATTTATATTGAAGGATATAATTGAAATAAAGTGTTGTTAAAAGGGGTATTTTTATCTTTGAACAGACGGTTTTAGACACGAAGAAGTCACTTGACAAAGGCTGGATGAATACAATCAAAGCTGACCTTAAGGCTGCCAGCTTTTAATCAAGGACATCGGCATAAACATGTACAATGTCGGCCTAAACAACGGCTTTGGAGCTTTGAGAAAATTCGAAGATTTTAGAAAAGCTGGCCTAAAGGTTGCTGGCTTATGAATAAAGGTCACCAGTGTTGGTAGAAAGGCCGCTGGCGTGAGTGGCTAGCTTTCTTTTCGAAATGCTTTTTGTAAATAGAGTTCTAGGGTTCGAGTTTTTCATATGTTGTTTCTTTCTTTTTCATCCAGAGAGTGTTTGTTAGGGTTTTGAGAGTGCTTGAGAGGGAACTTTGAAGGAAAACAAGATCTATCATTTGGGTAAGTCGATTTAATCAAGATTCGTGCAGATTTATATGGAAACAACGTCTTTCTCATAGATTTTCGTGTTTTTGAAGGAGTTCTTCGGAGAAACCCTAGTTTTCAATTAGGATCTATTCTTCGGGGATTCGATTAAGGAGTGAGATTTGAATCAAGTAAGTTACATCTTCTTTATCATAGATTTGAAATGAAAGGATTAATTTCGACGAATCGTGTATGTTCTTATTGATTTCTAGCATCTAGGGTTTTGGATGAAGTTATTCTTTTTGGAGTTTTTGTTTGATTATAATTGGAGAAATTTAGGATTTGGATTCAGAAAATTATCTAAGTAAGTTTTTATCTTATTAAACATAGAATCTATAAAAGCTTGATATTTTTATGATGATTTGTTTGTAATTGTTGGATTTTACTAATTAAGGTTTTGGTGGAAAAGAGTTGTTCTTGTGAGAATTCTGTGGAGTTTGTTTGAAGAAGAAGATGCGGTTGAGGATTTCTTGAAAGGTTAGAGTTTTGGAGAATTTTAAGATGATAGGGTTTATTTATAAGGATGATGTTTATTTTGTTTCTATTATATTTTGTCAATCAGGAGATTTAGAGAACTAATTTGTTGTTGCTTATAAGGGTTTGTGGATTTGAAGAATTGTTCTTGAAATTGAAAAGGTATGACCATTCCTTATTTGTTGTATGTGCTTGTAGGTTTAATATTCTATTTCTTGTGTTGTAGGAATAGATTGATAATCAATTTAAATCTATTTGGCTTAATTAATTTGTCTACCGGGTGTATTTGGCTATGACCAGTAAAGACCTGGCAGACAGTGATACTGGTGTGACACCTTGATGATTATTGTGTGTCGTTGTCCCTAGTGGAGTTGCATTTAGAGATTATTTCGGTAGATTTAGGTGATTTGACAGTATAGTTGCAGGTGTTTGGGGAGTACCCATTCACCAATATATGTATATAATTACTTATTTTCAAGAGTTAGTCAATTACTTCATGTTTGGGACTAAGGATTTATAGTTCTTAATTGTGTTGTTTTGCTGATTTAATAAAGATAATAATCTGATTGTTTGCATTAGATTAAATTGCATTGATATATATATATATGTTGCGTGTGCATATGTATTTGTTTTGTGGATTGGCATACTGGGCGTTTTTGTTTATTCCTTTCATTTTTTAGGTACAGGTGATGATAACATAATGTATGATATTTCTGGATATAATCTGTACATAGATCAAGGAGATGACAATAGTGGTCCAGACTACCCTACTGAGGAATAGATTTAGATATAGGAATTCAAGAAAGGAATCTTTAGATTTTAAGCAGAATTTGGAATTGTGTTAAAGATTTTTATATGTTCTAAAGGATTATGGATTTTTATGTTCTTGGATATCTTTTATAGCATTTGAGAGATTTTACATTATTAGTAGAGTTAGAATTATCTTGATTATGTTAGCTTGGTCTATGCCAACTTTATTTCGATAAATCGGAGATTTTTAAAAGCAATTTTATTATGTGTTATATAGGTTTTGAACCTTCTGATGTACCCTCTATGAAGTTATGGAGACTATATCTTATATGTTTATATTGTGATTTAGGTTGTTATAGTCTTTGCATGTTGGATAAAGAGAGGACACATGACAGGTTGTAATTGCCAACAGGTTAGGGCGTTACAACTTATTTGGTATAAGAGCTATAGGTTTTAAATCATATAGATTTAAGTTTTGACTCCTCAGAATAGTAAGCATTGATGAGTGGGGTAGAATATAGTAGGGTTATTGTTTAGTTAAGTTTGTTGTTTCTTGATAAATTTTAAGTTTTCATCTTTAAGTTGGATTACCTTGTTTCTTATGTGGTTGTGTTTTACTTGTGTTAGAATGCCTCCAAGGAGAAGAATGCATGAGGTGGGTTCTTCTAGAGCTAGAGAGGAGGAAGTGAATAATGGGCAGGATGATCAACAGCCTCAGAATCAGGATTTACCACCACTACCATCGGTTCCACCTGTAGGACAGTAGGTTCATGTTTATGTTGCACAGCTTATGCAGGCTGTGAATGCTTTGTTGGGAGTAGTTAACCAGCAGCAGCAGGATGTGAGGCACAACATGTAGATGGTTCAGGCGAATACTGAAGCATGGAGATTGGAGACACAGAGGCTCAATGGAAATGGAGATTTAGGGGCCAGACCTACAGATGTTCTTAATTAGAGCAAATTTGAGGACTTGGTACATAAGTTTGAGCCTGTACCAGGTAAGCCTCTGGATGTACAGCTTTGGATGAAAGAGGTTGAGAGGACTTTTGCTGCTCTGGATATTTCAGAGAATAAGAAGGTTGAGTATGCCTCTTATTTGCTGACTGGGAGAGCAGACAATTGGTGGATGTGCATGAAGCGACACATGGATGGGGCTATTACTTGGCAGATGTTCCAACAAGCTTTCTAGAGGGAGTTCTTTCTTGACAGTGTTAAGCAGAAGATGCTTCAGGAGTACTATACCCTGTAGCAAGGAAAGATGACAGTAGAAGAGTATGAGTTAGAGTTGTATAGATTGATGAGATTTCTCCTTAATGCTTTGAAAGAGAGTGACAGGCCAAGGTTAGCAGATTCATTACTGGACTGGAGCTTGAGATCCAGTACTAGGTTAACTTAATGGATGTGAACAATTACTCTGCAGTAATGAATAAGGCCAAGATAGTGGAGTAAGGTTTAAGCAGGATGAGAAGCCATGAGCTTTAGAGAGGTCAAATATTCTTGGGCAAGAGCCAGCATCGAGTGTGTTGACACAGGACAGGGGTAAGAGACCTATCACACAGCCTTTCAGGCTAGCAGTGTAGGGTACAGATAAGAGAAGCCCCAGATGCCTTTGACCACATGATCTGAAGGACTGCAAATGGATAGAGAATGCTTGTTTCTCCTGTAGTAGAGTTAGACACATTAGTAAATTCTGCACAGAGAAGATTCTTGCTCAGGTTTTCTATGTCAAGTGTAAGCAGAGAGGACATAGAACTGTGGATTGTAAGGATTTTGGAAGATAGATAGTTGCAGGAGTTTAGATTGGCAAAACTCTATATTCTGGCTAGGGACAATGGGCACTAGCAAAGGTACACACTCTTCAGCGTAGTGAGACATCCAGTGTGGTTCCTATTGCGGGTATGTTTCCTATACTCCTGCATAGTGCATATGTATTGTTTAATATTGGTGCCAGTTTTTCTTGTGTTATGGAACCTTTTGTATATGTATGTGGTGTATTTGTTGAGTTTCTATCTGAATGTTTGTCTGTAAGTACTTTATTGGGAAGTGGATCTGTGTTGAATAAAATACGTAGGAATGTGGATATCGAGATAGAAGGTAGGCATCTACTTGCGAATTTGATAGTGTTGGATATGCTAGACTTTGATGTGATTCCAGGAGTAGACTGGTTGACAAAGCATAAAGTTGTGATTGACTGTCACAATCTTGTAGTAGAGTTTAGTTTGCCTGATGGGGACTAGTTTGCTTATAAGTTAGTGGTGCAAAGACTCTAGTTCTACCTACTTATGAGTTGTGGGAAAGACCAGTTTTGGCAGCAATGGTGAAAAAGGATAAATAGAAGATAGATTTATCTGAGATACCTATGGTGTGTGAGTACCTAGAAGTTTTTTCTAGAAGATTTTACTAGAGTTACCACTAGAAAGAGAAGTGGAGTTTAGTATTGAATTGGAACCAGGTACTACACTAATTTCTAAGGCTCTTTATCACATGGCTCCTACAGAACTAACAGAGCTTAAAGAACAGTCAGATGATCTATTGAAGAAGAAGCTTATTAGGCCCAGTGTTTCACCTTGGGGAGCACCAATTTGTTTGTGAAGAAGAAAGATGGCAGTATGAGGTTGCGCATAGATTACAAAGAGTTGAATCAAGTGACAGTCAAGAATAAGTACCCTCTGCTAAGAATCGATGATTTGTTTTACCAGCTAGTAAGAGCTTCAGTGTTTTCAAAGATAGATATGAGATTAGGATATCACTAGCTAAGAGCTAAGACAGAAGGTATACAAAAGACTGCTTTCAGGACCATGTATGGACACTATGAATTTGTTGTCATGCCTTTTGGTTTCTCAAATGCGCCAACAACGTTTATGAATTTGATGAATAGAGTTTTCAGAGATTATCTGGATATGTTTGTTGTGGTTTTTATTGATGATGCTGGTGTATTCTAAGTCTAAAGAGGAGCATGAGGAGCATCTGAGATTGGTTCTGACCAGATTAAAAAAAAAAAAGAAGTTGTATGCTTAGCTTTCTAAATGTGAGTTCTGGTTGGAATAAGTTTCTTTCTTGGGACATATAGTTGATGGTAATGGTATTTTAGTTGATCTTGAGAAAGTAAAACGGTTGTTGAATGGCAAAGACCCAAGACTGTGTTAGAAATCAGAAGTTTTTTGGGAATGATAGGATATTACAGGAGATTTGTAGAGGATTTCTCAAAGATTGCTAGTCCATTAACTAGATTGACACCGAAGGGAGTTAAGTATGTATGGAGTGAAGACTGCAAAGCTAGTTTTTAGCTGTTGAAGAACAAGTTAGTGTCTACTCTAATGCTAGCCTTACCAGTGAGTGGTAAGGAATATGTTATTTATAGTGATGCCTCTATAAAAGGTTTAGGATGTGTGTTAATACAAAAGGGCAGGGTAATAGCATATGCTTTCAGATAATTAAAGCCTTATGAGAGGAATTATCTTACTCATGATCTGGAACTAGCAGCGGTAGTGCATGCCTTGAAGTTGTGGAGACACTACTTGTATAGGGAAAGATGTAAGTTATACACAGATCACAAGAGTTTAAAGTACATCTATACTCAGAAAGAGCTGAATATGAGACAGAGAAGGTGGTTGGAGTTGATATAAGACTATGACATAGATATCCAGTATCATCCAGGAAAGGCGAATGTTGTAGTAGATGCTTTGAGCAGGAATAGAGTAGATAATCTTGCAGCTTTGATCACAACAGAATGCCATTTGATTGAGGATATGAGGAAGCTTAAGCTGGAGATAGTCACAAAGAAAATAGGTGAAAGATTGGCAAACTTGAGAATACAGCCTATGCTTGTAGGGAGAATCAAGACGGCTCAGATAGATGATCAGAGTATCCTGAAGATAAAGAAGAGAATGGAGATGGGTAGAGCACTAGAGTTTTATGTTGATGAGGAAGGTATTTTGTGATATAAAAGAAGATTATGTGCACCAGTTCAAGGAGATCTTAAGAGAGAGTTGTTGAAAGAAGCACACAATTTTAGTTATTCCATCAATCTAGAAGGTAATAAGATGTACCAAGATTTGAAAAAGCCATATTGGTGGAATAACATGAAAAATGAAATAGCTAAATATGTTTCCAAGTGTCATACGTGCCAGTTGATAAATTTTGAACATAGAAGATTGGTAGGTGAGTTGAAACCTTTGCCAATACCACAGTGGAAGTGGGAACACACCACCATAGACTTCATTTCTGCTTTGCCTAAGACAAGGGAGAATGTAAACCCTGGGAATTTTTCACTTTAGTACCCGACCCTACAATAGATTAATATTTAGATTTTGGATAAATGAAAGATTTATGAATCGAATAAAGAGATTCTTTAACCCTAGTTAATACCAAAAACGAGATCTTGTATCTTGAATAACTAATTCAAGATATGATCTAAAATCTAAGATCCGAAAACCTAGTATACTAATAGATTTAAATAGAAAATGTGAATATAAAGATTAAATGATTGTTTTTGATTCCGATAATGATTCAAGACTAGAATAATGAGTAGTAATGAGTTTATATTTAGACTTAAACCCTAATTTCGAGATCCCTAGCTAAATTTAAAAAGCTACTAATAAGAATTTATGTTCAGTATTAAAACTGGAGATATATATATAATGTCATCTTTGTATTAAGTCCAATATTACATAAATGATTATTTATGCTTCTAACTAGAAAACGATGATCCAAAAATGAACCGTTAAGATTTTAAATACACAACGAAAATATAAACTGATAAATAACTCAAAATCTAAACTTCAAATAAATAATTAGATCACGCTTTTGTTCTAAACCGAGTTTTCTTAAGCTATCGGAGCCTGAAACAAAAATTGACCTAATGAGCTTAAGAAATCTAAATCTCGAGAGATAAAATTATACGAATAATTAACTACGTATATATATAACTTCAATTTGTATTATTTGAAAATCTAAGTGTTTTGTATAAATTTATAAGCATATTTTTGTACAAAAACTTCCAAATATTAGCTAATCTATACCTGTATAACTCGTATAATTAACTCAAATTTAATTAAATAATAAACTAATATATATATATGTAATACGGCTGTTTTCGGTGGGAGGAATTTAGAGAGGAGAAGGAGCCGAAATTCTACAATAATTCACCCAAACTTGTCAAACAAAGTGACCCAAGGACCAATCACCAATTGACAACTCAAAATGGCATTTAATGAAGTGAAAATAACAGCCAAATTGAGATCAAACCGGAAGAAAATCGGAGGAGAAGCAACCGTGACATCTTTCTTTCTCTTCCTCTATATATATGTAAACAAATACATTAATGAGTAAGCAAACAAACTCCATAAGTCCTCAACCCTTCCAGTCCGAAAACACTCCTAAACAATCACCAAATCAAATTAAAAACAAAGAACAAACAGATCATGAACCACCAACTCGGATCAAAAGAAATACAAAGCCTAAAACCCTCAAAAACGAGCTCAAAGGTAAGTTGATATGATTCAAAAGATTTTCGTTCAAATATAAGAGTTGTATCTAACTTAAAATCATCTTAGGAACATAATAAACACAAACACAAGCTTCGGATTGCACTCAAAGAGCTCCAACGAGGTAAAACTTCAAAACCCTAGTTTTACTTTCACAAAATCGAAATCTATATATTTATGTGTTTAAACGTGTTGAAAGTTGTTATATATCCTTATATATGATGTATAAACTCTTAGAAGTAGTTTAAGTATGTTTCTAACGTGTAAAAATCAAAGGAAAAAGAATCGAACCGAGGAGGAAGATGATGAACAGTGCAACGCTGCCTCAAGGCCGGCAGTGTAAACGATGTAAGCCGGCGGCTTACATGAATAGGCCGACGGCTTACAGGTGGCTTACACTCAAACAGAGGCTACGTAAAATAATTTTCACGTAAAATATCAACGTAAGCCGGCTACCTGGAGATCTACGCCGGCGGCGTAGGGCCGGCGTACATTGAAAGCTGGCGGCCTTCAACACCGGTGCTTTCCATACGAAATTTTTCTTCAAAATGATTTTCACACCGGCACCTGGGGATTTAGGCCTGCGGCCTTGAGCCGGCTTACAGTTAAAATTTTTCCAACGAAAGCTTTTCTGACCTAAACCGAATTTAATATATATATATATATATATAATATCTACTAGGTATGTATATATGTTTGTTATGTAAATATATATTAGATAGTGACTTTAATATAAATATTTAAGACTATTTAGAATTAATATCTATTAACTTTTGAAACCCTAGAACTAAGACAATATTTAGAGTAATATTAGTCTAATATTTGTTTTAGCAAGATAAAATATATAAGAATAGAAATTAAAATAAGTTAATTACCTGAGTAATATGACTTCTAAAAATAATCAAACAATTATGTGAGATTAAATAGGAAAAACAAGACAATACTAAGTATTAATATCGAGTCTAGGACACAAGGCACATGTAGGAATTTAGCTAGATGATATTGATGAATATTTTATTTTAAATAGGTGAATTTGACTCATTAGCAGATCTACCAGTGGACTACTACGACTGAGTCGGTATGAGCAGGTGAGTAATTCAGTCATATTATACTAGTTGTGATTGTAAATAGTCGAATATGTAATGCAAGATAATCAAACGAATGTTTGATGAAAGTATGATATGATCTGATTGTATGATTGTTAAAATATCTTTATACAAGTGATAACGCAATGGTTGGTGTTGTATAGTAGTATAATGACGATTGTGTGTAATGTATGGTCACTTCAAAATTGATTAAGATTTATTGACTTAACAAAATAATATGGACATGCATTGCACGAATTGCATATATGGTTGTGACAGCCTGCTACGTATTAATATTTCGGATCTCTGTTTTTGCTTGGTTGATCCAATGTGTGAGTCTTCCAAGGTTCTCTTTGGTCTGGCGGTCCTATGAGGAACTAAAAGGCACCGAAGAACGCCGCCCGTAGAATCGCTTTGAAATGATTAATACTTAGGGAGTTTCTAAGGGGATTGCAGGAGATGGTTTGTGGAAGCCACTATATTCAAAGTGATAACGTTAAAACGAGAAATCGTTGATTCTCCTGTGTACTTAGTCTCTCCTAGGCAGGTGGGTCATTGAGTTTTTGTTCTTCAACCCATTGAAAAGAGGGCGTAAATCTTTTTCCTGTTTGGATTCTAGATCATCCAAACTTGTATCTGTGCATATGGTTGAGTGCTTGCATTGCATATGATCTGTTAAATGACTTGTGTGATGTATGGTATATCTGATTATTCACTGAGCTGTGGTTTCGCTCATACTCCTACAGTCTTTTCAGGTTCACTTTACGTCCCTGGTTAGTGACATCCAGGAATATGGCTCCGGCAAGGGCTTTGAAGCTAGAAGTCTACAGATCTATTTTAGTTTGACGGTTATGTACTAATAGAATAGATTATTTAGTTGTATGTTACAAAGGAGCTATATGGTTTGTAATAGTTTGTAATAGTTATTCACTAAATCATTTCTCTCATATATTTGTTATTTCTTATCAAGCAACTTAAAAGATCCTGTTGTTTTGAAAACCTGTCATTCCCTGAAGGTAATCTAGTGATAATATTCAAGTGTAACTTGTTTATTACTACTAGGGTACCCTCGGGGCGTGACAGAGAAGTTTGACTCAGTTTGGGTGACAGTGAATAGACTTACAAAAGTAGCACACTTCATACCTATCAAGATTGGGTATCTAATGGATTAGTTAGCAAAATTGTATGTCAAAGAGATTGTAAGGTTGCATAGAGTACCCGTAACTATTGTATCAGGAAGGGATACCGGATTTGTTGGGAGATTTTAAAAGAGTCTACATCAAGCTTTGAGTACCAAAGTGGTTTTTAGCACTGCTTATCATCCACAGATTGATGGACAATTTAAGAGAACCATTTAGATTCTGGAAGACATGTTGAGAGCATGTGTTTCAAACTTCAAGGATAGCAGGGATGAACATTTGCCTTTAGTGGAATTTACTTATAATAACAGTTATTAAGCATCGAATGGCATGCCTACATTTAAAGCTTTGTATGGCAGAAAGTATAGATCACCTATTCATTGGGATGAAGTGGGTGAAAGACAGATGTTAGGACTTGAGTTAATACAGGATACAGTTGACAAGGTTAAAATGATTAAACAGAGGTTACAAGCTGCTTAGAGTCGGCAAAAGAGTGATGTGGATAAATGGAGAAAACCCTTAGAATTTCAAGTAGGAGAGCCTGTATTACTTAAGATATCACCAGCAAAAGGGGTTGTCAGATTTAGTTTGAGAGAGAAGTTGAATCCTAGATATGTGGGACCATATGAAATCTTAGAAAGGATAGGTGATATGGCATATGGATTGGCATTACTGCTTAATTTGGAAGAGGTACAAAACATGTTCCACGTATCTATGCTTAGAAAATATGTTAGAGTTCCTGAAGAGATAGTAGCTCTTGACCCGCTGGAAGTGCAACTGAATCTCTCGACATTTGAGAAGCCAGTGAAGATTTTGGATACGAAAGAAAAGGTCCTAAGAAGAAAAGTAATTAAGTACGTGAAGGTTCAATGGACAAATCAAACAAAAAGAGAAGCGGCTTGGGAGTTAGAGGAGGAGATGCGAGCCAAGAACCTTGAGCTTTTCAATGAATCAGGTAACTTTCGAGCACGAAATTTTTTTTAGGATGAGAGAGGTGTAATATACAATTTAATTTATATTGAAGGATGGAATTGAAATAAAGTGTTGTTAAAAGGGGTATTTTGTTTTTGAATAGACAGTTTTGGACACGAGGAAGTCACACGACAAATGCTGGATGAATATAATCAAAGCTGACCTTAAAGCTGCCAGCTTTTAATCAAAGACATCAGCCTAAACATGTACAACATCGGCCTAAACAACGGCTTTGGAGTTTTGAGAAAATTCGAAGATTTTGGGAAAGCCAATCTAAAGGTCGCCGGCTTATGAATAAAAGCCGTCGAGGTTGGAGAAAGGCCGCCGGCATAAGTGGTCAGCTTTCTTTTCCAAAATGCTTTTTATAAATAGAGTTCTAGGATTTTAGTTTTTTATATGTTGTTTCTTTCTTTTTCGTCTAGAGAGTGTTTGTTAGGGTTTTGAGAGTGGTTGAGAGGGAACTCTGAACGAAAACAAGATTTATGATCCAGATAATTCGATCCAGTCAAGATTCATGCAGCTTTATAAGGAAACAACGTCTTTCTCATAGATTTTTGTGTTTTTGAAGGAGTTCTTTGGAGAAATCCTAGTTTTCAATCATGATCTATTCTTTAGGGATTCGATTAAGAAGTAAGATTTGAATCAAGTGAGTTACATATTCTTTATTGTAGATTTGAAATGAAAGGATTAATTTCTACGAATCGTGTCTGTTCTTATTGATTTATCGAATCTAGGGTTTTGGAAGAAGTTTTTGTCTGATTATAATTGGAGAAATCTAGGATTTGGAATTAGAAGATTATCCAAGTAATTTTTTATCCTATTAAATATAGACTCTATAAAAGTTTGACATTTTTATGATGATTTGTCTGTAATTGGTGGATTTTACAAATTAGGGTTTTAGTGGAAAAGAGTTATTCTTGTGAGAATTCTGTGGAGTTTGATTAAAGAAGAAGGTGCAATTGAAGATTTCTTGAAAGGTTAGGGTTTTGGAGAATTTTAGGATGTTAGGGTTTGTTTATAAGGATGATGTTTATTTTGTTTCTATTATATTTTGTCAATAAGGAGATTTGGAGAATTGATTTGTTGTTGCTTATAAGGGTTTATGGATTTAAGGAATTGTTTGTGAAATTGAAAAGGTACGACCATTCCTTGTTTGCTGCAGGTGCTTGCAGGTTTAGTATTCTGTTTGTTGTGTTGTAGGAACAGATTAATAATCAATCTAAATCTATTCAACTTAATTAATTTATCTGCTGGGTATGTTTGGTTATGACCAGTAAAGACCTGGCAGACAGTGATATTGGCGTGACACCCTGATGATCCTTGTGTGTCATTATCCCTAGTGGAGTTATATTAAAGATGATTCTTGTAGATTTAATTGATTTGGCGGTATGGCCGCGGGTGTTTGGAGAGTACCCATTCATCAATATATGTATATAATTACTTATATTCAAGAGTTGGTTGATTTCTCAGGGGTCTAAGTTACTCCAAGTTTGAGACTAGGGATTCATAGTTCTTAACTGTGTTGTTTTGTTGGTTTAATAAAGATAATAATATGATTGTTTGCATAAATTAAGTTGCATTGATATGTATATGTTGCATGTGCATATGCATTTGTTTTGTGGATTGGCGTACTGGGCGTTTTCGCTCATTCCTTTCATCTTTCAAGTACAGGTGATGATGACATAGTATATGATATTTTTGGATATGATCTATACATAGATCAAAAGGATGGCGATGGCAGCCCAGACTACCCTGCTGAGGAATAGATTCAGATATATGAATTGGAGAAAGGAAATTTTAGATTATAAGCAGAATTTGGAATTTTGTTAAAGATTTTCATATGTTTTGAAGGATTATGGATTTTTATGTCCTTGGAATCTTTTATAGCATTTGAGAGATTTTACACTATTAGTGGAGTTAGAATTATCTTGATTATGTTGGCTTGGTTTATGCCAACTTTGTTTTGATAAATAGGAGATTTTTAAAAGAAATTTTATTATGTGTTATACAAGTTTTGAAGCTTATGATATACCTTCCATGAAGTTATGAAGACTATATTTTATGTGTTTATATTGTGGTTTAGGTTGTTATAGCCTTTGCATGTCTTATATAGAGAGGACACATGGCGGGTTGTAACTGCCAATAGGTTAAGGTGTTGTAGTAGGTGATGAACCAATGGTTTTTAATTTAATTGGTTACAATGTTTATGCATGGTAGGGGTCATTTACTTTATTAAATTGAGGATAAATTATGTTTAATTTTTCTTTGAATATGCTTAAAATTGAGGAATATGGTATTTAATACTTAAATATGTTCATTTCAGGTGACTAAGGGCAACTTATCAACACTTAGGTGAAGAAAGATCATTCGGAGTAAAAAAAGCTTGTCATCATCCTCATTACGCCCGTAACATAGATGGTGGTCGTCATCACCACCCTCATCATGCCCATGACAGGGAAGGTTATCTTAACATATTTGATTTTTGGGCTTATCACCACCCTCATCACAGTTATTACAAGGATAGTGATCTTTGTCACCATCCTTATCACGCTCGTTACGAAAGGGGTGATTGCCATCACTACCCCCCTCATTGGCGGTGACAGGGATGGTGATTTACGCTAATTTGGTTGTTTTGCTCATCACTACCCTCATCACGCGCGTGACAAAGGGGATGATCTCCATTGATTTCATTTTTAGGCTTATCACCGCTCGAGTTACGACCATGATAAAGGTGGTGATCTCCCTGGTTTCCACGTTAGATTTAAAATAACCGTTTATTGAAGAGATGTGAAGACCAATTGACACAAGGAAAAGATGTCATTCATGTCTAGTCACTTAGGAACTATAAATACAGGATCCATACATCACATTGAGGGAGCTGAATCATTTTATACACACCAAACCAATACAATGTAATTTTATTTGTAATATTGTACCTATTCATAGTTCCATCTGCATTATAACATGTTGTAACGTACTCCTTGGAGATTCTTGAGAGAGGAGGAAGAGAACGCAGGTTGTTGTAATCATTTGTTGAAGCATTCAGACATTTGTATCGTAAAAAGAGAGTTTTCTCTTATGTTTCCTTTCTTTTTATTTTATTTATTATTTTATTTTCTTGTTATATGACGTATGAGTAGTGTTTTTTAGACCTGTTGCACTGTAATTTGATATGTATTAGTACGTATAGTCAATGAATTATTATTAGTTTTCTTAAACTCAACTGTTGATCTTGTTGAATCATGGAATTATATTGTGCACAGTATAGTTCCATGTTAGATTTCAGTGGGATGGATTAAGAGATAGTCCCCTTGAATAGATTTAGGCTGTTGGAAGGAATTACTCATGATCCTAGAGATAAGATTGTGAAATTCTTTTGCATCTACTTAATTAAGTAAAGAATTCCTAAAATCAATGCAGTTCTGAGTTTGCTATTAGCTAGCAAGAGATTCCAATGGAAAAACTTAGGATTAGGTGTTAGCGATCTTGAGAAAGATGTTAATGCACTCAATAAATTATGTAGTTTAAGAAACTAATGATATTAATTACATGCTCTTAATGCACATGTCAAGTTCATTGGTGAAGCAAGGTCTAAGTCATTGTGTTCTATATTTAGTTAAGTAAATCGATGTTAGTAGTCATTAGTGATAATTTGTAGGAGGTTAATAGTTTAATTAATATCATAATCATAATACTCACTAAATTTTATATGCTAAATAATAGGAAAAAGGTGAGTAATAGTCCTTTCAAGGATCACTGAAGAATACGACCCTAAATTTCGTTCCTATACTATATGCGATAGGTACACTTGCTTAGCATTGACCAGATCATAGGAAAGAGATAATATGAATTAATTTAATTAAAACTCGGACAAACAAAGCGCACCAATGTGGATTGTGGGAAAGACGATAGTAGAGTTGACTTTCTAGACGATTACTAGATAGATGGTAGTGTCAACTAGGATTTTTGAAGTTTTATTATTTATTATGGTTTAGCTATATTTATAGGCTTGGTTTGAGTTGCTGCTTGGTTAATGACAGATGGATTTTATAAAGTTTTATCATTGAACCAAATGATTTTGATGAGAGCTTATTCAATGTGTGATTTTGGAGTTATAAATGGATTTATTGTAAAATTAGTAGTATCTTAACCTTAACATGCCACTAGAGGACACATAGTGAGTTGTCAATGCACGGTGTTATGATACGCATGACATGATGATTTGTATTTATGATAAGTTTTTGTTGATTTATACCAAATGTAAAAGAGGTTGCAATTTAGCCCCGCAAAGTTTAATTGATGTGCACGTCGTTGCAAGTCGTGCACAATATTTTATAACAATTTTAATGTTTTATGACTATTATTGTTGAAAGATTAGTATATATTACATATACATTTCTACTTGTATATATTCACAATAAAGCCTAACACAATAATTATACTATGTCTAAAACAATAATAATGGTACGCTATTGGTGAAATTGTGTACAAAAACATATTATCAAAAAGTTATTCCAAAATGAATGTCAAGCTAGAATTAAATAAAACTTACCATCTATTAATTCATTATTCCAATATTTATCTATTTTGGATTTAACTTTATCTCATATTTTAGGGTTGCAAATGAAGCAAGTTGCTTGTGATCTACTTAAATTCAACTTGGTTAGAATTTGATTTGTAAATAAGTGATACCCAAACTCGTAACTAAGTATTTATCCAAATAAATTGTACTTGAATGTATTATATTCAAACTTGACTTGGTTTAGCTTGTTTATAACTCTTATACCTTTTATATTGAACTAATTATTAATATGTTTAACGAGAAATTTCATATTGGACTTGATGAAGACAACACTCTCTTCATTACCAGTAGTCACCATGTGCTTTTTATGAGATCAAAGGGAGAGAAGAATCGAGTTTGCAAAATTAACATGATAAAGTGGTCAATTAACTGTAACTTCACATCACATTAATTAAGCATTATTTTTTTTTTCACTTATATTGCAAACATGGATGCTTGATTGAGGAGGAGCACTTAATTGAGGGTAGTAAACTGTGAAATGGTAATTTTTATTTAAAAAAAAAAGGGAGAAGATTGTTGAAGTGAAAGATTCATACTGAATTTTGATGACGCAATGCATTATATGATCAAACAAGTTTTATAAGAAAAGCTATACTTAACTGACATATAACATCGATACCATAAAACTTAACTAAAAACATGCAAAATATGTGACTACATATGTATTTTACAATATATATGTCTTGTTGTTTTTGTGGGGCCCACCTACACCACATCCTCCAAAGATTAAGGCATGGAGTTTGGACATTAACATGATTAGAAAGCTCCAATCTTGTTTTGCCGTAGGTGTCCAAACACTAGGCCATAGTGTCTTGATGCCAGAATACTCACACATGATCATAATGATTCTAATCATGCTATAGTGGTTTAGTGTCCAGTAGTCATATTTTACATGATCAAGATACTTATGATCATGTCTTGTTTGCTCAAGGTTTGGACACTAGGGCAAGGCATCCAGTAGGTATGTGCTTTTCCATTTTGTCTTTTGCAATCATGGTGCAAATGGCTTGGAGATCAACCGGAGACACTAGCTAATTTCTAGATGGTGCCTACTTGCCATTCTCTTAAAACTAACCACTGAGACATTTAATGCAGGGGTAAAATTCACACGATTTAACTAATGACCAAATTTCTTGGAGAAACTAAGTAGAATATTTTAAGTAGATCTAATACACTATATTATTTTGCAATCAAACAAATTGTATCAAAGTGTTTATTAGACTTGTCTTTTGCTTATCATATTTGTAATTCTTTTGAAACTCTTCAAGTACCATTGAGAGTTATAATTAAAAATTTGTTGTGAGACGGTACTGTAGAATTTTTTATGTAAATTTGAGACTTTTAGGTAGTTCAATTGAAAATTATAGTGATAAATTTGTTGTGAGATACTAAAAATTTTTTTGTGTAAATTAATAAGAGTTTGAATTGTGCCTTATCAGTGATAGCTTAAATTAATGAAAAGACACAATTATTGCGTTTGTTGTGTTATGTGAGAGATTTGGAGTAGATCCTTATGAGTACCATTGATTTAGTAATTAATATAAAATGGTGTGTAAAGCCCTTTGTTTTCATGGAGAATAAAGGGTAGTTCAAAGTCCACGTTATATTCAGACTTAAAAAATTTTCTGTCCCTTTTCTTTTTAATTGTTGTACTTTAATTTATCATTCATTTTTATTGCTTAGGTCTTGAATATCATATTTTGGCATTAAATTGAAGAAGAATTAAAATTAGCTTTAAACTCAATTCACCTTCTTGAGTTTAGCCTAGTGTGATATCGTAGTATTGTTAATTTGTTATTATAGTTATTGGAATTATTTTACATTTATGTGATTATGAATGAGAATGAATAGATTTTGTATGAATATTTATGGTTTTATCATTTCTATGTTTAATTTTTAACAAGGGTGCATGTTTTTCATATTGTATACTAGATAAAACTCGCCTTACATTAATGTTAGATACTTTAGTTACCTTTTTGCTCTACACATGTTTATTGCCTATATCTATTATTAATAGTATTTCTCATAAATACCATTACATACTCATCCATCCATCCCATAAATGTATTTTAATATAAGAACCATTTTATAAATCTTTTATTTATTTCATTCTATTCAATTCTTTTGATTTTATTCGATTTTATTCTAGACAATTATTATATATTAAACGTGACATTAGCTCCAGAATCGCCAATTAATGTAGCCTCTTCCAAATGGACCGATCCAAATTGAGAGCGGTAGTGACCTTGGTTCCTCTAAAAATATTATATGAATAGCATTTTATGCTCTGGAGAAATTTTCGGGTTAACTTATTATGAAATAATTAATTTTTGAAACTTGAACAACAAAACTCTCAAAACATTAAAAAAGAGGTTTTTGGGGATTTTTTAAATATATTTTTAACTTTTATTAGACCTTGTATGATGTTGATTTTTTTTCTTAATTATTATATACTATAATTTTGGAAAAGAGAATCAAACTCAAGTTAATCCCTACTGGCAAAACGGTATTTACCCCACAGAGTCATAAGAATTTCAGAGATGATTGTTGCATGTCTTTCTTCTTAGTTATGAAACATCTCATAAATGGCAAGAAGATAACCAACCTATAGTAATAAGACTTTCGATGAAGGACCTATCTACTTTTTACTCCACATAAATATAATATTTCTTATAACATCTGTTTACATTATGTTGGTATATAAAAATTATTTAGAATGAAATGAAATGAGTTTTAGAATAATAATTCTATTGTTTGAAATGGAATCGGTTTCGAATTAACAAATCTATTCTTATATTTGAAAGCATTCACGGAATAGGAGAATAGAATGTATATAAAGTGTATTTATAAAAAATGTCCTTATAAATAAATATATATTTTAAATATGTTATAATACAAAAAAATAAATTAAACTATATATAAGTAATAAATACAGAATAAATCACCATTCTTGCAAATTGCTTTCCAAAACCTAGAATCAGTTTCTTTTCAAAGCCGTAAATAAACCAACAACTCCAGTTTTAAAAGCACATCCCAATATGTTCATTCTGGCTTCTAAAAGTACATTAATCATGGGAAAAGGAATAGGAATGAGATATGGAATTGCAGATTTATTTTGAATCCATTTCTAAATACCAAAACTAACAAAAAGTAGCCCTGTGCATGGGTATTTTTAATAGTAAGAAAATATTCATTAAGAAAATCCCATATTGTGTTATGAGAAATTAGAACGTTATTTTGTTATGAGAAATTAGAACGTTATCTTTCATGATATTTTAAGTATTACTTTATGATACTTATAAAAAATAAAATGCCTCAACGGTGTATAACAATTTGTTAGACCATAGTCATTGGAATTGTCTGGCATAAAAACTTTGGCAAGCAATTCCAAAACACTACTAAACAGGTTTACTACGAAACATAGTTGGCCAAACAACACAATGTTGCTTGACTTCCTCCCTTTTCTCTAATTTTACTTAGCTTTAGTGTGTAGTGCTACTTTTTAAAGATATTGATGTTGAACCTTAGTAATTGTCTAATTTTTTTTTCCTTTTTTAAGCTAGAAACTAATACATTATATTAAAATAAATAAAAGTACATCTTACAAATCAGAACAAATCAATCAAAGAGATGAGATTGGAAAACTATCCATAACAAGACACGTTTTTTTTACATGTAAGGGTTCAACTACTCCTTTGACTTAAATTCGACGAAGAAGATGAAAAGTCAACATTCTAGCACAAGAAAATCTTATAGAAGAGATAGACAATAGCAAATATAAAATAAAAAGAAATAAAATTCAAGAAAACCCGCTTATTTTAACACTATCGACAAACTAATATCTGCTTGACCACAACAGCTTCAAACTATACAAATTTTTAGATGTAAACTTGCAAAGATGAATATGTAATATTGATGGATGGATAATGATGGGAATAACATAAAAAGTCAGATCTAAGATCAAAAGCAATCGATATGTGGATATTAATATCAATAGTGGCGAGTTTTAGGATTTAAGGTGAATAGTAGTGAAATATCCCAAATTTCAGTAGGTTAATTAAAAAGATGTGCATTAGATTGTATAAAATATGAGAAAATTTGAACCAAATTGAAACATAAATTAGAAATTTTGAGCTAGATAATTTAACTAAGTAAATTATGTATATTATATAATAAAATTAGGTGAAATAGCAATTTCGAGCTAACAATTGATTTCAAATGAAAATAGAGATTAAACCACATTAATTTTCTATTTCATCCTATCAAATAACTCAAAGCAAACCCAACTATCAATTTAGTCATCCACCTAAATTACAATTTCCAATTTTTTGCATTTTTTTCCCAATCTCGACAAATTCCTCTAAATTCAATACCTAAATTTCTTAACATCCTAATTATAATTAGATGTCTATTTCAATCACCTAAATAGTTAATTTTTTTCATCATCTTTAAATTTGTTGAATTAAATTTCTGAATTAAGCTAGCTATTTTTCTAAGCCCATTTAACCTCTAATTACATTCTAAGAACCTAATCAAATTATCAACTCAACTCACCAACCATCTTAGCTTTAAACCCACCTAAAAATCTTCTAGAACCTACAACATCACTATTCTTAACCTAAATAATTTTTAGTAGAATTTTTATTCAAATATTGTTATTTTACCAACTAAAATAGCTCTAGAACCTTCACAATATTACCAACTAATGTTCTTGTTTTGTCTTGTTCCTTTTTTACAAAATAAAACCTTAATTCCTACCCCTAAGTGACACCAACAAGCCTAAAAAAACTACCAGAAAATTCCTTCATCTTTTCTTTCAAAATCAACTTCAAAATGAACCCTAAAACACTACAAACTTATTTCGCTTGTCAAAACCCTAGTAGGTACTAAGTCTTTTATGTTTTATATCTTTTTTAAGCTATTTAAAACTCCTAGTAATCTCTATTTTTCCTCTTGAAATTAGGTATTTATCAAAAGGGATATTGGATTAAAGGCAAAAGGAGCTTCACTGAATTTCTAGGAGTAGTGTAGTGAAGGTTCTAAGCGTATTTTGCTACCACAAGTAAGGGTTTTAATTAAATAGTATGAAGTTAAATGTGATAGTAAATAATATGTTGCATACTAAAAACATAGAATATGGAATATATGATTTATGTGAAATATCATGTGTTACTTTGTTTGATTAAAATGTGTTGATATTAGCATCATTTATGTATTATTTAGTGGATTTATGATGTAAATATGGTTAAAATAAATTAGCATGATATGTAATCTGTTTTGATGTGTTTTATATAATTTTTGTAATGATTTTATATGATCAAATTGCATAAAAATAATAATATGTTTGCTAGACAAAAAATAGAAATATTGTTTGCTATGATATGTAATATTGGTTAGGGCATTAAACAAATTTATTTTCATGTAAAATTTATGAAAATGATAGTATATCATCTTAGGATATAAACTAGAAGGTTTAAAAAATTTTCATATTTATTTACTATTTTTAAAGGCCTAATAGGTGTATTTTTTGAGAAAAATAAATAAAATATCAAATGTACTTATTTTTGCACGAAATATTTAGGAAATGATGCTAAATAAGTGTATATTTGATCTGAAAATTTTTAGAATTTTTTAAGGTCATTTAATATATATTTTTTAGATTTTTCTTTTTTGGATGTACTATGCAAAACGCTGTTTGAACTGGGCTTCTCCTGTAGGTTGAATCAGTTAGTTTTATTTCTTCCTTTTTAATGAGACCACAACGATTCGATAACTTAAGATGTAAATATTTTATATAAAAACCGAACTGGACCGAAAGGCACGAAAATCAAGGTGAACTGTTCTAATCTTTAGACCATACGCAGACCTCCTTGTTTTTCCAACCCTGTTTTATATTGAAAAATGTGTGTAATCCGAATTTTATTAAATTTACTAATTATAAAAATAACTTGATTAATGTATAATTAGTTATAATTAGTTAATTTAGGCATATTTTGAATTATTAGGCTTTTTGTTAAATTAAAATTGGATATATATAGGTTGACGTGCTAAATTAGCTTAATTGGGTATATAAGGGCTTTTAATTGTAAAATTAGATAATTAAATGTAGTATGAGACTAAATCAATATAATTAATTATTATGGGCTTTAGTAGGTAAATTGAGCTTAGATAATAGTTTAAGGCCCATTTGAAATTATATGGGCATAGTTGGACTAAATATATCAAATCGAGTTATAATAGGTTTTAATTAACTAATTGTACTTAAAATAGATAATTAGCAATTAAATGGATTTGAAAAATATCATGGGCTATAAAATTGAATTAATAAATATTTTAGGATTAAATAGGCTAAAATGACCTAAACGGGCTTAACTAGTAAAAATATAGGCAATATGAGATAAATGACCTAAAATGGGCTAAGATAGTAAAAATAGGTCTAACTTGACCTAAATAATCTAAAATGGACTTAGAAATGAATTTAGGTCTAACTTAGCTAATATCAATAATTTTGGGCTTTAATAATTAGTTATGGGCCTAAACACTAAAATAGGATCCAATTTGACTAAATACCTACAAATGGACTTAATTAGATAAAAATGATTTAGGAACATAACCCTAGGGACAATAACATAATTTTTAGCCAACCATACTATTTACACTAAAGTTCAAACTAAATCCTAACAAGTCTTTCTTAACCATTTCGGACCTAAACCTTCAAAATATAGACAAATACCAAACTTTATGCTCCAAGGGCTTAAATTCCATAATACACGCCCAATACTTTTACCTATTCCAATTAGGCCTATTCCCGAATTATTTAAATCCATTATCGATTCTAGGTATTGAAATACTTAATTAGGCTCAAATTATTTCTAAAGACGTAAAATCACTGAAATATCCTTAGTGGTCCTATATAAGATATTAAAGGCCCAATAACTTAATTAGGATCTATATAAATTCCACTTAGGCTTGAATATAATTCTTAAGTCTAATAACCAATATCACCCTAATTGGACTTAAATCCGAAATAAAGCCTAATTCCATCGAATTTAATACTTATATTCCTTAATGGGCTCAATTATTAAACTTTAAAGTCCATTACCCTAAAAAGTTAAACACTTACTGCTTGTTCACTTTGCTGTAATTGTAATTCTATTACAACCTTGTTTTTTATGAATAGCTATTACGGCGTTTAGTTCATTGAATAGTGATTCCACAATGAGTCCCTATTACACAAAACATTGGATAGTCATTTTTTTTTTCAAACCTATGAATACCAATTTAATGTTGAAACTGTATTTTTTTTAAAAATACCATAATTTAAATAAAAAATTAATAAAGAAAAATTCTACTATAGCTTTATTATATTCCTTTGTAATAGGAATTTCATTACAGCCTTATTCGTTCAACGAAGTGAGCGAGCCATTAGAGAATTTATCATTGGGCCTAATCTAAGATCCCTTAAGGCCCAATACATCTAAATAATAAATTCAATTTCCAAATTCTTTGAGCTTAGTCTAAATTATCTAAGCCCGACTATCCTAATTGGACTTAACTCAATTATAAACCAAAGATCTTATGCTACATCAGACCTTATATTAATTGATTGATCAATATGACTTGAATCCTTAGTTTGTATACTAAATACGTATACAAATTAATATTTTTTGACAGATATTCAATTAATCTATTGTTTTACTTGTGATCCTCTGCCATATGCTATTTTGATATCAAGTACGTAGTGACTTCTAGGTTGCTTGTTAGGGTAGGCATCCTAAAATGAACTAACATTAAAAGATGGCCTAATTAATTATTTGAGTATGCTTCCATCGTTTAATTCCGTTTGAGAAGCGACAACCTTGCTAGACCGTGCCAGCACGATAATTAGGCGCTTAGGCGGGTAGCTGATAGGGTAAACAATATCGGGATAACATCCATTTAGGTTCTGTGAGAAGTAGTATATGTAGTTCACGACTATGGGCGCCGATTAAGCTGCATATAACTATAGACTAAAATAATTGGAGGTGCATAATGACTGTGAACCTTAGAGGAAGCTATTTTCTTTTTCGGGTATATCATATAGGAGATATAGATATTTGGGCTATCTATGTCAACCCCTTAAGCAGTTGCTGCTACTACGGATCCCCAGATTCCCATGGCTTGTTGTCCGGAGTGTGAGTGCTCTTGTATTGTTTGAATTGCCTTAAATGATAATCTAAAACTATTAGTTGTTGCATTGCATGTAGTTTAGGTATGTATGTCATATCGCGTGTGATTGCATAGCTGTGTACTGGGCTTTGGCTCATTCCTTCTTTTTTAGGTGTTGGAGATTTCAACTTTGATGCTTATGCATTTCTTGGGTATGTGATGGATTGGTACGAGCTTATTGACGAGCGAAGTGGCTAGAAATGTGAGTTATGTGTTCTTTTTAAATAAAAGTTATAGTTATCTTTTTAAACTCATATTCTCTTTTGAGGGATTGGTTTATACGCATGGTTGTAAAAACTTTTATTAGATACCTTGTATAGATTTTCATTTACCTTTGATATTTTGTTATTTTTCCGCTACTTAATCAAATGTTTTCAAACCTAATTATACAATTTCAAAATCTAAAATTGATTAGTAAACAATTATGATAAACAAATAGTTTAGGATAGCCTTAGCGTATAATGCCTAAGTACTAAACGTGGCAAAACTGATCACGTCTTAACCTTATTTGGAGCATGACAAGTAGAAAAAGAAAAGTTTTAGAGAAGAGGGGCGGTTTGCAAGCTTGTGGCTATCCCTGATAAGGTTTAGGGTTTGTTTAGATTGTCTGTTTTTCATTTATATCTGTATCTGTATCGAAATGATATGTGTAAATATATCCGATTTGTATTTATATTTTATCTATATTTGATGTTTTTATGAAAACTGTCAACTTTTTTTTTTTTATCTATATCTATTTCTTAATAAATGATTTATTAAAAAAAAATTTATAAAAAGTATCTGTATTTGTTAAAAAAATTAAACAAACAGACCCTTAATATTGGACTGAGGTCATAAGTACCAATCGATGCTTCTTTAAAACAAACCCTAGCACATATTCTTTTCAGCGATATCTTTAATTGATCCACAGATTTCAAATTGACACAAGGCCGCCTCACCCCAATTTCGCAACATTTGTTGATTACGGTTGACGCGAATATTTTCAAATTACTTGATAATACGGTGCCCGAGGAAGAGCCTTCTCATGCTTTGCTGATTCACCTCTCTCAGGTGACACCTTGGCCGCATGAGTTTGAGAAATGGGCCAGAAGGCCACTTAGGCTTGGCTTTCAGAAGGTCAACTATTCTTACCTAGGTTTGGGATAAGGATGGTAGATTTGGGTTTGTCATTAGCAGTAGCCCTTTCCATTTTTTTTTTTTTTTCCAATAGCTGATTCTTATGAAAAAAATTTAATGTTACTAATATGTTACTAATCCAGTTAAGCGAAGGATAAGCACTGATTTTTTTTTATTAAACACACATTTCATAATTTTATTACTATTTATACACTTTTAATATATCATATACAACGTATTAGTATTAGTATTATTAAAACTTTTTCCATTCTTATAGGGTTCTAATAGCTACCCTTGGACATTTTTCTTTAAAAGAATTTTTTTAAATTATCAGAGTAATTGGCTGAAAAATTCCAACAATTAAAATTTTTGATTTAAATTGAATAAGCTCTTAAAACTTAGGTAGGAAACATTATTACCTCCTCAAGATCTGTTGGTTAAAATATTAAAATCTTTACTCTGTGGTAGACTAGAAGTTGTAAGATTCTTGTCACGTGACAGTGAGGTGTAGGTGGCATATTTTTTTCCTAATAATACATATTTCAACGTCAGAAGTAGGTAGGCCTAGAAAAGATTTCAACCTTATCCCCTGACGTGTGATAAAATAAATCTAATGACCCACTTGACCAAGTCAATTATTATCATTACAAAGCACTGGCATATTTAATTTTTTAATTAACTATGTAAGTAGAAAAATTGTAAAGGGGATGCTATTGGAAAAATTTGATGATGCAATTAATAATGGAATTGCTCATGGTTGGAACTCTATCCAATCATTATTTTTATTATTAAAATAATTTAATATTTTAATTATTATATTTAGTTTAATAATTAAATAAATCCCATTAAAATTTTTATATTATTCGTAGACCCTATCATACGCTATTTTATAAGTTTTAGCTTAGGTAATGTTTATATCGTTTTAGAAGTTTTAGCATAGGGAAGGCTGCTGATTTGATTAAAAACTTCTAAAAGGACATACGCAAAGGTGGTTAGTGTGATTTTTTTTTTCGGGTACGATTTTTGTATTGATCGTATTTTTTAATTTCTTTTTTCAAATAGAAATTGAATTTAATACATTAAATATAAAAGATAGTCTCCTAAATCAACAACTTAATTATTAAAATAACTAAAAAACTAATATGATAAAGATTTAATATTCAGATTTATCCATGAGAACTATAAAATTGCCGTGATTGCATTATCCAAATTTGGTTGGCCATGGGATGATTTTCGAAAACACAGATCGTACTCCCAAATTAGATGTTTTAATTTCTTGGGGTTTCTTTTCTTTTCTTTTCTTTCCTTCTTTTTCGGAAGTTTTATGGGTTTGTTTAATTTTCTTCTCCACTGATGGATGGATGGCTCATCACGGCACCTATCTTGTCCAATTTTTCGAAAGTCATATTATTTTTCTTGATGACTGTTCATGATAAATAGGACTTGTAGGAAAGTCGTATCGTATATACCATTCGTGAAAATGAAGTCCATCTCTATCAACTAGAAGATTTCATAAGAAGTTTGCAATTATATGAGTTTTGGTCTTTGATAATTCACCAGTGGGGGTCCCTCGCATACGACGTCTCAAATTTTCACTATTGTTTATTGTCAATCATTCATTTTATCATCAATATTATTTTTCTAGTTAAACACATTTTCGCTACTTTCTTTCTCGCTCCCCCGGCCCCCCATGATTATGGGATAATTTTGTCATTTCATAGGAAGCCTCAAAATAGCCCTATGTTATTATATTCCATCCATATCACAATTCCAATCCATCTTCTAAGAGGCTTAAACCTATCAAGGTAAAACTACACACTTGTAAGTTTGCCATCAATGTTGTTTACCAGCCACCGGCAATGTAATATAAAATATTTTCCTAACAGTTCAGCTAGCATTTATATTTTTGTTTATGTCATGTTTATTATACATGAATAGATTTAGAATGGAATTGTGATTTCGGATTTCATTCAATTTTTTATATTTGGATACACTTTTAGAAGTTGGAATCGTGATTAATTAAAATTGACGATTTTGACTTTGAAAGAGAATTTCATTTAGTCTTTAAAAAGGTAAAATCGTGATTCAATTCTAATTTTATAAATTACATGCAATTTGATTACCATTTCATCCTATCCCATTTTTATAATTTGCATTTATTATTAGGAACGCTTTTCAATAAATATATTTTATAGTCATTGCATTCTATTACATTTCGTATCCACTTCCAAATTTAAAAATGAAACTGTCATTCCAGATCCGATTTCATTTTAATCAATTCCATTTGAAATCATTCTTATGCACAAAATATGGCATGCTTTTGTTAAAAGTTCATAACACTAAACATTGCCTTACTTAAATTAGAGCCTTAATATAATCTCTTTATATTAGAAATCTTACATATCTGTTCAATATTAGAGTAAAAATCCTTATAGACCCTAGATCCTTATAGACTCTAGATCCTTCAGTATTATGAATATGAAAATAATGTAAAAATTGGATTTTATTATCAATCGCTACTATGAGAAATTTATCTAGATATAAAAAAATATTTAAACGAATAAGAAAAATGCTGTCAATAATTAGCGCTTGATCTTCTGCTCAGAAAACAACATCCATGTTGGTGCACTATGGGTAAACTAGAGAGGTTTTTATAAAAGAGAGATACTTAAGAAATTGACGAGATACTTGATAACTCTAAATAAGATCCATATCATTATACATGCCATTAGAAGTTTAATTTGAAAAAAAAATAAAAATTAAATCATCATCTCATAAGAAATTGTATATTTTTAAGATTGGGAACTTGATTTGTACATATGTAGAGTTTTTATTGAAGTGGTCACTTATGTGTTAGTGGATTCTATACTTTGCATGTGACTTCGGATTATTAATGAAGAGATGACATTCAATGTGATGGATTAGAGAGAATAATGAGAAAGAGGAACAACGAGTTCGAATGTCTCAAATGTATAAGTAACAAATAAGGGAGAATGAAAGAAACTTGTACGTCAATCTTGTAGTTCTTGAGTGAGCATAGTAGCTGTCACCTAATTTGCGTATTTGATCATTGAAAGCAGAGCTTATTCCTCTCAAAAGATTGAAAATGAGGAGAAGTGACGGATAATTATAATTACTTATGACTTATTTGGTATACATGAATGTGTTGAAATAGAATTGCGATTTTGGTTTCCATTCATTTTCCTATGTTTAGAAGCATTATGAGAAGCTAGAATTACAATTCCTTGGAATCAATGATTTTATTTTTAAGGGATTTGACCTTTGAGAAGGCGGAATCACAATTCCTTTTCGCCTTCTATTAAAGAATTCTATTTAAAATTACTTTTTTATCCTATAAGAATTTATTATCTTATTTTTTTGTAAAGGTTATTTTTAGTAAATTCTAATATAAACTAATTCTTTTCCATTCCATCCCATGTTCGTATTCAAAAAAAAGAAAAATATTTGCCATTCCCTTATTGGTTCCAATCCATTTCATTTCTTTTATTCAAATTCATCCATTCCGAATGATTTTTTCACGTAACATTAGGGTGAATGATGATCATGAGATTATTTAGTGATTGACGAATGTGATAAAGTAAGCTTATTTCATACTTATCCTAAATGAGCTTGCTATGAGTTAAGGCCGATAACCATCCTCTTATATGTGTAAGCTAACCTAAAAAAGTTTGAATGCTGCTGGTTGATCTGACGTTTGTTTCAAGTTCATAAAGAATATCTCCTCGAGTTATAACATATATATGAAGTAGACTTGCTAAGCTCTATGATGTAATCTATGAGTTAGATTCAAATAAATAATAATAATTGCACACACATGTATATTTAAGCCCCTTTTACTACTTGCGTAAACTCCCTTTATCCTATAAGAGTAGTTTTGATTTGAATCCACCTTTCTTCGATTCCGTAGTTGTTTACGATATTGAAATATAATCATGACACTATATTCTAAGACTTGAACTTATTGCTACATACACTCAGATACCATACATTTGATAAACATAACTATACTAGTTAAACTCTCTCACCATATGCAAATTTTCAAAATAAATATATATTTATAGAAAATTAAAAATACTTTTGCAATTGATATAATAATAGTGCATATGAAATGTCAGGTAATTTAAAAGAGCTATAACTTCCAAAATATTTTAAAATGTGGCATTTTATATTAATTTATGTAAGCAGTGCAATTTTTTACGTCTAACATGTCTCTTGATTATTCCCACATATTGTAATAGATTTTGTGATTACAACAAATATTCAAATATTCCAATGTATGTTAAATTAGAAAAATTCCCACGATAATTAGCAATCTAATAATTGATTTCGATTTATAAAAAATGCATAATAAGAATTGTTTAATAGTAAGTACTCATAGATAAGAACTTGATGGAAAGGAATCATTCATTTATCTTTTTTTAATTTTTTCCACTTTATCATCTAAAACACTATTATATGTAATAAATAGTTAATTTTTTAAAAAAAATTAAGCTACGGAATTATTATTAAATTCATTAATTTGTTTACTAGTCATTAGGAGCTGTACATCAACATGTAACTATTGATTTTTCGTACCTACCATTTCTACACTCTCTTACCCTCTCGAAATGTCTATAAGAAGACCTGTTCAACTCCATGATCAATCTCTCTCTCTCTCCCTCTCTCTCCTGGTTCATACCTGGCCACCTTCACTCTAGTTAGCCAGCTCTCATAATCCAAATCGGGTCAAATAATCCACAAACACGTACATCAACAAACTCCATAATAAACTCCTTTGTCTACTAATTCAAAACAACAAATAACGATGGATTTTCTTCACAAGTTATGGGATGAAACGGTTGCGGGTCCTACTCCTGATACGGGTCTGTACAACCTCCGAGACTACAATTCGTTTCCAAGGTCAAGTAGGACCAAATCGATAGATATACCCGTGTCTGTTACTCGGAGTATCACTATAATCAGAAACAAAACCAGCTCGGTTTTACAGGATCTTTATGTGGATCAGGCTTCGGACTCTCCTGTAGGGTGCTTCACACCCGGAACGCCTTTGTCTCGTGAGTTTAATTTTCAACCCTTGCTTTTTTGTTTTTTGCCCCTATAACCTTTTATTGATGCTATGCTTTTATTTTGATCAAAAACGAAAATAAGATGTACTAATAGGGATAAGAAGGGGAAAAAAGAAATAAATCAAACAGCCTCGTACAGAGTATCTTATGATGAAGATTACATGATTCAGTGTTTTTTCCAAATTTGTTGGAAATGCTAGATTTGGCAATTATAATATGAGGACGTGTCAGAAAATTTTATCTGTTTTTAAAACTGACAGATCTGCTGGTATATTGGAGTTGGAGTTATCTTTTTTAACCACTTGCCAGAGACTTTGTGTATGATTCAGGGCTTTTGGCAATTAGCTATTTTGCATGACTTTTTATTTATTATTTATTTTGTCTAATGTTATATTGCCCTTTTAGAAGTGAGAATATTTGGATGCAACTATGGATTTAATTTTTTTTTCTTTTTAAATAACAGTTTTTTTTTGTTTTATCCTTTTTATTTAATCTAGCAGTTTTCTTCATTTTAAAAATTGTATGGAAAAAATTTCATCAAATAAGTGCACGTTTGGAGAATTATTTTCGGTTTCATCTTATTTAATTAAAAATTTCTTGAGCTGTATTCAAATATTCATGTGGTGTGCCTTACATGGGATGGTATTCGTTCACTTTCTTTGTATCTTGTTATGGGTAAAAAAAAAAAAAAAAAATGCTACGTAAATTAACAGATCAAAGTAAGAAAAGAAAATATAGGATAAAAAATATATATATATATATATATGCGCGCTATACTGAAAATTTTCACAAGTTTTTTAAACTAGGTATACCGAAATCTAAGTACTAAGAATTTTAAATAATTTTTTTTACTCCGTTGTGTTTAAGTTTTTTTTTTTTTTTTTTTTAAATATCCAATTTTATCCCATGCAGCAGAGACACCTTCGGATGATTTCAAAAGATTTTCTAGGAGAAAATCAGCGGAAGAGAACATGGAACGTGCAGATCCTAGAATTCCCACTGTTTATGATTGGTAATTTTCATTCATCCATAATGTTGTTATTGACTGAATTACTATGGCTTTCTTACGAATCAAACATAATTAACTTTTCCACTCTACCTATTAAAAATACTTTAAAAATATATTATACATGATGTTCTATAAATATAAATAAGATATCTTTCTATTTTCCGATCCACTGCATACTTATTTATAGAATTAATACACATATTTACTTTCCAAAAATAATTATAAAAGATACTAATTGATGATCCGTTGAAAAACATTTATCCATGTTAGAAATGTCCTCTTACACCTTAAACAAAACCCAAACAGCAAAGGAAAGGGGAAAAGGAAAAATAAAAAGTCACTTGGCCTTTCATTAAGAGAGTATATGAAATTATTGCATATTTAAAGGTAGTTTTATCCATAAAATAGTTGTGAAATCCTGTGTGGAGAAAATTTTATGGTCTCATCTTTAATTTTGATGGAATCCGTTCCATCGCTATTCAGTAGCTTACATCATATTTAATCGTGATCGAATCACTAAAATAGTTAATATTTTATTTATTATATTTATCGTAATTGTTAGATTAATGATGAGACGGTCACTTGATTTTTATGGGTGTTGTGATTTGTTTTTTTATTTTATTTTTATTATTTTCAAATCGATGGTTATCAAAAAATAAATATAAATAAAAATAAGATATTTTTACTTATAAACATAATAAAAAATAAAAGTCAAACAATCCGATCAGGTATTATAATTAATAAATAGTATATATATCACCCTTTAACAAGATATTATTACTTGATTTTTCAGGATCGTAATGAGTGCATTGGATCGTTAAAGAAGATTGTGATCAATTTTGGCTGCAGAATCGGCAATGCAATAAACAAATGTCGTTTTTCGTGCACAGAGGGTACTCTGACCGTGGTCGTCTTCTTCTTCTTCTTTTCTTTTCTTTTCTTTTTTAGTTCCTCTTTTTACTGCCTTTTCTTTCCTCCTCAGTTCTACATGTATTATAGGCAGCTATGTTTCCATCTTTTTGTATTTTGCACGTCTATAAATTTGTAAACATTTGAACGACGACATGTTTTACTTAAGTTTTTCTTTTCTCCGCCATGTTTTTACTTTAATGTTTAATTTTATTTTTTCTAATTACTGTAGAAGATTAGCATGTAGACGTAGACAGGATTCGATTTTGGATAGGAAACCAAACCAGAACCGAACCATACAGGTAGCTTTGGAATTGGACGTGGAACCGCCGGTTCCCCCAGCTTTAGCAGCAGTTTCATGTCCAGTTTCGGTCCCGGTTTCCATTTCATAAAATTGAAGCTAACAGTTCCAATTCCAATTCAGTCTAATTCATATAGAAATATTTACCGCACAATGATAACTATTTTAGAATTAATTTTGGGCATATAAACCACTAGTTGATTATGAATCAGTTTAAGAAAATTTTCTATATGCTTTTCTGTATATTATGTGCAACACTGAATATATGGTAGAATAGTTCTTATCTTTATATTTTATATATTGGATTATATTTGTGAAATTTGGAATCAAAATCTATTTAATAACCACCATCCTAACCTATACGCCAGGAAACTTACAACATATATGATATTTTAAAGAACAAAAGAATTTTTAATATTTTTTATAAGACTAGAATATTATACATTACGTTATATTTTTTGGGTGAAACCCATAATTTACTTAATTAATAACAAGATCATGCGTCGGTCTATATATTAAACTCTTGCAACATAAACATACTAGCAAAGAAGCTAGAAAAGAGGATCCGATAGGCCAAAAAAGAAAAAAAACAGCAAAAAGCTAGTAACATTGTTTTTGACTTATAGCATCCTTGCACAAGCATAGCCAGATAAATCCCTCAGCACTATATCCGATGGTGAAAAAAAAAAAAAATGAAAAATAAAAAAACTTCGTTTTAATCCATCTGCATTCCAAGAGTAGCTAGAGCATCCATCAGTCGGTTCTATCTCCCTGAAATGATGTTCCAGCTTGATTTGTTGGAGATGATAAATCCTTTCCCTGCAAAAATTCACAAGGCATTATGACACTTAAGTTTATGGTTAGCATGAAGATGTAATAACTGAGTAGCCACTTTTAAATCCACATCTATTTCCAGTTGCAAAAAATTATACTGCATACACAGTTTAAGACCATAAGCTAAGGCCCACAATTCGGCAACAACAATATCAGTATTTCCAATTTTCTTTGCAAAGCCAAAAATCCAAGCTCCACCAACATCTCTAACAACCCCTCCTATTGTAGCAGACATAGAAGTAACATTAACAGTTGCATCTTTGTTAATTTTTCAGCCAGCCATGTTGTAGTGCTTGCCATTTAAAATTTAATCGATTCAGAATTTTCAACTGTTTAGATTTCTTTAAATGTGCCCTATATTCAAAAGCTATCATTCAAAATTATACATTACATTCAGATTTGGGAAAAAAGAAAACATTTATGACACCAAAAAGTTCCACAGTAAGTTAAGAATAAAACTTGTTGGCTCTGACCTCAAATTTTTTGTATAACAATTAAGATAACAAAATAACAACCATTGTTATAAATTGTAGTTGCATGAAACTTAAGGCCATTTCTTATAAACTTTAAGAGTGGGCATGTTGTAAGTGTAACACTAGTGTAAATTATAGTATGTATACTGTACTTTTAACATATGATACTTACTTGTATTGTACATAGTAGATACTACATGGTTATTACTCTTATTAAATTGCACTTGCAACATATGATTTGTATTGCATTTTCAAGATATAATATAGTATTGGTATTTTGATAAATTTTTTTATATAATTTATATTTTGGTAATTTTTTAAAAATGATGGTAGTGTGTAATAAAAAAAAAAAAAAGCATGTTGCTTAATTAATTTAAATCAATATACAATTTCTTAAATTTTTTTCTTTAACAAAAAGTTCACCCGAGCCTACAGAAAAGCACTCCAATTTATTGTCATTATTAGTAATTTTTTATTTTATTTTTCTTATATTTCTAATAATCCTAAATGGCTAAAAGAAGGGCAGTTAATTATTTTTTATCCGAACATTTAAAAAAAAAGTAAAATAAAAAATATTAAAAATAAATTAAGGTAAGGGAAATGATAATATACCAATTAAAGCTTGCTGTGGATTGGAATTCAAATTTGAATTAGACTTGTAAAAGGAGCTGTCATGTCTTAGAGAGTATCTTATATATGAGAGTTCGTTGTATATAGTATAAAAATTTAAAAATGTCAGGGAATATGGGTGTCGGTTGGAGGAGGGTCAAAGTCCTCACAAGTAAAGGGGGTTTGGGAATAAGGGACTTGAGAACCAGAAACAAGGCTTCCGTTATGAAACTGTCATGGAAATGGTGAACAAGGACTCCAGACTAACCTCATTCATAGGAGATAGAATGCCCATTCTCAGAAAAAGAATGTTGGCAGTGGAGCAAATATCACAGAACATATTTACTCTATGGACCTCATTCTAACAGGGCTATATTTTCCTCTCTTTCACAGGCCTAGATTGAATTAGGGGTCTGGAACAAAGATATCATAGAGTACCCCTTCGATTCTACTACATAACAACTTCTAGACAACACACTCCTTCTAGACATAGAGGAAGATGATGTCCCTGCTTGGGCCTAGAAACCAGTGGAACCTTTTCAATTAAGTTTGCTTACCTGAAACTCTTGGAAGACAATGACCAGAACCTTGGTAAAGACCTAAAGTGGATTTGGAAAATGAAAATTTACCTAAAGATCCAGGTCTTCATCTGGACATGCCATTGGAATGGTCTACCAAGTATAGACAATCAGATAAAGAGAAAAATTTCAGATTAATCGAAATGTATTTTTTGTATAGGAAGTGAATCTATCTTTCATCTTTTCTATGAATGCCCTAAATTCAAGAGTGGACTACGAGCATTGAAGCTTAATGTTCCTATCATGAATACGAAAATAAATTTGGATATGAGGATGAAACATAAACTAGAATGCAATAAAAGAATAAACAAACAAAGTAAATGTCTAAACCAGGTTCTAGAGGTCTTCCTGATGTGGAACTTATGGCTGGAAAGAAACAAAAGATTATTTGAAGGGAATAGCGATCATAATTGGTTCTCTAAAGTTAGAATGGCGGCGAATGAGTTTTGGGCACAGAAAATTAAAATGACAAAGAAGGAGGATGAAATCCTCACTACAGATTGGAAGCCCCCCAAGCAAACTCCTTCAAGATTAACTATGATGCCGCCTATAAAGAGGCAGGAAGACTAGCTACCAATGTTGGTATCTGTCATGACGCAATTTCTTCAAGAAAATCTTCACCGTATCTCCCCTTTTACTAGAAACCTGGGTTATACATTGAGGTCTCAAATGGATTGATAAAAATAACATCAGCATGTCAGCATTGAGTCTAACTCCATGGAAGCAGTCAACTAGATCAATAAGACTGATATTGATGTCTCACATGTTTCTCATATTATCAGTGATTGTAGGCACATAATAAAGAAGTTGAAGGAGAACAAGAAAGTGAACATTCTGATGTAGACTGAACATGACTCAAATTGGGCGGCTCATGAGTCATGACTGAGCCCAAGTTGGACAATCCAATACTCGATGTTTCTGCTACAAGGACTCTTTTATGAATGATGTTTCTATGTTTTGTTCTCTTAGACTTAAAAAATATTTTACTAAAGCCTCTTCTTGAAGGCGATCATCTTTTGTGAAGTCGGCAAATACATGTTGTTGACTCCTCTTCGTTTAGGCTTGATGTTTGTGGCCAGCCATACATCTCACAGGATGTTCGTCTAGACTCCTTTCCATAGCTCTGTTTAGGTGCGGGTCGGTCCGTTTATAGTCTAGATTGAATGTGTTAGTGTTTTTTAGTTTGGTTTGTTGGTACCAAAAAGTAACCACCGAGAGGGTGGTGGTGTTAGGAATTGGTTGCTCAAAATATATTTAAACTTTTCTTTTTAGAAATTTTAAACATAATCCCAATTAGTTATTAATAAAGTATGGCTTTAAATTTGCTTTATGAACATAACAAATAATTAAACGCACAAAAATACAAGAGTAGAGTAAGAGAAATTTGCGCAATGATTTATAGAGGTTTTATCTTGAGCGTCAGTTTTTTTTTCCAGCTCCAAGCCGAGGACCATACTGGTATGTTCCACTATGTCTAAACAAAATGAGATTATAAATAGTGTCATCAATTTACTTTGTGAAACTTCACGCTAACACTTAGTTATCTCTGATCTCAGAGTCTATTCGTAATCTATGTCTCACAAACTAATCAAAAGTAACTGAGGAAAAAATATAGCAAAATCCTCTCAAAGTTTGGTGCAAGGAATAAAATTTTAAAGTAGCAGTATTTGGCACAACATGAGTTGATGTTTTGCAGTAAGTAGAGACAGCTTCTTTTTCACATAAGTGTGTGTAATTTCCTCTTAAACTATGTTGATATTTATCTTCTCATCTTCCAACAGATAGAAAAGGATAACTTGAATGTTGAAGATAATATTTGTTCATGATTTTTTTGCTCTTTGCTATTGACGAAATCTGCTGTTAAATTATCAATTCTTCTAATGGAAAAAAATAGATAAAGCTAGCTATTAATGATGATTTTTGTTCCTGATATTATGCACTTGCTGCAAACAATGATTTTTGTGTATATTTGATAGTAAAACTGAATGTTGATTCTTATTTTACAGTAGATGAGTCTTGAGGCTGATATTTAAATGTTGTTTTCCACATCTTGTTAAGAAGCCACTTTTGATATGTTTCAATTTGAATGAAAAACATATCCCTATTAAATAAGAGTGTATCTTACTTTGCATCATCTTTTAAGGATTTACACTTCATCTGCTCTTTAATCATGGTTTTGGGACTTCAGTAGAATAGATCTTAAATAGATTAAGCTTGCTTGATAGATCTGGAATGAATTTAGGCTTGTCTTAAAAACTGAATGTAGACTTGAAAATCTTGAACTTGCTGTCAAAAGTAATTTCTCAAGAATAAATCTTTAAGGACCTTTATAACTTCAAATCCCTTCGATATATTAACTGACTTTGTGGAACATTTGACTGTATTACCAAAATACATTCAACTTTGGAGTTGGGCCTTCGAATTAATGAAAGAATTTGAAGATTTGCAATTTTTTGTTCATTTTTAGCATGCAGCAGATCTACCCTCTGATTTACTTTCTGATGTTACTATTTTCTTAACAAATACCAGGTTTATCTTTTTATTGTTACAGTCTTATTGAAAAACTTTCCAAATAGTCTCTAAATTACTCTTTGAGTTAAATCTCTTTTTGAAAAACATTTTTATGAAACTTCTAATCATACTTGATTATATATTTTATAATTTTAAGACCGCACACTCAATAACTTTGTTAGTCTTTTTGTTTTCATCAAAACTAATATTGAGTGAAACTAACATTCTCCTCCTTTTAGATGATAACAAAATCCTTCATAAATAAAACAATTTTATATCATGTTTATCAGATATTCCAAGTTGAAATTCTAATTTGCGTTATAGATTTTTTTACGTTGTTAATCATTCTAGATGTCTTTTGATTTTTGTTTATTTTCTCCCCCTTTTCATTATCATCATGTAAAATAAATAAGTTATGATATAGAAAAGAGAAGACAAACGGATAGGATTCATCTCCACCAAAAATTCATTACTCCATTGAAAGAGTACATTAGAGACACTAAAAATACATGAAAAACTATCTTGAACATAAAAGCTAAAATATGAGACATAAAGTTCAACTAAAAATTTTAAATTTTTCTTGATATCGATTTTCTTAATAGATTTTTTAGCACATTTCTTCTTTATTGCTGAAAATTTTATGGGTGTTAAGAAAGAAATAACATTCTGTTGTTGGAGAGTTGTGAGCACATAAGCTATTATGGTTTTTGGTGATGGACTTGTTGGAGTTTGGGAAACAACAGGTGGCATGTATGGAATGATTTATAAATTTTGTACAGATTCATGAGGAGCTAAAACAGATGAAGAATCTTGTTCCTTTTCGACATCAAAAGCAACAAGATTTTTTTATGTTTGGACAGGCTTGGGATGTGGGGTTTTGACAGGCTCAAGGTTTAAAACAAGTTCATTTACAGAAGATAGATTCGCTTGATCAAAACCCTTAAAGGTCTTCAAATTATCGAGCATGGAATCTATCAAATCTTTTTTCATTTTAAAGAATTTCTTCTCTATTTAATCTACTAGATTAGATTCAAAACTAGTCTTAGAAGATTGTCTAGGTGGTTTTGCAGGGACACTCTCTGAGTCACTTTCTGACATGGACTTCTTGTCCCTTTCTGATTTCAAATTTTCCTTTTATCCATATTTAAAAATTTTTCTTTTTCTTTGCTTCTACAGCTTCTTTTCCAGCCCTTCTTTATGGAGTCTTTTCTCCCTTATCTGATTGCTCGGATGCTTCTGAGCCACTCTTTAAATCAAGGAGAACCTTCCCTTCAACAAATGCCTTAACCTTTTTCCAATCAAACTTGATTTTGTTGAAATTTAGATGCACTTCGTCCTTAGAGAACTAAAGCTTATCTGATACAAGAATGCTCATATGTTTCAGATTTGTTTCTCCTATCTTTTTTAAGCTAATAGGCAACTTAATATTTTTTAGTATATGAACTTTCTTGAATCTGAAAAGTTTCATGAGCAAATTACCATAAGGACGATTTGCTTGAGTCCTCCAGATATGTTTTAGAATCATGCTTGGCATGCCTATTTTTAGATTTTTGCGAAGATCACAATTGCTTCCTTCTTCGAAATAGTTGTGGAACTACCAGTTTTGGGTAATAGACAGTCCATGACAACTTTGTGCCATAACCTAATCAACAGTTCAAATTCAGTTAAAAAAAAACATCTTTTTCATCAAAAACTCTTATTCCATCATTTATCTCCTTTGAAAGATCACTCTTTTTAAATTTAAATTGTCACGTCCCAAAGGATACCCTAAAAGTGACAATCTACCATACTTAATATTAAAGCTTAAGTATGACATCCTTAGTCATCCCATAAGCTTCGTTACCAGGTGTAAGGTATACATTCACGATCATAGAGGACCAACTTTGAAACAAGTTGTCTAAGAAGACATTCATATAGCGTTTAAGAATGGAAATCATAATATATTATTTGAAATATGGAAATATATAGGTCTTACAAATATTAAAAAGGCATTCCCCTTCAAAAGATATAGTCCATCAAGGTCTATCAAAGCCTATTTAGAATGAATACATGGAGATTTACTTAGAAGTCTAAGTCTACATCTAGTCTTTAACTTCTTCCAAAAACTCCTTAGTCCAAAAGGTAATACCTGAGAGAAATAAACCTGGAGCTTCAATTATAGATAAGGGTGCTACAAAAGATATCTATGAGAGAGTAAGCTTTTTGCTTAGTGAGAATTAATTCCACAATTAAAGTACTCAAACAATCAATATTCACTCAAGTCATTTAACAATAATATGAGATGCAATCAATCACGTGAGCAAACAACATATATGATTTTTTGGGAATCATATGTTTGAATAGATTTACCCTTCCATTCGGTGGTTAAGTATTCAAGGCAACAAGGACATAGTTCGTAAATAATGTTTTTGTAGTTTTTATACAGATTCTTACTAACCACTAAATTGTAGTTATTTCGGGTGCCCACCCGCCATTTGATTACGGGCAATCAAAGCGATAGCGTAGATTTTTAGGTTCTTCGCTTCATTACTATGCCCTTGTCCCATCAAGGATATAGTAATGAATGCAATGTGACCCACTACGTGTTATGCATGACTCATTTTATTTAAGTAATCATGACATTATATTAGACATTTTATAAGTGATCAGAGAATTCGCAGACAAATCATTCCTATGCTAAATCATACAATGTTTAATTAACAATTCTTGCTTCGATATAATTAACATAATTTCAATCGTATAAGTATAGCACATGCACTATCATATTTTTATCTTTAACTAAAATCTAGTGCCACTAAACTACAAACAAAAACATAAGTACGAAAATGTAAGAATTTAAACTTACTTGGCCATAGTAGAAGAAGCTTTTAGTCAAAGTAATCATCTGGTTAAGGTAGCACGGACTCCACATCATCTATACAAAAGAAATACCCAAAATGAGTAATTCTTGAAAGTTCTACTTAAACTTGAAATTCTATTTCACTAAGTTCGTCAAAATTCGTATGTGATAAAATTCCAACTTAAAATTGCCATAACTTGCTGATTTTAACTCAGAATTTCGTATATGATATACCCTTTTCTACCTAATCGAAAAGATCTATTCATTTATAAGGTTATTTTCTTCATAAAAGGTCATTTGGGTCTCTAAAAGACAGTACAGAATCAATGCAAAAATTCTCTCCTTTAAAACATGATTTTTCTAACTTTGTATCAATAAAAAATTCCATAGAAACACACACACAACACACACACACACATAGTTGAAAAATCCTTTGAATACATATATATAGAGAGAGAGAGAGAGACTCATATTGTATGCAAAAGTTAATGATGTTGTCTCAACGATTATTTTTCGTAAAACAATTTATCTTATAGTGTTGAAAACATAATCTTAACAATTATTTTTTTAAGTGTTTTAGAGGAACTTTATAACTTCTTAGGTTATTGTAAATGTGTATATTCTTATTTTTCTTTTCCAATTTCTTTTCCAAAACAAATAATTTTTCTCTTAACTTTGGTCTTCTACAAATTTTACTTCTAGTGATAAAAATGGAGTTTCTAAAATTTTTGTTAAGTTGTCGATAATATCCATTGTTTTTGAACTTATTCTATTTATATTCTTTTTATCTCTTTGAAAATGGGTTTATCATTGAGAAGCTTGGCAACCTTTATTTTTCTAAGTGAGTTTATAAATTAGTGAGTTGATTTTATCTTAACTTTAAAAACTAGTCTAGCTTTTTGTTGTTATTTTAGAGTTGGTAAAAGTACTATAAGTAAGCTTTTTAAGAAAAATTTGTTTATCAAAGAACTATTAACACTAAGTTTTAATAAACTTTATGTGACTTATTATAAAAAGAAAAGTTTAATTTGTTAATTAATTCTTTAATAACATCATCTTTTTTCTTTTCATTTAAGAAAATTTTGAGGAGCTTGAAAAGAAGTTGAAAAATAATTTCCCTATGTGTTTGATAACAAAATCTTGATTTAGTGACAAGGATATATGTAAACCCCCAAAGTTTTGGAATCGGTTTAGCCTAAACCCTAATCTGGAAGTCAACCGGAAACTCTTAAAGTCAACAAAACCCTAGTTAGACGTAATGGCTTAAGTCCGGCAATTCCGAATAAGCAAACCTGAGAAAGTAAGTAAGAGTTTAGTATGTAGAATAGTTCGTAATTACCTAAGGAAGCTTAAAAAGATCAGATTAGTAAAACCACAACTCGTTTTAAACCTGAACGAACACAGTTCTTGAAAAACGTGTCTCGATGCTCAGAATAGTAAAAATATTCCAAATATACCGTTAGACTCGTAAAAATACAAGGTTTTAAAAAATATCAGTTTTATAATTTTTCGGTAAGTAAAAATAACAAATATTGTAATTATACACGTATTTTCTTATTACTGTACTTTATTAGTCATATCTACTTTACATTACACTATTCACTACTATTCTACACTATTCTTTTATCTCTACTTTTTCTAATACCTACTCTGACAACACTATAACCTATGACCTTTACTTTTTACCTTTCCCATAATTTTATTTCACATCTACCTTACTTATTACTTCATTTAATCAACAAAAATACAAAAAAAAAAAATAAATCTCTCCCTCTCTTATACTCACATGGAAGACGCCCCCCCCCAATCTCTCTCAATTTTGTTTCAATTTTATTTTATTTAAATCACTCAATAATCACTCTACATTTTCCTGTAAATACCGCCTCCTCTTTTACTTCTTTCACACAATTACTACTCACAAATTTCTCTACAAAAACTCTGTCAAAATTTCCTTTCAAAACTCTCTCCAAGTATTCTCTCAAAACTGTCTCAAATAATCTCAAACCACCTTCTACCTACAATAAAACCTGTAACCACATAACACTTCAAAAACCTTCTTTAGGTAAACTTTTTTTCATATTTTCTTCTTCTCATGTCATATAACCTTACACGACCATGGTGTGAGTTTTTAAAAACTAAATGTTATGAAAGTTACACTATATTTATATATTGTTCTTGTTCATGAATATCTCTTTATGTTTATGTTATTATATTACTTTGTTCATATTATTATTATATCTAAGTATTATTATGTATCTATATATATATACATATTCTTTAGAGCATATAAGCTCACTTGCAATTTATTTATTTCCATACAAAGTAATTTATTTATTTCTTCCACTGCAATTTATTTATTTCTTGTTGTTTTAAGACTAGTCTCTAGTCTTAGACTTGTCCTCATCAAGTCAAAATAAAATTTTCTTTCTTTCATTTTATTTTTCTTTTGGGAATAGTCTACTTCTTAGTCCCGGGAGCCTTGAAGAAGCTAAAACTCCCAATACTTGACCTTATTTATTATTTATGTTTATTTTTGCTTATTATTATTATTATTATTATTATTATTATTATTATTTCTCATAAATTATGCCATTAAGATTGTTGTCCAAATTTTTCAAAGCTCTAAAAATACTTGATTAAAAGGAGATTTTGTCATTTAGGAATAAACTTACATGAAATATAAAATCTATGGTTTAACAAAAATAAAGTTATTCCTTTCCAAGTTGTAAGAAAAACTCACCACAATTTTAGAAGCCACTTTTGTTTTGAAAAGCCTTTTTAATCATTCTATATCACTTTGTTTTTCAAAAAGAAAATGATTTTTATACAAAGGAAAATAATTTCTATGAAAACATATTATAAAGGAAGCCTTATGAGAAAGGAATGAGAATTTTCAAAATTTAGATCTTTTCAAACAAATGGTCAAGGAAAAATTATATAGGAAATAAATATGAAAAGTAGCACTAATATAGAGAATTTAGAAAAGAAGAAAATTTCTTTTCGAAAAGCCATCTAGGAAAAATGATAAGTTAAACAAAAAGTAATTCTTTGAAAAAAAAATCAAAATATACCTTTCAAAAGATTTACGAAATGAATTTCTTGTAAACTACAGTTTTCTAAACTCCTAATTGACATTGTTTTACTCAAGAAACATGATCGGACAACAAACACCTGAGCATAAATAAAATATGAGTTAAGTAGCTATAAAAAGAGAATTTTTCAACTATATGGATAACTAAGTATTATCAAACAAATTTTTGAATGATTTAATGTTTGAACCAAAATTGTTTTTGGGTTAGAAAATTCGTAGTGAATCTTATCGTCACTATTTCAGAGCCTATGTGATCTAGATTGACAAAAATAGTTTTAGAAATGAGTAGATATTTTTAAGTAGGTAGAAATCGATATATTATATTCACAATTCCGAGTTAAAATGACCAAGTTATAGCCATTTTAAATTGAAATTCTCCTTTATACGAACTTTGACGTTCTTATGATATTGTTTTGTCAAAATTCAAGAAAATCATAAAAAAATACTCATTTTGGGTATTTTCTTTGGCTAGGTGATTCTGAGGAAGGATACCTATACCCCAAGGACTATTTCGATTAAGTAGATTGTGTGAGCGACTCATCCATTAGAGAATTGCCGACATAGCATCGTGAGTTTATTTTCTTAATGTGCTTTACTTGATTGTGCTTGTAATCTAGTCGCATTAGAATTAAGAAAAGACAAATGGATATGTATGTAAGATAATTTGTTGAAAGGATCCTAAGAATATCGACGCTGGAATTGCTTTAATATTTGTTTTAGTACAACATTTGATTTGTATGAAATTATATGATCACCTTAAATTTGATATTAATGATACTGTGATATCATAAATAAACTTATTCATGCATACCACGAAGTGAGTCACATTGCATTAGGTTATTATCCTTGAGTGAGAAGGATAGTAGCTCAGGTCGAAGCAACACTTGGTGGAGTAACTGAAAGCGATTGCTCGGCGTCATGGAGGAAATGCTTGGCGAAAAGTCCGGAAGCAAGGCTCAATTCAAGTAGACTTAATATGCTTAGCGATATTAATCGAAAGCATAAATCTTTTTAACTAAAACTATTTGTTTTGAAGTCATGTATCACCAAACCCCGAATGGATGGCGTAAATCCATTCAACATATAGTTCCCGAAAATCTATATGCCTTGTTTGCCCACGTGTATATTGCATCTCATTTGTTTGCTTAAATAACTTGTTTGAATTTTCATTTCAAGAAGTCATTTATGGAAATAGTTCTCACTAAGCCTATTAGCTTATACCCCTATAGATATCTTTTGCAGTTCACTTATTTGTGGTTGAGGCCACATGGACCTTACAGCTAGGTATTTTCCTTTTGGTTAAAGAATTTCTAGATGAAGTTTAGTATTGGATGAGATGAAGAAATATTCTTGTAATAGATTTGTTATTGGGGAATGCCCCTAAGTTTTGTAAGATCATTGATATGAACAAATGAATATTATGAATCCTCTTTTCTTAATTTGTTATTATATCTTCTTAAGCTTCATAATTCCATGTATGATCCTCTAAATTTGTGAGAGCATACCTTACACTTAATGTCAAAGTTTCTAGGAATGGCTAAGATTGTCATACTTAAGCTTTAATATTGAGTGTAGCAGACTGTTACATTTAGGTTACCCCTTTAAGCTTGACAATATATATATTAAAAGAGTTTAGTTTCATTTTTCTTTTATTAAAGAAAATTTCTCTTTATTTTTGTTGAGACGATAACATTATAATGATGCATGTACATGAGTATGTAGTATGAAAAATATGAAAATATAGGAAAGATATAAGAAGCAAAATAATATGCAAGATAATAAGATCAAGTATTAGGAACCTTAGCTTCATCAAGGAATCGTGGTCAAGTATTGGGAGCCTTAGCTTCATCAAGACAACCCCAAACTAAGAATAGACTAGTCCCAAAAAGAAAAAGAAAGAAAAGAAAAGCAATAATAAGAGCAATAATAATAAGCTTGTTAGAGAGTTAGTGAACATTTAGGCTCTAAGAAATATATAGATATAAATATAGATAATAATATATATACAAAGTTAAGTTAGGAGCATAATAACAATAACAATAATAATACCATAACATCATAATAATAACAAGATAACAAAAATTGGAATTCTTGGCATGTGCGAGAACAAACCATGAATATATTATTGCTTCTACAACTTACATGAGTTTTTGAGAAACAACACCATAGTTATGATAAGTTACATGACATAGAAAATAAATGGTTGCAAAATACAAGTAAGAATATTTACCTGAGGTGGAAATATGAGAGTCGTAGTTTAAGAGAGGTTTTGCATAGTATGTATGTGTAGAAAGAATGTAGGAAATGCATAGTAAAGAAAAGAACAGAGATTTTTGAGAGAGAGGATTTGTTGAGTAAATTTGAGAGAGTTTTGATAAGGTAAATGAATGTGTGAAAGAAAGGGAGGGGATATTTATAGAGTTTTGAGGAGTGAAAAATGTGTGAATAAGATAAATTGAACAAGAAAAAAAATTGTGTGTTTGTGAGGGGGAAGGGGTCGGCGTGAATGAGGAGAGAGGGAGAGAGTGAGTTTTGTTTTGTTTTGGATTTTTATTAATTAAAAGTAATAAGTTGTAAGATATGATGTAAATGAAGATGTATGATAAATGTAAAAAGTAGAGAATAGGTATGTAGAGTGTAAGAATAAGTGTAGAAAAAGTAAAAATAAGAGAATAGTAGTGAATAGTGTAGAATAGTACTATGAGTAGTAGATAAAACAAATTAATACCGATAGTAAATAAAATACTTGTAATTAAGTTGTATTAAATACTAAAAAATTATAAAACTGATATTTTTGAAATTCTTGTATTTTTATGAATCTATTGATCATCGGAATATTTTTACCATCGGGTGTGCCCGGGTATGGTTTTCTAAAACTGATCTTGTTCAGATTCGAAACACCCTAAAATTAATGAATATGATATTTTTAAGCTTCCTTATATTATTACGAACTATTATCTATCATTATCTCAATTTTGTTTTTTTGGATTTAAGAACACGAGATTGCCGAATCTAATTCTACTAGGGTTGTGTTATAGGTTTGTTGACTTTAGGGTTTTCGATTGCCTTTAGATTTAGGGTTTAAGCATAAACTGTATCATAAAATCTAGGAGATTACATAAACAACCTTTCATCATCTTGCTCATCCTTCATGTCAAAACAGACCATAAAATCATTTCTGATAATCCTTATAGAAATCCCAAAACTTTTGATTTTAAAACAAACCCTTATAACAGTTCTCGTTGATCATATAACTCTCTTACGAAATATCCATCAAACAAATCAGTTATATTTCACATATTTCTACACCCTATACAATTTAGCCAATGATCCCAATAAAAGCCATTTAACCTAAAAAACTTCAAATTTACAAAGGCACATTCTAATACCTTATTGGAGAGACCTTTCCTTTTCTTTAGAGTGGATGTCTTCTTAACTTAAGTGGGAGAAAGTTTCCTTCTTTTCCCTTTTTTCTTCTCAGGTTTTGTTATCTTTGTCAAAGAACCTTTAAGTTGTTCTTTGCCTTAGGGTTAAGCTGTGATTCCGTTCTTTTAGAACTATTTTCATTATCCTTTTCTCACCATCTTCTTTCTCTTTTCCACTTTCTACCATGTCTGTCTTTTGTTCAATATTCTCTTCCTGCACACTATCATCTTTCTTAGACTCATGCACATTTTTAGACCTAACTTCTCTTGACTTTCCTTCGTTTGAGATAAAAGGTAGATGCCACGCCCTAAAAGGTATCCTAAACGCGACAGTCCGCCACACTCAATATTAAATCTTAAGTCTGGCTACCTCCATCATCCCATAAGCTTTGATACCGGGTGTAAGGCATATGTTCACGATCATAGCAGACCAACTTTGAAAGAGGTTATTTAAGAAGACATTCATATAGCAGTTTAAGAATGGAAATCATAACATAACAACTTGCAATAGGAAATTATATAAAGGTCTTATAAACATCAAAGGGGCATACCCCCACTAAAAGATACAGTTCATCATATAGACTAGCGAAGCCTAAACAAAATAATTACAATGAGATTTATTTAGAAGTCTAAGTCTACATCTAGTCCTTAACTTCTTCCAAAAACTCCTTAAGCCAAAAGGTAATACCTGAGAGAAATACTCCTAGTGCTTCAACCATAAGTGATGAAACTGCAAGAGATATCTATAAGGGGGTAAGGTTTTTCGCTTAGTGAGAATTAAATCCACAAGTAAAGTACTCAATCAATCAATGATCACCTAAGTTATATGATCAATCATATGAAATGCAAGCAATCACGTGAGCAAACAATACATACGATTTTTCAAGAATCATATGTTTGAATGGATTTACCCCTCCATTTGATGGTTAGGTGTTCTGGACGATAAATCCATAGTTCGCAAATAATATATTTTATAGTTTTGTACAGATTCCTACTAATCACTAAAATGTAATTGATTCGGGTGCCCACATACCATTTAATTACAGATAATTTAAGTCATAGATGATTTTTTCGAGTCCTCGACCTCATTACTATGCCCTTGTCCCACCAAAGGTATAATAATGAATACAATATGACTCACTACGTGACATGTATGTATCATTTAATTTAAGTAATCATGACATTACATTAATCGTTTAATAAGTGACTATAGAATTTGCAGACAATCAATACTAAACTAAGTCATACAATGATTAGTTAACGATTCTCGCCTCGATATACTTATTATAATTTCAACCACGTAAATAAAACACATGCGCTTTCATATTTTATCTTTTCCTAAATCTAGTGTCACTATGTTACAAGAAAATACATAAGTACAATTGCGAGAATTCAAACTCACTCGGCCATATCAAAAGCACCTTAGTCGAAATAGTCCTCCGGGTAAGGTAACTCGGACACCACGTCACCTATACAAAAGAAATATCCGAAATGAGTATTTCTTGGAAGTTTTACTTAAACATGCAACTCTATTAAACTAAATTCGTCAAAATTCACATAGAGTGAAATTCCAACTTAAAATGGCCATAACTTGGAATTTTGCATACTATATACCGAATTCTACCTACTTGAAAAGATCTATCAATTTCTAAGATTATTTCCTACATATAAAGTCATTTGGGTTGCTAAACACCTCAGTACAGATTCAAAATGAATATTTTCATATTTTTGCAAAACAATTTTCCAACTCAACTTTATTCAAAAATCCTTTAGCAAAAGTATAAATATGTATATATGATTAAAAAAAAAAACTTTGTGTATATATATAAGCTCACTTATATGCAAAGATTTATAATTGTAGTATCTCAACAATTATTTTCATAAAACAATTTATCTTAAAGTGTTAAAACTTAAACTTGACAAAATCCTTTTCAAAGTAATTTGAAAAAACTTTATATTTTCCTAGGTTATTATAAATGAGTATATTCTTATTTTATTTTCCTCATTTCTTTTTTCAGAACAAATAAATTTTCCCTTAACTTTGGTCTTTTATAATTTTTACTTCTAGTAATAAAAGAACAAAGTTATCAAAAATTTTATTAAGTTGTTGATAACTTATTTATAAACTTGCATTTAGAATAGTTTTAGAAAATGAGTCTTTTTTTTCATATTCGTATTTATTAACTAAAAAAATAAATTTTTGTTTCTAAAACTTGGTCTTTTATTTCCTTTACCAATTTTATTTGAAAAGAAATTATCTTTATTGATAATATCCTTTGTTTTTAATCTTTTTACATTCTTGTTATTGCTTTGAAAATAGGATCCTTCGTTAGAAACTTGAAAATCATTATTTTTCTAAGTGGGTTTATAAATCCATGAGTTGATTTTATTTTAACTTTGAAAACTAGTTTGCTTCTTATTTTTGTTATGGAGTTTGAAAAGAGTTTAATTTTAAGCTTTTTGTGAAAACTTTGAATACTAACAAATTATTTTACTAAAACTTAAGTTACTATATTATGAAAAGAAACTGTTTATTTCTTATATTTTCTTGGAAAAGCTATCTTTGTTATTTGAGAAAACTTGTATTATTCCATTTCTATGTTGTTGATGATAACTCCATTATTTAATGACAAGTTACATAATAGAAAATTTAGTTTCAAATTCCTTTATTAAAGAAAAATTCTGCTTTAAATTTAGTTGAGACAATGTCATTATGTAGATGCATGTATTATGAGCATGTAGTATGTAGATGATGAAAAATATGAGATAAGAAGCAAGATAATATTAGTAAGCAATATAGAAATAATAAGCAAGATATTGTAGTCAAGTATTGGGAACCTTAGCTTTATCAGGGTAACCCGATCATATATTGGGAGCCTTAGTTTCGTCAAGACAACCCAATCAAGTATCGTGAGCCTTAGCTTCATCAAGGCATCCTGAGATTATGTCCCAAAAAAAAAAAAAAGAGAAAAAGAAAAAGCAATAATAAGATTGTCAGTGAGTTAATGAGCATTTAGGCTCTAAAAATATATATGGATAGTAACATATATATAAAGTTAGGTTAGAAGCAAGATAATAACAATAATAAGATCATAATAACATCACAATAGCAAATCAACATAATATGAAATTTATTCATAAACAAGAACAAAACATGAACATAATACTGCTTCTATAACATTGTAATGTTTAAGAAACATATACCATGGTCATGTTAAGTTATATGACATGGTAGAAAGAAAGGGGTAAGAACTTTTACCTTATGCAAGTGGTAGTAGAAGAAAAGCTTGGATAGTGTTTATGTGTGTAGGAATTGTGTAGAAAAAATTTGGGTAGTGAAAGAAAGAAAAGAGAGATTTTGGTAGAGAGTGTTTGAGAAGAGAATTTGTGAGAGTTTTAGTAAGGTGAAAGAGTGTGTGAAAGAATTGAAGGGAGATGGGGTATTTATAGAATTTTTGGAGTGAAAATTGAGTGAATTAAATAAATTGAAAAAGAAAATAAATGTGTAGTGTGTGAGGGAGAGGGTGGCTGACGTGATTGAGAGGGGGGAGAGAGAGGTTGTTTTTTTTTTGTATTTTTGTTAATTAAAAGTAATAAGATGTAAAGTTTGATGTGAATGAAGATATATGAAAAAAGTAAAAAGTAGATAATAAGTATGATAGAGTGTAGAAATAGGTGTAAAAAAAGTAGAGATAAGTGATAGTAATGAATAATGTAGATAGTACTAAGAATAGTAGATAAGACAAATTAATACCATTAGTAAAAAGAATACGTGTAATTAAACTATATCTGATATTTTTAGATATCGAAATATTATAAAATTGATATTTTTGAAATCTTTATATTTTTATGAGTTTATTGGTATTATTAGAATATTTTTGCCGTCGGGAGTATTAGGGCACAGTTTCGAAAACTGATCCCGATTGGATCCGAAAGACACCAAAAATCATCGAATGTGATATTTTTATGCATTCTTATATTATTATGAACTATTATTCACTATTATCTCAATTTCGTTATCTCGGGATTAGGAACACGGGATTACCGGATCTAATCTATTAGGGTTTAATGCGTATGAGATGACCTTAGGGTTTCCAGTTGATTTCCGGTTTAGGGTTTAAACATAACCATAGTATAAAATCCAGGGGATTATAGTAGAACTTCCCAGAGATGGAAGTTTCATCTTTGATTACGACTGTATCTTTTATTTTCTTTGATTTGAAACCTTTAGAAGCTAAATGAGAAGATTTTTCAGGAGCCATTCTAGGGTTTTGATCGAAGAGAGGAGAGAGAGATGGTTCAATTTTTTTGAAAGAGAAGAGAAAGATATTTGAATATGGTTAAATTATAAGCAACGTTTTAAAAGCTCAAAAGATATTTAATCAAAATGCATATTTTCTATAAAAAAGTACAATTTTTATTTATTATATTCTCATTAAAATATCACGTGCAGAAACAAAATACATTTAATAATAAGGATTACACATATCAATTTTATTTTTCAAAAATTCAAATATATTTTTATCTAAAGGTTTTGTAAAAATACCATCACATTGATTTTCAATAGAAACAATTTTAGTATTAATATTTCTATTGGCTGCATGATCTCTAATAAAATGATGTCTAATTTCTATATGTTTAGTTCTAGAATGGTGCGTAGGATTTCTTGTTAAATTTATAGCACTCAAATTATCATATCTTATAGGAAAATTTTTATAATTTAATCGATAATCCTGTAAGTATTGTTTTATCCAAAGAATTTGTGTACAACAATTTCCAATTGAAACACATTCAACTTCTGCTATTGATAGAGCAACTGAATTCTATTTCTTTGAAGACTAAGAAATCAATTTATCTCTTAAGAATTAACAAGTACCGGAAGTACTTTTTCTATCCATTTTGTATCCTACATAGCTAACATCTGAGTATCCAATTAATTTAAAACTTTGATTTTTAGGATACTAGATTCCTAATTTTGCAGTGCATGCAATGTACTTAAAAATTTTTTTTAGCAGCTTTTAAATATGTTTCAATTGGACTACTTTGAAATCTTGCACAAATGCATACAGAAATCAAAATATCCGATCTTGATGCAGTTAAATATAAAAGAGAATCAATTAAACTATACGATTTTTCATTCACTTTCTTACCTTGAGAATCATGATCTAACTTGATAGAAGAACTCATTAGAGTAGCAACTTCTTTCATATTTTCATATTCGAACTTTTTTAATATTTGTTTAGTATACTTCTTGATGAATAAAAATTCCTTCTTTTGTTTATTTGATTTGTAATCCCAAGAAGAAGTTTAGTTCACCCATCATGGACATTTCAAAATCTGCCTGCATAAACTTTGCGAATTCTTGACAATTTTTTTTCATTAGTTTATCCAAATATTATGTCATCAACATGTATTTGTACAACTAGCATATTATCATTACAATGCTTTATAAATAAATTTGTATAAATCGTACCTCTTTGATATCCACTTGAGATGAAATATTCACCGAGTCTCTCATACCAAGCTCTTGGTACTTGTTTTAAGTCTATACAAAGCTTTTCTTAACTTAAAAATATATTCGGGCTTAAAAGCATCCTCAAATCCAGGAACTTCTTCATTGATATAAACATTAAAAAAAAATTTTTTTTCCATTCATTTGAAAAAACTTAAAATCCTTAAAACAAGCATATGCAAGCAAAAGTCGTATAGCTTCAAGTCTAGCAACAGAGGCATATGTTTCATCATAATTAATGCCTTCTTCTTGTCAATATCTAGTTAGAAGCCTAGCTTTATTTCTGATAATTTTTCCATTTTCATCCAGTTCATTTTTAAAAATCCATTTAGTACCTATAATTGATTTGTTTTGAGGTTTAGGTACTTGGTTCCAAACATTATTCTTTGAAATTGACTTAATTCCCCTTGCATTGCATTGATCCAATTATTATCATTTAAAGCTTCATCAATATTACTTGGTTTAATTTCAGATAATAAGCAAAGTGATTTTCAAGTTCTTGTAACTTAGATATGGTTTTCATTCTTGATTCTATATCACCAATAATTAAACTAAGGGGATGAGACAATTTAAACTTCTAGGTTTTTGAACTTTTGGGTTTATCAAGTTTTATTTCCATATGACCTTCTACTTTAGTCTATGAGTTATCATATTTTAGGATTTCATCATATTTAGGTTCATTATTATTATCTTCCTTCACAAACATAAACACGTCATCATCATCAAAATCATTTTTCACTTCATCAAGAAAACACACATTAATAGATTCTTCAACTACTTTTGTTGTTTTATTAAAAACATGATATGCTTTACTATTTTGTGAATATCCTAAAAGGATTGCTTCATCTGATCATTTATCAAACTTACCAAGATTATTTACATTCTTTTTTTCACAAAAATTGTACATCCAAACACATGAAAATATGAAACAAATGGTCTTCTACCATGGAATAGTTCATATGATGTTTTATAGTATGAAGTCGAATGGATACTCTATTCATTATGTAGCACGCAGTTGCAACAGCCTCAGCTTAAAAATATTCAGCTATTCCACTTTCATTTAACATAGAATGTGCCATTTCTTGTATTGTCCTGTTTTTTCTTTCAACTACTTCATTTTGTTGAGGTGTATATGATGCTGAAAAATTGTGATTTATTCCATGTTCTTCACAAAAAGTTACAAACAGGGCATTATCAAATTCTTCACCATGATTGGTCCTTAAAGTAATAATGGAATATTCTTTCTCATTTTGAATTTATTTAGCAAATTTTTGAAACATATTAAAAGTATCAAATTTATGTTTTAGAAAAAGTACCCACGTGAATCTTGAAAAGTAATCAACAATCACAAGTCCATATTTATTTCCTCCTAAACTTAAGAGGTTCTTGTAGATCCAAACATATTAAAATGTAACAATTCAAACGGTTTTTTTTTTGAAATCATAATTTGTTTTTATGAGAAATTGAAACCATTTTGTTCTTTAAACAGGTTACACATTTAACATCATGTTTTATGCTAATTCTAAGCAAACCAATAATAAGAATCTTTTTAGAAAATTTTTCTAGTTGGTTAAAGTTCACATGACCAAGCTTTTTATGCCATACATTTATATTGTCATTCATGGTCAAAAAGCAGGACTCAACATTTATATCAAAAGGTGTAATCAGATATATGTTTCTTTTCCTAAATGCTTCGAATAATTTTACTCCTTCACTATTGTAAGCATAACATTTACTTTTCTAAACAATCATTTTATAACCTCATCACATAATTGACTTGTGCTCAATAGATTATGTTTTACTCCTTTTACCAAAGAAACATTTTCAATCGAATACGGATGATGACCAATCGTACCTGCTCTTATGATTTTACCTCTGCTGTCATCTCTAAATCTTTTATATCCTCTTTTTTTTCCACATTATGCTAGTGAACAAGGATACATCTCTAGTCATGTGGCTTGAACACCCACTGTCCAAATACCAAGTTTTATTTTTGCTCCTTGTTCTTGCAATTATGCACAAAATGGTGATCAACACTTTTTAGGAGCCTAAACAAGCTTGGGTTCTTGACAAGCTAAGCTTGTCTTTTCTTGTTTTTTAACATGATGTGTACTAAGCTTGTTTCTTTTATAAAAGAAATATTTTTCTATGTTGCCAACTTTATTACAAAAGAAACATGCATAAGAAGGTGTTTTATACCTTTGATTTACCTGATGATGATGATTTCGTCTTGGATACCACTTACCATATTCATACATGTAATCTCTACTATACCCTTTGAATTGATACTTATGTTGTTGAAGATACCTTTTGAAGTATCCTCTGCTATTATTGTTCATGTTCTTTTTAACAAGTTCCTTGTTTTTAGCATATTCTTTTTTTTAAGCTTATTGTTTTTAACATATTCAGTATTCACAGATTTATTTTCTTTAACAAACACAATCTTTTTCACATTATTAGATGAGCTATCATGTTCATATCCAAGTTCATATTTAACACTTGCAAGTCTTTGACTACTTATGAGTATATTTAGCTTTTTGTCACAATCATTCATTTATTGAAGGTGTTTTTGATGGTTTGTTATAGATCTTCAACTCTTACTTTTATATCTTTAATTTATTCCTTCAAAACATTGTTTTCTTTCTTAAAACATCAAAATTAACATGCATTTTTTCATTATCATTCTTTAGAATATCATTCTCATCAACAAATAATTTTTTTGTTTGGATTAAAACATCCTTTTCATTTTTCAAAGATTTATTTTCTACCTCTAATTTAGATATCTTCATGTTGTCCTTTTTAAGAGCCTTTAAAAAATTTTGCATTTCAATATACATCTTATTATCGGACATTGCTTGGTGTTTCTATTTTGATTGATTTAGTTTGGTTCATACTGATCATTGATCGAGTTTTTTAAATTTATAAATGTTTTCTAAATCAGTTTCAATAACTACGGTCTCACAGAGCAAGCACACCCATCAGATATAGCATAGATAGTGAATTAGGTCGGTCCCAAGGGAATGGTTGGTAGCTAGTGTACTTCTAACTTGACCCATTGTCTAGCCAAAGAAAGAGTTTTAGAAAAATCATAAAAAAAAGAACTATGCTAAGTTAGGAAAATTCACAAACGTTTAATGGGTAAAATAGGAAATAAGCCTGTAACTTCTATGAAACAATAGCTTAGGGTTACTTCACCAATTCCTTATCAGAATGACTTCTTAAAAACAATGAATCTTCTTAAAAGCTGTTTAAATTGTGTGTTTATACCACCAGATTCTCTAATTTAAACTAAAGCTTCTCTCAAAGTTAGCAGTTCTATATCTAGCCGAAACCAGTAATATGAAATTCCAATTAAACCCGCATAAAGATTAGGAATTCATTGTTTCAAAAAAAAAAGTCAATGAATTTTTAAAACAAGTGACAAAAAGTCTTCAACCATTCCTCAGCAAGAGATAGTTAGGATCAACTCCATTAGTAACAACAGATCTATTCAATTAAACGATCTCTCGGTCTATCCAATTGAAATCAATCGTGGACCACTCCTTTAAAAACCATATGTTTAAGTTTAGGTCACCAATTACAAATGTCCAATCAAATTAATTTGAAAGCGCATTTGAAATCAACTAAATCAGGAATTCGATTTGCAATCCCTAAGCTGTAGGAGTTTATTTCTCCATGGATTTATCAAAATAAGTACAAATTAGAAGAAATAAATCAGATTCGAAAGATTAATCAATTAATTGCTTAGAAATTCATGGAAATTACAAACATCGGGTTAAATTGATTTTACCCAGAAAACAGAAGAAATTTTCAAGTAAGAAATGGAAATTTTTTCACTTAAGAATCCTTCGGAAAACTAATCTACATTAATATGCTAAGTTACACTGTTGGTACATATCCTACAACGCATTCTTACCCGTTTATTTATAGGCTACTGAGCACATAAAGCAAGACCTACTTTATTAACACGTGGCAGATTCTCTCTAATAAAATTTGTGATACTTTCCACGTATGCATATGATTTATGAAAACACTCATCGAGAGTCACGTGTGATCTATTGGTCGAGGCTTGTATAAAGTGAAATCAGGCTCGATTTCAGGAATTTCCATAATAAACTGTGCATTTTTGTCCATTGCTCTGTCGATGGTAAAATTAAGAAAGTCGAGGCACGTATTCCAAGGCTGAGATAATTCTGATGAAGAATTAGTATGTCAAAACACTTGTTGAGGGTCGAAATTTGAGGCTCGATAGTGTATTTTCTCTAGAATGATGCTCGATCACTTCGACTGAAGTCGATGATCATGTTGAGAGCTCGCAGTTAAGGCTTGATAGACCAATTTTTGTTGTTTTCTTCCTTTATTTTGCCTCGACTATGACTTTACAAGGCTCGACTCCTACAATCTTGACTTTACTTGTTGTTTTTGCTCCAAATATGATTTAAAACACTTCTATTATTTCTCATTGGATTCTAAGAGCTTCAAAATAACATTATTTATCAAAAACATCAATTTTATGGGATTTTTATCTGAAATTCTTAGCAAAATGAGCTCAAAATCCTATGAAAAATATATAGTAAAATTGACTTATCAAATTCTCTCACACTTAAGCCTTCGCTTGTCCTCAAGCAAATAAAACAATTTTAAAGATCACAAGGCTTATCAAGAAAACAAATCATGAATGGTTTATTTGACCTGAATATTTTAAGCACAAATCATCTTAGCATTATGAGGAATTTAGTTATTTTTACTGACTGAAATAAAGTTACTTTTGCAGAAATCAATTGGCTTAACTATGTAAATTAGCTTTTACCCTCATTATTTAATAAAGAATTCTAAAGCAAAAATTATTTAGAAGATCAATCAGAGTAAGAAGAAACTTAGTTAGCTTTTATCCCCTTACACACAAAAGTATCTAGTCTTTTAATCATTTCTTTAAGCAGAGTAATCTAAAGTGAATGCATGTACATCACTTCATCCCCTAAATCATTTTCCTTGTTTGTGCTTTTTATTCTTTAATTTTATTGATTATTTAAAGCTTTAGAAGGACAGAGTGTTGCCTGCATTTTCTTTACCTCTAGACGGGGTATTACTCGCATCTTTTCGCTTTTTTTTTTATGGCTTTTGAAATTGAAAGAGGGACAAGAAATTTCTCTTTTGAGGGACCAACATAAGCCCATTCCAATTTTAAGCATAGGTTTTATATTTAATTTTTGTTTATTTTTAATTATAACACACAAGGAAAAATTATCAAGTTATGATCATCATTTGAACATTCACCAAAGATTAGAATAGCTCTCAAAATGACTAATTTGGAAAACTTACAAATTATTTAAGCTTTTATAAGAAAATTGAATAACCTTACTAAGGACTTTAAGCTAATTCCAACTCTAAAATTTTAGACTAAATAATAAGTAAAACTACTTCACATGGATACTAACAATTGATTTAAACAAGGTAAAAATTGTTTAGTTTCAAGATAACTTCATAAATCATTTAGCTAAGCGATGTTTTCAGAAATTTTGTCAAATTTTAAACCATTTCATTGAGTTTTTATGAATTTGTATGGGAAAATTGATCTATATCAATACATTCTATATATCAGAACAATTTATGCAATTGATTCATTTATTAGACCCATTCTTCTTGGTTAACCCTCCCCCACACTTAAGACAAACATTATTCTCAATGTTTAAACGATATAAACATATAAACGATTCAATCATTAAGACAATTTTTATTTAAAGCAAGATTTAAAAGAAATTGACAAGTAAAGAAAACTTCTCTTTGTGTAAGCTCGAGGGTCAAACTTGTTTTGTCAAGACCTGCTTAAGTCTGTTAAAGCAAAACTTAACACAATAGATGTTATTATCGAGGCTCAATCAAAGCCTCGATAGAGCTATGGACAAAAAGCAACGAAAGAAAGCAAGAGTATGCAATTTATTAAAAAGAATAAAGAAAATAAAGTATTTTACATATATTACAATAAAAACTAAGAATAAAGAACAAAAAAAATTAAGGATCCATTCCAGCCAATATCTAAAACTCCTGCTGAATTCATTTTCTCTTCTTCTTTTTGGCTTGGGAAGACCTTCATAGGGGCCTCTACCCCTTCCTCCTCTTCCTTATCTTCTACTCCTTGTAGTAATAACCCTTCCTTTGTCTCTTTCATTAGCCCTACCTTTACTTCTATTGGCTTGACTTCGAGAGGCTTTACTTGTAGGATGTGTTGAGGTGGGGTTGATTTGCTAATGGGATGATTCCTCTACTTTGTTGTGCTTCCCTTTTTTCTCTATCTTGCTCTTCCTGGATTTTTTGGGCATATGCAACATCACTTTCTAATTGGTCCAATCTCTTCTTCTAGGTTTCTTATTTTCTCTTCCTTTCTTCTTCATCATCACTATACAAGAGGTTATCATCATACAAGCTTTCATCATCTTTAGCCAATTCTTCCAATCCTTGAAGAGCTTCCATTATTTTTGGCCGAGATGACTCATTGATTAGTAGTGATTGAGCTTACAGTAGGGTTTCTGCTCTTTTCTTCCTCTTAGCCTCTATGGCTTTTTCTAATCTCCTGACATTAACTCCAGTAATATTAGCCCTTATTTGTAGAATTCTATGCCTTTGCTCTTCTGATCTTTGATGAGACTCATTAAATCTCATTTCGATATCCTCCCTTATTTTTATTTTTCTTTCTCTTCTTATAGCCTCCAGCAATTGATTGATTGTAAGAGAATCATCTTGGTCTTACTGAGGAGCATCAAGAAATAGCTGCTGGTGTGGCTGTTGAGCATCATGAGTCACAAGGGTTTCTGTTTGAGTACTCCCCTCTTCATGATTTGTGGTTGCTTCTACTTAGATGCATAGAGAATAGTATGTTTCAAATTTATCCCCTATTGGAGTGTATTCATCAGGGATTCCTTTAGACTATTTTTTTATCCTCTAACTGCCTCTATTGCTCTTTCCCTCTATATGCACTTTGTCATTGCTTCAATGCACCATTTCTCTTGCCGTGACTTATCCATTTCTTCCCTTCTAGCCTTTGCTGCAGCTACTCTCGCTTCAGCGTCAAAAATTGCACAACTAGGTGGTGCTTGTTGAAGAGGCGTAGCATCTGAAATAGTTAGAGCATCTACTAAAGCTGGCTCTATTGATGTTTCTTTTGCTGATGATTGTTGTCGAGATGCTACTTCCTTTATTACTTCTTGTTCTTCTTGCCTTGTCATGGCAGCTTCATTGAACTCTTCATTAGGCCTTTCCTCTACTACCATTCTTCCTTTCAATCCCGCATTTTGTATAAATTTTTGTACTAAACTACTTAACAGCCTAAAATTGTACTCACTATTAGAGTCTTTTGTTAAAGGAACAGCTGGAGCATCTACTAAAAATGACTCCACTATTCTCTGATACAAACAGCTGTGTTGAGACTTCATCCAAATTTGGATCTTCAAGAAAGATCATTCTCCCTTTTCTTTGGGCTGGTTTCGTTATTCTCTTCTTTTTTATTGATGTATGTACAATTGGAGCTAATTCTACGGCCTCCATTATTGGTGGTTGAGGTGAAAGAGTAAGTTGTGTTTCAGGTTGAACAATGTCTTCATTGTCCTTAGTAATGTTCTGAGTAGGTGGCTTAGCCGATTACTATAATGGTTCTGTATGTATAAGGGAGAGTGCATTTGGTCTGTGATTTCTATATGAACAGAGGTTTCTGGGTGTATTGGTTCTATGTATGGTATGGGTGATGTATGTGTGTATAGTAATGAAGGTGGAGATGGTGGTCTGGCATCAATGTCATCATTATTATTAGGATGTGACTTTGCTAAGACAGGTTGTAGAGAGGGTGATTTGGATGTTGCAGGTTGTGGAAGTAGCTTCAAGACTACTTCTAAAATATTGGACATCATCTATTTCAGATCCTCCATACCTTTCTTTGTACTTCTTTCTAAATCTGCAAGTCTTCCTTTCATTTCGGTGACTTAATTCTCCAATCTGTGGAAGCTTACTATAGAGGGTTATCGTGTAGCTTCTGATGCAGAAGCTTCAATTTGTACCATTAGGGGTCCTTCTTGTGGAGGGGGGAATTGTGGCTCATTAATTTGCTGCTCAACTGGTGCAACTGAGTCATGAAGAGGTTGGGGCTCAACTAGTGGGTCAGGGGCAAATCTTGGCTCTGTTGTGGTGCCAATTTCCACTATTCTCCAATATGTAAAAGCTTTTCTTTGAAGCTCTTTATATCTACAAGTTAAATCAGTTGGCCTCAGCTCTGGCCACATATCTAAATTTCTCAAAATCCTTGTGATCAAGCCACCAAGGAATATTCCCTTGCAATTCAATGTGGCTTGATACTTCAGCTTACAGGCTACCAATAATCCCACATTAATTCTAATCTCCCTTACAATGCTGATTATAGGATGCAGCTCTGCTTCAGAGACTGTTGACCCTCCCTCCAATTTAGAAAATATGCTCTTAATCAACGTATAATGGAGCATCCACACACTCTTTTTCTAAATTTGGACCCTGTGGTCCTTAAAGGAGCAAATCTGCCTTCAATTTCCTCTTCTACAAACTTCATGAAATCTCCTTTAGGTATCTTTAAGGGTAGTTCATGAAATTTGGTGTATCTAGGTACCCTTCATCATCATATAGCCCCATGGCAAAGATGAATGTCCTTATTGGGACTTCTCTATATTCTCTAAAGGCATAAAACTTCACTACACTATCTAAGCTAGGCACTTCTCCTTCCATTTTCAAACTAGAAACAAAGGCTAAGGTGGTGCTAGCATAACTTCCTCCTTAATCTCAAATATTATCTTCCATACAGTATCTTCAAAATACTTCAAAAAGTCATCCTCCATCCCAAAATTCCTCAATAACCCCCAATTAAGTACATCATTTTTCTACTATCTTTTTTTTTTTGATAAAAACATATTAAATTTCGAGAGCTTGGGTACTTACTTGGAATTGGGTTTGGTGTCCTTTTGGTGCTATTTTTTTTCTGCAAAAAGATAAGACACATTAATTTAGACTTACTTATTGATAAGTCATTTTTACTCTATGTTTTTCATAAGATTTTGAGCTTAATTTGCTAAGAATTTTTGATAAAATCCTACAAAAAATATGTTTTTGATAAAAAAAAAATGTTGTTTCAAAGCTTTTAGAATCAAATAAGGAGTAATCAAGTGTTTTAATGCAGATTTGGAACAAAAACAACAATTAAAGTCAAAAAGGAAGAAGTCGACCCTGTAAAGACACAACCGAGGCCAAACAGAGAAAGAAGAAAGCCAAAATTGATCTATTGAGCCTCAAATGCGAGCATTCAACACGACCCTCAACTTTAGTCGAAGCGATCAAGTTTCATTATGAAGAAAATACATTGTTGAGCCCCAAGGTCCAGTCTCAAAACTCAACCCTCGACAATTGTGTTGATAGACCAATTCTTCATCAAATTTACCCCGAGCCTCAACAATTTGACCCTTAACTCTCTTAATTTTACCATCGATAAAATAATGGACAAAAACGCATGGTTTACTAAGGAATTTCCTAAAGTCGAGCCTGATCTTGCTCAATACGAGCCTCGACCAACAAAGCACGCCACCTTCGATAAGTATTTTCACAGATCATATGCATGCGTAAAAAGTTACCAAATTTTGTTAGAAAGGATCTGTCGAATCTGCCACGTGTCAAATAAAGATAGCTATGCTTTATGTACCTAGTAATCTAACAATAAATGTGTAAGCGTGCATTGTAAAGTATGTACCATCAGTATAAATCAGTATTAACATAGAGTAGATTTCTCAAGGATTTTTGGGTAAAAGAATTTCCATTTGTTTTTACTTGAAAATATCTTATGTTTTCTGGATAAAATCAATTTAACCTATTGCTTATAATTTCCATGATCTTCTGAGCAATTAATTGATTCATTGTTTGAACTTGTTTTTTTTCTTCTTATTTGTGCTTATTTGGTAAATCTATGGAGAAATAAACTCCTACAGCTGAAGGATTATGAATCCAATTCTTGATTTAGTCTGATTTCAAATGCACTTTTAAGTAAATTTGACAGGGTGTTTCTAATTAGTAACTTGAATTTAACTTATGATTTTTAAAGGAATGGTACATTCTTTTAGATCTACGATTGATTTCAATTGAATAGATCAAGAGATCATTTAATTGAATAGATCTGTGGTTGTTAATGGAGTCGATCCTGACTACCTCTTGCTGAGGAATGGGTGAAGACTTTTTGTCACTTATTTCAAAAATTCATTGAGTTGTCTTTTTAAAATAATAGATTCCTATTCTTTATGCGGATCTAATTAAGACTTCAGATTACTGGTTTTAGATAGATCTAGAACTATTGACTTCGAGAGAAGCTTTAGTTTAATTTAGAGATTCCGACGGTATAAACACACCATTTCAACAGCTTTTAAGAAGTTATTGTCCTTAAGAAATCATTCCGATAAGGAATTGGTGAAGTAACCCTGAGCTACTATTTCATAGAAGTTACAGGCTTATTTCTCATTTTGCCCATTAAACATTTGTGAATATTTCTAACTTAGTTTAGTTTATTTTTCTTTATGATTTTCTAAAATTTTTCTTTAGCTAGACAATTAATGAGATTGAGGGTATACTAGCTGCCAATCATTCCCTTAGGACCGACCTAAATCATTTACTATGCTACATTTGATGGGTGCACTTGCCCTGTGAGACCGTAGTTATTGGTTTAGAAAATACTTATAAATTTGAAAAACTCGATTAATGATCAGTAGAATTTGAGCTTTGGATTTCACAAATCACATTTTAACAACAACAAGAACCAAGTTTTCTTGCGCCGTTGTCGAGGAATGGTATTGGATTTAATTTTTGAAGCCCAACAGGGCAATAGTAGAAATTAATTTTCATTTATTATTCTATTTGCTTTAATTTTGTAAATACCTTTTGTATATATTTGTTGTAATCTGTATATATCTTTTGATGAACTAACCTTTCTTTTTGTTCTTATATATACTTGTTTGTTTATTTATTTTCTTTTATGTACTTTTTCTGTATATATCCTGTTGTATATATTTTTGTTTTGTTTCAGTTTTTAAATTCTTTAATTCTTTCATTGTACATACTTGTTTGTTTATTTATTTTGTTTCTTATCCTATTAGTTCTTTTATTTGTTATTCTTTAATTAGTTCATTCCTTGTATAGGTTTTTCTTTTCTTTTGATTTATTTTTCAAAAAAAATGTAGGCATATGAGTAGGAATCAATCTAAATTCTTGTTTCCATTTGATCCATAACCACATTATATAGGTCGAAAAAGCAAACAACCAAAAATGACTGACCATGGTGAAGTTTAGGAGGGTACTGAAATACATAGGGAGAACCAACCCAGAACTACAATTGATTTATGTATACCTAACTTAGAGGGAGCCACTACTAGCATAAACAAACCCAAAGTTGCTACTAACAACTTTGAGATTAAACCTAACATAATCCAGATGGTTCAACAGATGGTCCAGTTTGATAGCTTACAAGATGAAGACCCCAATAGCCATCAACAATAGTTCTTAGAAATTTGTGACACATTCAAAATAAATGGTTTGTTTTAAGATGCAATTAAATTGAGATTATTTCCATTTCTCTCATAGGAAATGCAAAGAAATGGTTAAATGGATTACCAAGGAATTCCATCTCCACTTGGCAACAAATGGCTAAAAATTTCATGAGGAAATATTTCCCACCTTCTAGAACAGCCAAATTGAGAGTTGACATTGCTTCATTCCACTAGATGGATTTTGAAATATTATATGAAGCTTTTGAGAGATAGAAGGAGTTACTGGCAAGATGTACACACCATAGACTGCTTGAATCGACCAAAGTACAAACTTTTTGCAATGGATTGAACTATAGGACCAGGCAATTGATAGATGCAGCTGTTGGAGGAAGTCTGAATTACAAATCCCCAAAGGAGTGCTTAAACCTATTTGAAGATATGGCTAACAACCATTACCAATGGTCTTCTATGAGAGCCAAGAAAGAAAGATCAGGAGGAGTTTTTGAACTGGATGTTGTTTCCAACTTGACTACTAAGATTGAGGCTCTAAGCAGGAAAGTGGAACATTTGTCTGTGGGGAGAACCCAAGTAAATATGGTTGTTGAGTTTCTTGATCAAAACATTGAAGGAATGACCTCTAAGAGTTGTGAATTTGTAAATAATTTTTCTAGCAAAAAATCTAACCCTTACAATAACACTTACAATCCTAGTTGGAGGATCCATCCAAATTTTCGGTGGAGTAACAACAATTTTCAAAATCAATTGAACCTACCCAATTTTTCAAAACCACCAATACAAGGGACAGGAGCTTATCAAGGAAACAAATGTCTTGAAGATTTAGTTTCCCAGTTCATTAAAACTTTAGAGAATAAGCAACATGGGATAGATGCCACCTTGAGAAATCATACTGTGGCCATTCATTACCTAGAGGACTAGCTTGGCCAAATTTCCAAAATTCTTTTAGAGGGACCTTCAGGATCATTGCCTTTGAATACTGAACCCAATCCACGTGATCAAAGCAAGAATGATTGATTTCTAGGATTATTATCCTACATCTTTTTGTTTATTTTTAACAGAACAATTTAGTTGTTTTAAGGGATTGATAGGATGAAAGTGGTCCTAAGACAAAATTTGTGTAAACCTTTTTATGATGAATGCAATATATTAAATTTTGTTATATCATGTTCTTGAATGGAATAGATGGTGAATGTGGTTATCTAGTACTTTGTGAAAATTTTGTGCAGGTACAAATTTTAGCCTCGACAATTTTGAAGTGGATTATAAAAGTTGAGCATCATTGTCAAGCCCTTGCATTTGACCCTCAATAATGTTAAATCTTTTTGTGAATAAAATAATAGAATTCTTGCCCTCACATTCTTTAATTCTTTTCAAATAAGCCACAACTTTGTTTTTAAGTCGAGTGTCGTTTATTCTTTATTTATTTAGTCTTAAATATATAAAATAACAAGTTTTATCATTTTTTGGTTTGGCTCTTAAAAAGTTTTGAAAATAAAAAGACTGTTCATTTTACACTCGAAAGAAACACTGTTCTTGTACTTGAAAAAGAAAACAAAATCTCTCACTTGCATTTACAAAATTTTCACTACAAATAAATCCCAAAAACCTTCCAAAGCTATAACCACATCAGGTACGCTATTTATTTTCTTTCTTTTCTAATTTATTATTTTTTTTATTGTTATATAACGTGTTTTGTATTTTTTAGGGTTTTTCAAACTTTTTGTATGAACTTGATAAAAATGATGAACTGTTGTTTTTAAAGTAGTTTGTTTACTAATGTTATTCTTTAAACTTTGAGTAAATAGTGACAAACTTCGTTTTCTTCTCGAACTTGTTAAAATTCTATAGAAACCCTAGTTTGTCTCTTATTATTGTAAATAATAAGCAAAATAGAAATGTGTGTTTCAGTTATAAGTATGTATGAACTAATGTATGTTATCTCTTTTTGCAGAAAAATTGAACCAAAATGATAGCCCACACAATTCTAAGTAAGTACCCAAGCTCTTGATAATTTGTCTGCTGATGATAGGGATATATTTAATCTGTTTTTATCCTAGAAAAAGATTATAGAGAATGTTGTAGTGAACTGGTGGTTATTAAGAAGTTTTTCATCGAAGAAAACTTCCTAAAGTATTTTGAAGATGTTGTATGGAGGAAGGTCTTTGAAATTAAGGAAAGTATATATGCTGGCACTACTTTAGCCTTTATGGCTAGTTTGGAGATGGAAGGGGAAGTGCCCAGCATAGGTAATATAGTAAGATTTTATGCATTTGGAGAATATAGGGAGGTCCCAATAAGGACATTTATTTTTGTCATGAGGCTATATGAGGATGAAGGATATATGGAAGAACCAGAATTCCATGAGTTGCTCCTAGAAATACTTGAAGAAGATTTCAGGAAGTTTTCAGAGGAGGAGATTGAAGAAAGATTTGCTCTTTCAAGGACCATAGGGTCCAAGTTTAGGAACAAAAGTGTGAGAATGATGCATCATATGCTGATTAAAAGTATATTCTCTAAGTTGGAGGGAGGGTCAACAGCCTCTGAAGCAGAGCTGCACCCTATTATCAACATAGTGAAACGGATTAAGATAAATATAGGGCTATTGGTAGCTTGTAGGCTCAAGTATCTAGCCACACTAAACTACAAGGGCATATTCCTTGGTGGCTTGATCACAAGGATTTTAAGGAATTTAAGAATGTGCCCAAATCAGGGGCTAACTGACCTAGTATGCAAATATAAGGAGCTTCAAAAGGAGGCTTTTAGAGAATGGAGAATAGGAGAAGTAGGTACAACAGTAGAACATAGATTGGACCATGACCCACTAGTTGAGCCCCAGCCTTTTTAAGAAACGGCTGCATCAGTTGAACACTAGGATTTTGAGCCACATATTCCCCCTTCACAAGAAGAACCTCCCTCACTATAAGCCCCCGAATTTTTCGAGAATGGTTTTAGAATACCGAATCGAAACCCTAAAGTCTGACCCAAGTTGAAATTAATTTCAATCATAGGATTTCATAAGAGAAGATTCATTAATCATTCGGCACAAAATCCGAGCATGAGAAAGTCCATCTAGCCGATCCTTGAGGTAAACCTCTCAATTTCTAGGGTAAAGTTGGATTAAACCATAGCCCTAGTCAAACCGGAGTTTCAAAGGTCAATAAAGATCAAGACAATCAAACAATTTCAACTCCGGCAATCCAGCGTTCTCAAACCCTAAAAAACGAAATTGAGTTAATGGCTTATAATAGTTCATAATAATATTGGGTAATACAAAAATACCAGATTCGTGAATTTCAAGTATCCTTCGGACTCAAATAGGATCAATTCTCGAAAAGCGCGTTTCGAAGCTTGGAATAATAAAAATATTCCAATAACACCAAAAGACTTGTAATTAAACAAGGATTTCAAAATTATTAGTTTTAAAATTTTTCGATAACTAAAAATAATAAATATAGCGTTTACACGTATTTTTATTACTACCGGTGTTTTATATGTCTAGCCTACTATTCATAGTACTATTCCTACTATTCATTACTATTTCACCATCTCTACTTTTTCTTACACCTATTTCTTACTACTTACATACATATTTTCTTACTTTTTACATTTTAAATACAACTTTATTCACATCAAACTTTACACATTATTTCTTTTCTTTATAAAAATTACAAAACAAACAAAATATTCTCTCTCTTCTCCCTCTAAAAACCGTCGGCCACCTCTCTCTCTTCTCTATATTATTTTCTTTTCAATTTATTTTATTACATCAAAAATTCACTCCAAAAATTCTATAAATACTCCATTCCTCCTTCATTCTTTCACACATTTATTTTACATAACAAAATTCTACTAAAATTCCATCTCAAAACCTCTCTCCAACAAATCTCTCTCAAAATACTTTCTACCATTCCCTACAACTTCAAGAAGAAAATAACAAACACACTATCCAATCATCTCTTTTCAAATCCTCCATTAAACCTTAGGTAAAAATCCTACCTATATTCTTTATCATATTTGTACAACTTAGCATGAGCTTAGTATGTGTTTCTTAGACTCATATGAGTTAAAGAAGCAACAATGTGTTCATGTTCATATTTTACATTATGTTGTTGTTATTATTGTTATCATTATTTTTGCTCTAATCTAACTTCTATATAATATTATGTATATTATGTATATATATTTATTTAGAGCATATAAGCTCATTTGTTATTTATTTATTTTCATGTCTTTCAATTTATTTATTTACTTGTTTTATGTAATTTATTAAGACTAGTCTTTCTAGTCTTAGACTTGCCTATCTCAAGTCAAAACAATTTTCTTTCTTTTCTTTTCTTTTCTCTTCTTTTGGGACTAGTCTATTCTTAGTCTCGGGTTGCCTTGATGAAACTAAGGCTCCCAATACATGATCAAGATACCTTGATGAAGCTAAGGTTCCCCATGCTTGAATATTTTATTATGTTTATTTACTTACAAGTATTTCTTTCTATCTTATTATATATTATCTTTATTTTTACATTGCTACATATTCATGTATGATTAGAATGTTGTTGTCTTAAATAAAAATAAAAATGGGTTCTTTCTTAAATAAAGAAAAGTAAACTAGATTTCTTAACAAAAAGAATTTTCAACAAAAAGATCTAAGTTTTTTTTTTAATAAACTCTTGTCAAAGGATAAGCTAATCATAAATTCTAGAAGAAGTAGTAATGTAGATTTCTTCAAAATAATAAAAGGAACTCATTTCTTTTATAAATCAAAATTAAATACTCTATAAAGATAAAATTTTTAGCCTAGAACTTAAGATTTTAACTCAACTATATCTTTTATAAGGCTTAAATAGATTCATTATAAACTTTGAAAATCACATATTAAGAAAGTTTCTTCAAAACTTAAATTTTATATTGTTAATTCTTTTCAAAATTAAAATGAAATTTTTGCTAAGTTCTAATGTTAACAATTCTTTATTAAGAAAGCTTTTCTTATAAACTTGTCTAAAGGAATTATTCCATCACTTGACAAATAGTAAGAATAAAACAAGTTTTTCAAACCAAGGTAAAATCAACTCACTATTTTGGAAACCAACGTAGAAAATAAAATTTACCAAGAAAGTAAAGTTTTAAAGATACACTTATTTCCTAAAGAAGAAAAATGATATAAAAATAAGAGGGAAACATACATTTAACACAACTCCAAATATTTGACTACATCAAAAACTTAAAGGATATTTTGAAAAGCTTATTTTTCAATCACTAGAAATAAAGTTAGTAGATAACTTAAAGAACCAAATTTTTAAAAATTAATTTACTTTTGAAGAGATAGGAAATGGAATTATAAATAGGAAAACACTCACTCATAACAACTCAAATACATTTTTGTTTTCCTTCTAACAATTCAAAAAGGAGAAATTCTCAAAAGTTTTATCTTTTAAAACCACCAAAGACAAATTGTTTATAAAATATCAACATTGAGACAACACTACAAAAATCATGCATACAATATGAGTACCTATATATGTTCAAATGATTTTTCCACTATATATATATATATCCATATATTTTGCTTAAGGATTTTTGAGTAAAGTGAAGTTTGGAAAAATCATATTTTGTAAACTATAAATTCGTAACTATTCTGTACCGTAGTATTTTCTAATCCAAATGGCTTTTTATGACAAAAATAACCTTAGAAATGGATAGATCTTTTTGAATAGGTAGAAAATGGTATATTATTTGCGCAATTCCGAGTTAAAATGACAAAGTTATGGCAATTTTTAGTTGGAATTACTTTCTATACGAATTTTAATGATCTTATAACATAGTTTTTGATAAGTACCATAGAATCATTAAGAAATACTTATTATGGGTATTCTTCTTGATTAGGTGATCCCGAGGAGGAGTATTCATACTCAGAGGATTATTTTGATTAGTGGATTTACCGATCGACTTATCCACAAGAAAGATATATCCCCATGGCCAAGTGAGTTTATTTCCTACCTTTTACATACTTGGTTGTGCTTGTAACTAGAGGCACTAGAAGTAGGAAAAGATGAAAATGAATTATGTATGATAATCTTGGTTGAAAGAATGCTAAGCATACCGAGACATGAATCGTTTTTAATTAACTTGTATTTTACTATTATTATGTTGGAGTGTGTGCAAATTTTGTGATCACCTTTAAATTACTCTAATCATATATTATGAGTTATATTAATTGATTCATGCATATCACGTAGTTAGTTTCATCTCATGAGCTACTGTACTCGATGGGATAAGAGTATAGTAACCGGGTTTGCAGGAGCCATAAATCTATAAGATGGGCGATTAGAAGCCTGAAAGAACTATTTCAAGATGAGCGAGTAGGCGCCTGAAATAAACTATATAAGTTGGATTTTAAGATGGGTTTTAAAGAGCCTGAAACACCTAACCCTAAATGGAGGGATAAATCCATTCAAACATATGATTTCCAGTAGATCATATGTATTGCTTGATCATTTGCTTGATGCATTCATATACTTGTTTAATAACATGTTTGAAATTATTTATACAAGTGCGTTGATTCAAGAATATTCTCACTAAGCTAGTCATACTTATACTCTAATAGACCTTTATTGTAACAGGACTGTATCTTTTATGCCCGAAGACTTCATAACTCGAGTGGGATTATGTTTTGGAAAAGCTTCTAGAAATCTTTTGAAGATCTTAGGTTAAATATCCTTTAATATCTTTTGGTGTTAGTATTGTTTCCTTGTGTGAAAGACTAAGATGATATTATGATTATTTGGATATTTATAGCGGAAAAGCCCTTAAGATAATGTAAGGATTATATTCTTATAATGTTGAGATGAGATGGTTATCTAGAATTCTCGTATGCTGTATTTACTATCTCGAACTATACATCCTACTTGTGTCTCCTATTGTTGTGATAGATGCCTTACATATGGTGTTGAAACTTTCGCATGACTTCGGGAAGTCATTCTTAAGTTTTAATACCGTATGTGGTGGACTGCCACGTTTACGGTACCCTTGGGGGTGTGACACCCACCATGACTTGTAGCTTATGCACCAAAAGCTACATAATGCTCTTCAGCAAGCTTCCATAGATTGGAAAATGAAGTTGTTGAGATGAAAGGGAAGCTTGCTGATTTAGAAAAGAGTATAAAAGAGGGTATGGACAATCTAAGAAGCATGATGTCCAATATTTTAGAGGTAGTCTCAAGACTACTTCCACAACCCACAACATCCAAATCACCTCCTTCACACCTTATCTTGGTAGAGTCACATCCTAATGATAATGATGATGACAATGATGCCAGACTACGATCTCTATACACACATACATCACCTACACCCGTTGAGCCCACACACAAAAAAAATTGAAACCACAACTCAAATACACTCACCACGTGTAAATACAGAACCATACACATCATCCTAAACACAGACCATTACATCAGTTAGCTGAGTCACCTACTCATAATATTTCCAGGACAATGAAGCTATTGTTCAACCCCAACCACCAATAATGGGACTGTGCAGTCAGCTCCAGTTGTATATACATTAAAAAGAAAGAAGAGAACACAACAACCAGTAATAAAGATAAGGAGAATGATCCTTCTAGTAAACTTAGAGTTGGATGAAGGTCCAATACCATCAACTATATCAAAGACAACAGTGGAGCCAGTTTAGTAGATGCTCGAGCTGTTCCTCAAAAAGAACACTCCGATAGTGAATACAACCTAAATTTGTTGAGTGATTTAGTGCAAAAGGTTGTACAAGCTGCTGGTTTAAAAGAGCAAATGGTAGCAGAGGACAATTATTTGAATAATGAATCCAATGAAGCTTCCATAGTAATAACATAAATAATAGGAAGTAGCAAACCCTCAAGAAACAACTATAGAGCTAGTTTTAGTAGATGCTCTAGGTGTTTCAGATGCTACATCATTTCAACAAGCACTTCCTAGGTGCGCAATTTTGGATTTGGTGGAAAGGATAGCTGCTGCAAGAAGAAGACAAGAAGAAGTAGATGAAGCACGACAATACAGGATGCGTGCTTTGGAGCAGTGGCAGAATGAGTATAGAGAGACAGAGGCTCAAAGACAATTAGAGGATGAAAGATGGTCCCATGGAATCCTTGAGGAACATACTCCAACATGGGATCAACTTGAAACTTTTTATCCTCTACACCTCCAAATAGAAGTAGCCACAAATCATGAAGAGGGGAATATTCAATCAGAAACCCCTGTGATTCATGGTGCTCCACAAAACAACAGTAGCAGCAACTTCCTATAGATACTCCTAAAGATGAGGAGGACTCTCTCACAATAACCCATCTATTGGAGGCCATAAGGGAGGAGAAGAAGAGAAAGATGAGGGAAGAAGTTGACAAGAGGATTAATGAATCCCATAAGAGATCACAGGAGAAAACAAGAAGATTCTATCAGATAAAGTCATATGTTACTTGGATTGAAGTTGGGAGGTTAACAAAAGCCATGGAGGCTAAAAAGAAAAAGAAAGTAGAAGTCCGACTTCAAACTCTACAACAACCAGTAATTGAATCATCTCAGTCAGAGATTATTAAAGCTCTTCAAGGAATAGAAGAAATGGCAGAAGGTGATGAGGATCTCTATGACGATAGCCTCCCCTACAGTGATGATGAAGAAGAGAGGAGGAGAGAAGAAAAAGCCAAGCAATAGAGATTGACTTAGCTAGAGAGTGATGCTACCTATGCCAAAAGACTGCAAGAAGAACTAGATAAAGAAGAAAGCGCAGCATAAAAGAATAAAGAACTTAGTCTTCCACCAGATCCTACTAGTGAAGCCCCTAGAAGTCAAGCCAATAGAGGTAGAGGCAGGGCTAATGAAAGGGGCAGATGAAGGATTGTTGATAGAAGCAGAAGAAAAACTGATCAAAGAAGTAGAGGCAAGAATAATAACAGGGGTGGAAGCCAATGAAGAAGAGGTAAAGATAAAGACCTCTATGAGGACTTTTCCAGGCCAAGAAGAGGAAAAGGGAATGAATTCAGTAGAATTTTCAGATATTAGCTGGGAATAGACCACTAGAAGTCCTTTGATGTTTTTTATTTAGGAATTGTATTAGTTCTTTTTATGTCTGTGTAATTTTTGTATAAATATTCTTCATTCTTTTCTATTCTTTCAATAAAATGTAGATTTTTTCTTAAATTTATTTATGTTTTATATTCTGTTTTTTTATGCATTTTGTCCATAACTCTATCGAGGCCTTATTGAGCCTCGATAGTAACATGTGTTTTTTCCAAGTTCTCTGTGAATCACAAACTTAACAGGTCTCGACAAACCAAGTTGACCCTCGAGCTTACACAAGAGAGAAGTTTTCTTAACTTCTCAAGTTCTTTTTAATTATGCTTTGATAGAATTGAAATCTCCTATATGTGCATATAATAATTGATAAACATTGTGGACAATGTTTAACTTACGTATGGGGGAGGGTTCAACAAGATAAATGGGTCTAATAACTTAATAATTTGCATAAATAGAGTATGTACCGATATGGATCAAGTTTCTAACATAAATTCATAAGAACTCAATGAAATGGTTAAAATTTGATAATATTTTTCAAATTTTTTTGAAAAAATCACTCAGTTCAAATGAATTATGAAATATTCTTGAAGCTAAACAATTTTTATTTTGTTTAAATCAATTGACAGTATCCATGTGAAGTAGTTTTACTTATTATTTAGTTTAGAATTTTAAAGCTGGAATTACCTTAAGGTCTTTAGAAGGCTGCTCAAATTATCTTATAAAAACTTAAATGATTAGTATGTTTCCCAAATTAGTCATTTTGAGAGCTGTTTTAATTTATGATGAATGATCTAATGATAATCATAACTTGATGATTTTTCCTTGTACATACTAACTAAAAACAAAACAAAAATAAAATAAAAATAAAACCTATGCTTAAAATTGGAATGGGCTTGGGTTGGTCCCTTAGAAGAGCAACTTCTTGTCCCTCTTTCAATTTTTTTTAAAAAAAAGAGCAAAAAGATGCGAGCAACACCCCGTCCAGAGGTAAAGAAAACATGCAGGCAACACCTTATCCCTCTGAAGCTTAAATAAATAAAATTAAAGAATAAAAAGCACAAATAAGGAAAAAGATTCAGGGGATGATTTGATAAATGTGCATTCACTGTAGATTACTCTGTTTAGAGAAGTGATTAATAGATTACATATTTTTATATGTAAGAGGATAAAAGATGACTGAGTTTCTTCTTACTCTGATTGATCTTTTGAATAATTTTTGCTTAAATTCTTTATTAAATAATGAGAGTAAAAGTTGATTTACTTAGATAAACCAATTGATTTTTGAAAAAGTAAATTTATTTTAATCAGTAAAGATAATTAATTTTTCAGAATACTGAGATGAATTCTGCTTGAAATATTCAAGTCAAATGAACCATTCATGATTTGTTTTCTTAAACAAGCCTTATGATATTTGATTTTCTTTATTTGCTTGATGACAAGCAAAGGCTTAAGTGTGGAGGAATTTGATAAGTCATTTTTATTCTATGTTTTTTATAGGATTTTGAGCTTAATTTGCTAAGAATTTCTGATAAAATCTTGGAAAAATTATGCTTTTTTTTAATGAAAAAATGTTGTTTTAAAGCTCTTAGAATCAAATAAGGAGTAATCAAGTGTTTTAATGGAGATTTGGAGCAGAAACAACAATTAAAGTCAAAAAAAGAAAAAGTCAAGCCCTATAAAGATACAGCTGAGGCCAAACAAAGAAAGAAGACAACAAAAATTGATCTATCGAGCCTCAAATGTAAGCCCTCGACATGACCCTCAACTTCAGTTAAAGTGATCAAGCATTATTCTGAAGAAAATACATTGTCGAGCCTCAAGGTCCAGTCTCAAAACTCAACCCTCGACAATTGTATTGATAAACCAATTCTTCATCAAATTTACCCCGAGCCTTAACAATTTGACCCTTGACTCTCTCAAATTTACCTTCGATAGAACAATGGACAAAAACACATAGTTTAGTAAGGAATTTCCTAAAGTCGAGCCTGATCTTACTCAATACGAGCCTCGACCAACAGAGCACGTGACCCTTGATGAGTATTTTCACAGATCATATGCACATGTGAAAAGTTACCAAATTCTATTAAAAAGGATCTGTCGAATGTACCACGTGTCAAATAAAGATAGCCATACTTTCTGTATCTAATAGCCTATAAATAAACGTGCAAGCGTGCATTGTAAAGTATGTACCAACAGTGTAAATCAGTATTAACGTAGAGTAGATTTCTAAAGGATTTTAGGGTAAAAGAATTTCCATTTATTTTTACTTGAAAATATTTTATGTTTTCTAGGTAAAATCAATTTAACCCAATGCTTGTAATTTCCATGAACTTCTGAGCAATTAATTGATTCATCTTTTGAACTTGTTTTATTTCTTTTTTTTTGTGTTTATTTGATAAATCCGTGGAGAAATAAACTCCTACGGTTTAGAGATTACGAATCCAATTCCTGATTTACTCTGATTTCAAATGCGCTTTCAAGTAAATTTGATTGAGTGTTTGTAATTAGTAACTTGAATTTAACTTGTGGCTTTTAAAGGAATGGTGCATTCTTTTAGATCCGTGATTGATTTCAATTGAATAGATCGAGATATCATTTAATTGAATAGATCTGTGGTTGCAAATGGAGTAGATCCTAACTATCTCTTGCCGAGGAGTGGGTGAAGACTTTCTATCACTTATTTCAAAAATTCATTGAGTTGTCTTTTTAAAACAATGGATTTCTATTCTTTATGCGTATCTAATTAAGACTTCAGATTATTGGTTTTAGTTAGATCTAGAACTACTAACTTCGAGAGAAGCTTTAGTTTAATTTAGAGAATCCGATAATATAAACACACCATTTCAATAGCTTCTAAGAAGTTATTGTCCTTAAGAAATCATTCTGATAAGGAATTGGTGAAGTAACCCTAAGCTACTATTTCATGGAAGTTACAGGCTTATTTCTCATTTTGCCTATTAAACATTTGTGAATATTTGTAACTTAGTTTAGTTTATTTTATTTTTCTTTATGATTTGCTAAAATTTTTCTTTGGCTAGACAATTAATGGGATTGAGAGTATACTAGCTGGCAATAATTCTCTTGGGACTAACCTAAATCATTTACAATGTTACATTTGATGGGTGCGCTTGCCATGTGAGATCGTAGTTATTGGTTTAGAAAACATTTATAAATTTGAAAAACTCGATCAATGATTAGTGGAATTTGAGCTTTGAATTTCACAAATCACATTTTAACAACAACATAAACCACTTATACTTAAAATACATATTTTTGTTTTGCTATCATCATTTTGAGTAATCAGAGACAAACCAGGGTTTCGACAGAAGTAATAACTCCGAGAAGAAAACGAAGTTTGTAACTGTTTACACAAAGTTCTAAGAACAACATTACTTAATAAACTACTTTAAAAATAGAAGTTTGATCATTTTTATCAAGTTCATACAGAAATATCGAAAAACCCTAAAAATATGAATTATAAAGCACATTCTATAATAACAGCGAAAAACAGAAAAGAACATACTTGAGATGATTACAGTTTTGAAATATTGGAAGGTTTTGAGATTTTTGGTGAAATGTTCGTGAGCGCAAGTAAGAGAAATTTTCGAGTGCAAGAATAGTGTTTGTATCAAGTGCAGAATGAATGTTGTCTTTTTCTTTTTGAAAGTTTTTAATAGCCAAGTCAGAAAACGACAAAACATGTTATTAGTCATTTATTAAAGATTGAAGAAATGAAGAATAAATGATACTCGACTTAAAAACAAAGTCGCGGCTTATTTTAAAAGAATTAAAGAATGCGAGGGGTAAAAATTCCTTTATTTTATTCGCAAAAAGAATTTAACATTATCGAGGCTCAAATAGGAGGACTCGGCGATGAGGCTTGACTTTTATTTTTCACCTCAAAATTGTCGAGGCTGAAATTTATAGCTGCACAAAATTTTCACCAAATAATATAGAACTTCATTCATCAACCATTCCATTCAAACACATGATATGACAAAAATAATCCATTTCATTAATCAAAAAAGAGTTTTACGCATGGTTTTTGTTCTAAGACTACCTTCGTCCTATCAATCATTCTATCGTCCTTTCTATTTCTTCTTATAACAACCAAATTAATCTATCAAATAAAAACAAACAAAAACAAAAGATGCAGGATAATCATCCTAGCAATCATCCTTGCTTCGTTCGATCACACGGATTGGGCTTAGTGTTCGAAGGTAATTGTAAACCCCTGGCTTTTAGTATAGCTTTTAGTCGAAAACCCTAAACCGGAAGTTTAACCGGAAACCCTAAGACACTAAAACCATTAAGGAAATACTAGTAGTTTAGATCCGGCAATACCATGTTCTTAAACCAAGACGTCGAAATATAAGTAAATGGTTTAGTAAGGTCCGTAATAATTTAAGGATTCTTAAAAATATCAGATTGGAAAGTTTTCGGCCTATTACGGACCCGATCGAACACAGACTTCGAAAAACGTGTCCCGAGGCCCGGAGTACCAAAAATAAACCGTTAATACCGTTAGAATCGTAATTTCATAAGATTTCCAAAAATATCAATTTCATAATTTTTCGGTAACTAAAAACATCTGATATAGCGATTTCATTCGTATTTTGTTTACTATCGGTAATTAATTTGTCTTCTACACTATTCAAGGTACACTAGGACACTATTCTACACTATTCACTCTCTCTACTTTATTTATAATCACTCTTACAAATGACACAATTCACACTATTCATGTTTTCTTTCCCTATAAAAATCTACTCATACCTTTCTTACAAAATATCACTTCTTCTTACACAAAATTAATAAAATTTGTACAAACTCACCCTCCCTATCACATCTATTTTATTTTATTTTTCTTTTATTTAATTCACTCTTAATTCCTTCACAAAACTCTATAAATAGCACCTCCCTCTTCTCATTTCTTCACACCATTCCAAAGTAAAGGATTTATGCCAAAATCCTCTCCAAAAAAACTCCTCTCTAAACTCTTGCAAGAACTCATTTCTTGTAAGAAGAAACTCTCTTCTTTTATTACCAAAATAATTTTCCTTTCAAGCTTCATCACCAATTACTACCAAAAGCCTTCAAGGAAAATAATCTTTCTTTCTTCTTACCCATTTAGGTAATGAAGAACTTCTATTCTATTTTTTTTTTTCATGTCAAGTAACCTTATATGGTTTTAATGTTGTTTCTTAGGTTGAAAAACTAAAGAAAACCACATTAAGATCATGTTTGGTTCTTGTTCATGGAACTACTTTCATGTTTATATATATTTTGTCATTTATTACTTGCTTTATACTTTAATCTTGTTATTTATTTACTTTATGCAATTTATTTATTTGCTTTCCCAGTAATTTAAGACTAGTCTTAGACTTGCCCTCATCAAGTCAAAACAACTTCTTGTTATTTAAGTTTTGGGACGGAATTTATTCTTTGTCCCGGGAGCTTAGATCTCCAAATACTTGATATATATATATATATATATGTATATTATTATATGTTCTTATTCATATCTCTCTTTTATGTTGTTTATTTGTTTATGCTTATAAACTAGAATGAGTCATGGGAAAAATGTTATAATAACCAATGGTAACCAAACTTATGAAACAAATTTTGAAAATAAATAGTTAGCTACAAATAAAAAGGAAGTTCTTAGAAAAACCAAAGGAAATGATTTTTACTCATCAAAAGTTATTAAAGGAGTTGTTTTTCCACAAAGGAGTTTGAGAAACTAGTTTTGACAAAAGCAACAATTTTCTAGTTTACAAAAAAAAAAAAAAAACCGTGGCATTTCAAAGAAAAGAGTTTTCAAAAATAGTTTTTCAAAATAAAAGATTTGGTAAAACAAGTATATTTTCAAAAACAAAACCAAAGAGATCTTACAAAGATATTTAATAAAGTTAAAGGAACTCAACTCACATTTTCAAACAAAAAGGTTTTATCTCAAAAAAAAAAAAAATTAGGCAAAATGAAAATGAAGATTTTTGTCTTGAGAACAATAGAATAGGTTGATCTTTACAAAAACTTTTCTCAACAAAAATCATTCAAGAAATTTACCAACTCTTTTGGAAAGAAGCAAAACAAGTTTTTAACTCAAGAATCCACTTTCAAAACCATAAGTTAAAAATAATGAAAGTGATTTTTGGAAATCAAATCTTGAACAAAGAAAAACCATAAGATAGATGTAAAGAGAAAAGTCTTTTAAATGATATAAAACCAAAAAGACCATTTCTCAAAAATTAAGAATAAAACTATGTTTTCCAAAACTTCTAAAAATATGATCAAGACCATAATGAAATAAATAATTGTCATCCATGAATCATACTTAATGAATGAGTTATATGATTATCTAAAAGAATTTCTCAAAGTATATTGATAGCTAAGTATCTATCAAAGCTTTTTGATAAAGTATGAATTAGAATTGATTTTGTTTTGAAGAAGAAATTTCGTGCAGACCTGCTGCACCCTTCTTTTTGCCACCTTTTTGACCTTGTTTGATGAATATAACCTTAGAAATAGATAGCTCTCGTCGAATAGGTATAAATCGGTATATTATATGCGAAATTCCGAGTTAAAATGATCAAGTTATGGCTATTTTAAGTTGGAATTTCCTTCTAGGCGGAAATTGACGAACTTAGTAAAATAGAGTCACATAGTTACGATTCGACTACACAAAAATACTCATTACGGGTATTCCTTTTCTTAGGTGACTTCGGTGGAGGTATCGACCTACCGGAAGACTACTACGATTAGTAGTTGTGAGCCATGGCCAAGTGAGTATTCTCTCTTTAATTACATACTTATGCTTGTGCTTGTAATTGTTAGTAGCATTAGAATTAGGTCAAGATAAAAACTATGTTTGCCTATGGAATTTCTTCCTTGAATGAATGATAAGAATATCGAAATGGGAAGTGCTTAAGATATTTGTATGATGTAGAATAAAATATGAGTGTCTGCAACCTCTATGATCACCTCTAAATTGCTTAAATCTATATGCCATGAATAAATAACTACAATAATCATGCATCCCACGTAGTGAGTCACATTGCATTTGTTATTTTGTCTTTGTGGGGAGAAGACATAATAGCATGGTTGGGAGGCCTGAAAAATTATCGAGGGCATAAAAAAACGCCTGGGGCATGGGAGTGCCTGAAATTATTGAATATTTAAAAGTGCGGGAGACACTTTATTACTAACGGTGGGGTACCTGAATCACCATAAGAGAAAGAATTTGGATATTTTGGTCGCATGTCTATGGACCACCCAACCCCGAATGGAGGGCGTAAATCCATTCACATATGGCTACCGGAAAGTCATATGCTTGTTTGATCACTTGCTTGTGCATTTCATATGTTTGATAATGAACTTGTTTGTTAAAATTGTTGCTTAGTATATAATTTTTGAGGTGGAATCTCACTAAGCCCGTAAGCTTATACCCCTATAGCTTTTTGCTGCAGTATGATTACCTTTGGCTTGCCCCGAGAGGCCATTTCACTCAAGTACTTACTTGGATCCCTAAGGAGCTTCTTTTGGAGAAGTCAGGACCTAGATTTAGGCATAGACTTCTATTTGAATCTCTTTAGATTATAAATTTGTAATGAGACCTTGAGGACTCAGATTTATTTATCGGGGGAATGCCCCTATGATCTTTTGTAATAGATATACTTTGATAATTTATGAAATGATTATGTTCTTATTGCTTATGAATGTCTTCTTGAACTATTTCGATTCAAAGTAAGGTTCCCTACTTTGTGAGAGTTAGCCTTGCACCCGGTATCTAAACTCATGTGATGACTAAGGTTGCCATACTTGAGTTTAAATGTTGAGTGCGGCGGACTGTTACGCTTAGGGTATCCTTTGGGACGTGACAGTAATCATCCTGAAGGTCTCTCTAAAAGAATTTTGAAAATTTGACCATGCTGGTTCTCTATGTTATGAATGGTAGCAATATGATTTCTCAAGGTCGCATCTATTCCATGCTACCTATTCTCGGAATCTTTGAAAAACCGGGAGACTAAATCTTCAAGAGATTGTTTGTTTTCTTGATAAGCTCTTGACTCTTGTACTGGCGGTTTCTAAAAATTAGGTGCGTTCAATTGATTTTGAAAATTACTATTACTCTACCGGAAATTTAAATGTTTCCTCCAACTAGAATTGTAAGTATTACTGTAAGGGTCAGTCCTTTGGCCAGAAAAATTATTCACAAACTCACAACTCTTAGAGGTCATTCCTTTAACATTTTGGTTAGACAAATCAACAATCATATTCACTTGGTTTCTCCTAATAGAAAAATATTCAACTTTTCTGCTTAGAGCCTCAATTTTAGCAGCCAAATTTGACATAACATCAATATCAAAAACTCCTCCTGATCTCTCCTTCTTGGCTTTCACAGATGACCATTGATAATGGTTGTTACCCATATCTTCAAACAAATTTAAGTACTCCTCAAGGGATTTATAATTCAAACTTCCTTCAGCAGTTGCATCTATTAATTGTCTAGTCCCATAAGTCAATCCATTATAAAAGGTCCGTACCTGGGTCTATTCAGGCAGTCCATGCTGTGGCATCTTGCTAGCAACTCCTTCCATCTCTCGAAAGCTTTATATAATGTTTAACACCCTAACCTAAAGGCATTATAACCCGCCACGTATCCTCTTTTATATAGGATACACAAAGGCTCTAAAATCCACAATAACACATTTATCACCTGTAAACACACATAGGGTATCTCATAGGATATGAAACCTGTTTAAACTAAAAACATATACTTTATAAAACATAAACTCCTGGTTTAGACATAAAATCCAAGTCGGCATAACACAGTCAACAAAATCAATAGAAACTAAAAACTATTCACATTAAAATCCATTCATTGAAATCAACCTAAACATCCAACTATAACTTCAAAAATACCTAAACATTTCTTTTCTTTAGAAATCTTGATATCTAAAGACTAGCTTTCGGCTGGATAGTTGGGTCCACTATCGGCATCCCCGTTATCAAAGAATAACTCATATCTAGAAAGATCATATACTATTTCCTCTTTACATATACCTGAAATTTAAAAGAATGAGCAGTGACGCCCAATACAAAAACTCCAATCCAAAAACAAATGCATATGCACATACAACAGACAAATAATTCATGTGACTTATGCTAATGTAAACAGTCATATTATTATCTTTCTTAAGTCAATAAAGCAACACAGTCCAGTATTAGGTACACTCTAATCCCGAACTCGAAGTAACTCAGACCCCTTGAAAATCAAACAACTTTTTTTGAAAATAATAATCATATACATATATGGATGAGTGGGTACTTCCCAAACACCCCGAATCCAAAACACCTAATTCTACTGGAATCATATCAAGGCACGAGTCCACTCGGGACAATCTCATACCAAGATCATTAGGGTGCCTTACTAGTATCAATGTCTACCAAGTCTTTACTAGTCAAAGCCAAGCATAATCAAAGAGATGATTATTAAGCCGAATATAATTAGGTTTATTATGAAATTCTGTTCCTACAACCAGTCAATCAATACTAAACTTACAAGCAAAAACAACAAGCACAGATTGGTCGTACCTTTCTCAATTTTAGGAATACAAATCAAATCCTCAAATCCGATATCAACAACAACAAAGACAACTCGAACACCACAAACTCCTATGTCAACACCAATAACAATTTCACAAACTCCAAATATCTTGTTACAACATACATATATACATCAACGGATATGAACACATTATCAATATATCCTAACAGACATGAATTCTCTAAAAACCCTAATCTGATAAGAAATCTCTGCTATCTGCACCATCTACTCCGATTAAACTCCATAAATATCCTCAATAACAACAATGAACCGCACAAAACTCCACAAACACCAAATATTTCACCAAAACCCTAATTTGCATAACATAAAGAACGTATAAGGATTGTTCAAATTGTATTTTGTTAGAATCCATCATAGAGGAGATAAATTTACTGATTTGAACCCTACTTACATTCATCAATCACAAATCTGAATATGTGCTAGGGTTTCCTTACAAGAACCTTCATGTAAAAATCCAACCAAACCCTAAAAAAACTTATACAAACTCATATACAACACATAGAAGAAGGTTAATATCACCTACTTTGGATCAAAAACACCCTCTTGGTGATTCTCCAACCCTAGAACTTCAAGAACGCTCCAAAACTTTCTTTTACAAAGGAAAAATATAATAAAAATTTTCTGCCGAAACCGTCTTCTCACATTTTGTATATGTAGAAATTGTTCATACACTGGCACCTACGCCGGCGATGTACATATTATTTTGCCAGCGTACACCCTACGCTGGCACAAATAACATGAACTAGCAGCGTTTAATGAGGCGTTGAATTCCTAAAATTTCGATCCAACAACATACGCCAGCAAATCCATGATCAATGCCGGCAGTGTTCCTATTCGGCGTTAAAAGAAATCACATTGATCAAAATCAACGCTCGCGTACACCGGCGACTCTCCACCAAGTGTTAAAAAAAAAGGCTACTTTTTCCTTCCTACACCGTCTCTATGCCGACAGCATAGATTCTCCAGATGGCGGCGTAGCATCTGATAAAAATTGCAGAAATCCGAATTTCAATATTCATTCCAAAATCAAACTTAAACTTTTACAACTTACTTATTTTAACCTTAAACTCATCCTAAATCATCTTATGATTAATAATCAATTATATTTTCATCTTCATATTTCCATATATTACACAATGTTTCAGAGTCCATCTAGTGGAATGACGCAATGTCAGATCTCAACTTGGCTGTTCTAAAGGTGGAAAATATTTCCTCATAAAATTCTTAGCCATTTGTTGCCAAGTAGAGATGAAGTTCTTCCATTCAGCCATTTTTTGCGTTCCCTTTGAAGGAAAATGGAAATAATCTTGACTTGATTGCATCCTTAGACACACCATTTATCTTAAATGTATCACAAATCTTCGAAAACTGCTGCAAATGGCTATTGGGGTCCTCATCCTGTAGGCCATCGAATTAGACCATCTGTTGGACCATTTGGATGATATTGGGTTTGATCTGAAAGTTGTTAGCAACAACCCTCAGTTTGTTGATGCTAGTATTGGCTCCATCTAAATTGAGTCTGCAAAAATCTATCATTGTTTGGGGTTGGTTTACCTTAGGCTATTCATTATCTTCCTAGATTTCACTATGGTCAGCCATTTTGATTTTAAGACCTATACACTAGGGTTTTAGATCAAACGAAAACAAGAAGTTAGATTGGCTCCTAGTCATATGCCCACATTTTATTTGAAAATAAATCAGAAGAAAACAAAATATATATAAAGAATGAATGAATTAAAGAATAATGAATGGAAGAATAAAGAATCAACAAAATAAGAAACAAGTATATACAATAAACAAATTAAAAGAATTAAAGAACTAAAAAAGGACAGCAATATATACATCAAAAATAGCTACAGTGAATGTACAGAAAAGTAAAATAAACAAACAAATATATACAATAACAAAAAGAAGGTCAGCTCAATAAATATATACAAGAGATATTTACAAATAAATGAAAATTGATTTTCACTATTGTCGTGTTAGGCTTAAAAAAAAATATATTGATTCTAACGCCATTCCCTGCAGCGGCGCTAGAAAATTGCTTAGTGGTTCTATTTTGATTGATTCAGTTTTGGTTCATATTGATCATTGACCGAGTTTTTCAAATTTATAAATGTTTTCTAAATCAATTTCAATAACTACGGTCTCACAAGGTAAGCGCACCCATCTGATGTAGCATATATATTGAATTAGGTCGGTTCCAAGGGAATGGTTGGCAGCTAGTGTACTTCCAACTTCACCCATTGTCTAGCTAAAGAAAGAGTTTTAGAAAAATCATAAAGAAAAAGGAACTATGCTAAGTTAGAAATATTCACAAACGTTTAATGGATAAAATATGAAATAAGATTGTAACTTCTATGAAACAACAGCTCAATGTTACTTCACCAATTCCTTATTAGAATGACTTCTTAAAAAAATGAATCTTCTTAAAAGCTGTTTGAATTGTGTGTTTATACTACCAGATTCTTTTATTTAAATTAAAGTTTCTTTCGAAGTTAGTAGTTTTATATCTAGCCGAAACTAGCAATATGAAATTCTAATTACACCTGCATAAAGAATAGGAAATCATTGTTTTAAAAAAACAACTTAATGAATTTTTAAAACAAGTGACAGAAAGTCTTCACTTATTCCTTGACAAGAGGTAGTTAGGATTGACTCTATTAGCAACCACAGATTTATTCAATTGAACGATCTCTCGAGCTATCTAGTTGAAATCAATCATGGATCTAAAAGAGTACACCATTCCTTTAAAAACCACAAGTTTAAGTTCAAGTCACCAATTACAAATATGTAATCAAATTAACTTGAAAGCGCATTTAAAATAAACTAAATCCGGAATTGGATTTGTAATCCCTAAGCTGTATGAGTTTATTTCTCCATAGATTTATCAAAATAAGCACAAATTAGAAGAAATAAATCATATTCAAAAGATTAATCAATTAATTGCTTAGAAATTACAAAACATCAGGTTAAATTGATTTTACCCAGAAAACAGAAGAAATTCTCAAGTAAGAAGAAATGAAAATTCTTTCAACCAAAAATCCTTAAAAAAAAACTAATCTACATTAATATGCAAAGTTACACTGTTGGTACATATCCTACAACACATTTTAGCCCGTTTATTTATAGGCTACTGGGCTCAGAAAGCATGACCTACTTTATTAACACATGACATATTTTTTCTAATAGAATTTATGATACTTTCCACGCGCGCATATGATTTGTGAAAACATTTGTCAAGGGTCGTATGTGATTTGGTGGTCGAGGCTTGTATAAATAAAAATTAGGCCCGGCTTCAGGAATTTTCAAAGTAAACTATACATTTTTGTCCATTGCTCTATCGAAAGGTAAAATTCAGAAAGTTGAGGCTCGAGGTAATTTTGATGAAAAATTGGTCTGTCAAAACACTTGTAGAGGGTCGAGAGTTGAGGCTCAACTTTAAGGCTCGACAATGTATTTTCTCTAGAATGATGCTCGATCACTTTGATTGAGGTCGAGGGTCATGTCGAGGGCTCGCAGTTAAGGCTTGATAGACTAATTTTTGTTGTTTTCTTCCTTTGTTTGGCTTCAGCTATGACTTTACAGGGCTTAACTCCTGCAATCTTTACTTTACTTATTATTTTTGCTCCAAATCTAATTTAAAACACTTTGATTATTTCTCATTGGATTCTAAAAGCTTCAAAACAATATTATTTATTAAAAAACATCAATTTTACAAGATTTTTAATTGAAATTCTTAGTAAAATTAGCCCAAAATCCTATGGAAAATATAAAGTAAAATTGACTTATCAGACATATCAGCTTTAGATTTGGAGTTTACCTCAGATATTACCATTAGACATAAACTAGCTATTTCCTCGTCTTCACTTCAGCTTTTGAGTCAGTTTCTGACTCGTCTAAGTTGCTTCAAGTTGCCATCAATGCTTGATTTTTCTTCTTGAATTTCTTCATCTTTTTCATCAAAACTGAACACTCATACTTGATGAGTGCTGGTTTCTTACATTCTTAGCATATGATCTCCCTCTTTTCTTTCTCTACCTCCTTTTTCTTAAAGCTTTTTCTTGCTTCATATTTATTATATTTACTGAAAATGTTGAATTTCTTACCTTTATTTTCCTTCATCAGTTTATTGAATCTCTTTGCGAGCATGTTGACATCCTCATCATAATTGTTGTCCTCATCAGAGTTGGAATAAGCTAATCTTTTTGCTTTAAATGCTGTCACCTTTGAGTTGTTTTCGGGTTCTTTAGTTGTGTCAAGATGTGACTCGTATGCCATCAGCTTCTTCTTCAGTTGGCTAAGTGTAAGCTTGTTTAAGTCTTGTGCTTCTTTTATAGCCGTCTTCTTAGCATCCCATGATTTTGGTAAGATCTTCAATATTTTCCTAACAAGATCAGGATATTCCATTTTCTTTCGAAGAGATGTTAGTTAATTATAGTAATAAAACGATTAAATGCATCCTTGATTTTCTCATCGGGTTTAATTTTAAATATTTCATATCGTTGCATCAATGCATTGATTTTTGTTTCCTCAATACTATCGGTTCCTTCATATGTTTTAAGTAAAGTATCCGATATTTCTTTAGCCGTATCGTAGGAGGAAATCAAGTAAAATTTAGATGGTTCTATAGTAGTGAGTCACAAATTCTTAGCCATGTTATTTTTCTCAAGAAGCTTTAGTTTGGCCTCAGTGAACTCAGTACCATTTGTTCTTGCTACTTGATTATCTCCAACCGCGATCACCTACCATGAAGCATAGTCATTAGCCTTAATATAAGTGGACATGCGCATTTTCTAGCACAAGTAATTCATGCCACCAAAGTATGGAGCTCGGTTGATTACAATGTTATTCTCAGCCATTTTGAAATAGATCACTCAAATAAGTAAAATGGGGGGTGAATTGGTTGCCTAAAAAATATTTAAACTTTGCTTTTTGAATTTTTAAACACAACCCCAATTAGTTATTAATAAAATATGGCTTTGAATTTGCTTTATAAACACAACAAATAATTAAATGTACGAAAATAAAGAGAGTAGAGTAAGAGAAGTTTGCGTGATGATTTGCAAAGGCTCCTCCTTGAGCTTTAGTCCTTTCTTCCAGCTCCAAGCCGAGGACCCGGTGTTTTATACCAGTATGTTCCACTATATCCAATCAAAACAAAATTACAAATAGTGTCCTCAGTTCACTCTGTCGTACTTCACATTAATACTTAGCTATCTCTGATCTCAGAGTCTACTTGTAATCTATCTCTCACAAACTAATCAAAAGAAAATGAGGAAAAAAGAATAGCAAAATCCTCTCAAAGTTTGGTGCAAGGAATAAAATTTTAAAGCAGCAATATTTAGCACAATGAGAGTTGATGTTTTGCAGTAAGTAGAGATAGCTTCTTTTTCACATAAGTGTGTGTAATTTCTTCTTGAACTATGTTGATATTTATCTTCTCATCTTCTAACAGATAGAAAAGGATAACTTGAATGTTGAAGATAAGATTTGTTCATGATTTTTTTGCTCGCTATTGATGAAATTTGTTATTAAATTATCAGTTCTTCTAATGGAAAAAATAGATAAGGCTGGCCGTTAATAATGATTTTTGTTCTTGATATTACGCACTTGCTGGAGATAATGATTTTTGTGTATATCTAATAGTAAAACTGAATGTTGATGCTTATCTTGTAGTAGACGAGTCTTGAGGCTGATATTTAAATGTTATTATCCATATCTTGTTAAAAAGCCACTTCTGGTATGTTTCAATTTGAATAAAAAACATATCCCTATAAAAATGGGAGCATATCTTGCTCTGCATCATCTTCTAAGGATTTACACTTCATATCCTCTTTAATCACAATTTTGGAACTTCAACAAAATAGATCTTCAACAGGTTAAACTTATTTAATAGATCTAGAACGAATTTAGGCTTGTCTTAAAATCTAACTTTGGACTTCAAAATCTTGAACTTGCTATCAAAAGTAATTCTTCAAGAATAAATATTTAAGGACCTTCATAACTTTAAATCCCCTAGATATATTAACAAACTTTATGGAACATTTGAATGTATTACCAAAATACATTCAACTTTGGAGCTGCGCTTTCGAATTAATGAAATAATTTGAAGAAAACACGATCTAATTTTTGTTCATTTTTAGTGTATAGCAGATCTACCTTCTGATTGACTTCCTGAGTGTTACTATCTTCTTGACAAACAACAGGTCTATCTTCTGAGTTACTTTTTGAGTATTATTGTCTTCTTGAAAAACTTTCCAAATAGTCTCTGAATAACTCTTTTGAGTTGGATCTCTCTTTGAAAAACAATTTTATAAAACTTCTAATCATACTTGATTGTATATTTTATAATTTAAAGATTGCACATTTAATAACTTTATTTATTGAGAGAAATAATCATAGTGAAAGATTTAATCGGTTGAAAAAAGAATCTAAAAATGGAACTTTTATTATTTAGAGATTTTTTTACAAAATGTTTGTTAAATAATTAAATCATTAAAATGAATATAATAAGTATGTTAAGAATTCAATTGAATAACGATTTTTATGTTAAATTACCAATAGTAGACATCGTCACGGTTCCGAAATCGAATCGAACCGGAGCCAGAACAGCCGATTTCGGGTCTTGAAATTGAGAAACTGGAACCGAAACTAGAATCGTCTCTCATGGTTCCAGTCTAGTTTCATGGAATTGTTGGTTTCTAGTCCAGTTTTGGAATCACGAAACAATTTTTTGAAATAAAAATAAAAAAATAAATTTAAAATTTAAAATAATTATTGAATCTAAAAGTATTAAATTATTTAATCATTTTTTAAATTTGTTTAGAATGCACATTTATATGTCTATAAATATATTAAATATCAATTATAGTTAGTATTATGATATTGTAAAATACTCTAGAGGATTAAAAAAATTATAACGCAAAAAATAGTCTCACATTATTAAGAAAATAAAATTTTCTTTTAGGAAAAGTTTATTTAAACTAATTATATATAATTTTAAATTATATTTATTTGTGTTGTTGATAACAACATATTAAATATTATGAATAAATAATTTATTTTTTACTATTTATATGAATAATTTTAATATTAATAATTATATATTTAATATTATTTTTTATTTTTCTTTTTTTTTAATGAAATCGAGTTGAACAGCTGCTTCTATTAGTTTTAGACTAAAGAACCACTGGTTCTATCGGTTTTAGGTCAAAGAATCGTCTAAAAATAATAAAACAGGCAATTTTATAGTAGGTTCTGAAACTTATCAACTAATCCAATTTTGATTTTAGTACCACTAGTGATGGTTCTGGTTTGGTTTCTGATTCGAAACCGAAGCATGCTTATGTTTAACAAACGGACTGATCCATTAAAAAATGCGAAGTCCCCACTATCATCAACCCCTTGTTTACACTATTTTCAGTTCCCGCCATTGCTCTGTTCTCGTCTGTCAATAATAAATGAGAAGCTTGTACTTTTTTTTTGCCACAGTGAGAAGCTAGTTCTGAAGCTGCAACTGCAACAAGGTGGAAATATAGAAACAAGAAGAATTGTTACCAAGGCTTGAACTCAAGCTTTTAGGCAAATTGTTGTAATTGTATTTTTTTGCCCTTCTATTACAGCTGAAGTTACTATTTATAAATTGTAATACATAATTTTGGTGTGGCCTCAACTATCAGAATATTCTAACAATTTGCAATATAGCCAGCTCGTAAATTTGTTATGCTAACAGAATTTCCTAACTTCCAGCTACAGAATATTCCTATTTTGGTTATAACAGGCCGTAATGCGTACTGGCCTTTTATTTTACCCATGAGCCAAAGCCCATGATCTGTCTACTCGGCCCGGACCCTTACATCCTTCTGTCCTTCCTTAATTCTAGCTTTTCTTCTATCTTGATCTTAATTCCAACTTCCACAGTTCTCCACGTGTTTCTCTTCGCTCACTTCAACAGATCCTAGCTCATGCCCTCCTTCGTTTGAAACCCTTATCCACAAGGGGCTTTCTGGAAATCTGATGCGCATGTCTTCTAAGCTCTCCCAGGTAGCCTCTGATTTGGGTTGTCCCTTCCATGTTATGAGCACCATAGTGGTTGCAGCGTTGTGTCTTTTTACCATCTTCCTGTCGATGATGTACTGTGGTTCCAACTGTTCATCATGTTTTGTTGCAGGTAATGCGGTGGAGACATCAGGACGAGGACCGTGGTACTTCTTCAACTGTGAGACATGGAAGGTGGGGTGCACAGCCGCGTCTGGTGGAAGCTCCAAACGGTAAGCCACTTGTCCGATCTTCTCTATTACCTTGTAGGGTCCGTAGAACTTGGCTGCTAATTTCTGATTTCGATAAGCTCTTAGTGTTCCCTGCTTGTAAGGTTGTAACTTTAGCAACACTAGGTCTCTAATTTTAAATGCCCTGTCTGTGCGTTTCTTGTCGGCTTGCTGCTTCATCCTGTGTTGTGCGCACTTCAAGTGGAAGCATAGTACCTTGATAGCTTCCTCTCTGTCGGTTAGGAGTGAGTCCACTGCCTCCACTCCGGAATCACCCAGGATATATGGTAGATGTATAGGAGGAGGGTAGCCGTAGAGGGCTTGAAATGGGGTGGTTTTGGAACTTGAGTGGTATGTAGTGTTGAACCACCACTCGGCTAGAGTTAGGAAGTAGCTCCACCTCTTTGGGCATTCCCCTGTCATGCATCTGAGGTAGGTCTCCAAGCATTTGTTGACCACCTCTGTTTGGCCGTCCGTCTGGGGGCGATAAGCTGTGGAAATATTGAGCTCCACTCCCTGTAACTTAAAGAATTCCCTCCAAAATACACTTATGAAAATTGGATCCCTATCACTAGTGATAGTTTCAGGGAGTCCATGCAATTTGTACACATTATCTAAGTAAATCTGTGCCACTTGAGCGGTTGTGAAAGGGTGAGATAGTGCAAGGAAGTGACTATATTTTGTTAATCTATCTACCACAACCATAATGACGTTTTTACCATTGGAATTGGGTCATCCCTCAATAAAATCTAGACTGACCTCTTGCCAGCAACCCTTTGGAATATTGAGTGGGTATAATAACCTAGGGGTGGCCACATTTTCATGTTTGTAACGTTGGCACACACCACAACTTCTGATGAAATTCCTAACTTCACGCTTCAACTTTGGCCAATAGAATATGGCTGAGAGATGCTTGTAAGTAGCTTGTCCTCCTGAATGGCCACCCCCATGGTATAGATTCAGTCTTGAGCTTGAGATTAGAATCAGGTCCTATTACTATCTTTCCTTTCCTTCTTAATATTCCCTGTTCGAATGTGAAATTTTTCACTGATCCACCTTGCTCCAGGAGTTCCAGCAATGATCCATATCCTCCTTCCAATAACCAGCTGTTTTTTATTTCTTCCAACAGTTCAGGAATGGTAGCTTGAACAGTAAGTTGATTTAGTTGCGCCTCTTCCCTTCTAGAAAGTGCATCAGCAGCGAGGTTGGTTTGTCCACTCTTGTACTCAATCATATAGTCTAAACGCAGTAGCTTTGTCAGCCATTTTTGTTGTGTTGGAGTTACAAGCCGTTGTTCCAGTAGGTATTTGAGGCTTTGATGATCCGTTCTTATAATAAACTGCCTTCCAATCAGGTAGTGTCTCCATTTCTCAATGGCATATACCAATGCTAACAGCTCTTTTTCATAGACTGACAATCCTTTGTGTTTAGGAGCCAAGGATTTGCTAATAAAAGCTATTGGGTGTTTGTCTTGCATTAAGACAGCTCCAATTCCTTCTCCACTGGCATCGGTCTCTATAACAAATGTTTTGGAGTAATCTGGCAAACTCAACACTGGGGAGTGCATCAGAGCACTTTTCAATTGTTTGAAAGCTTGTTGAGCTTCAGTTCCCCAACCGAATTGATCCTTCTTTAGTAGAAGTGTTAGTGGTTTGGCAATGGTTCCAAAACCCTTTATGAACCTCCTGTAGTATCCAGCTAGGCCCAAGAACCCTCTCAATTGTTTGAGATTCTTGGGCGTAGGCCACTTGTTAATTGCTTCCACTTTCTTCGGATCTGTGGTTACTCCTTCCCTAGTGATAATATGACCTAAATAATCAATTTGGGTTACACCGAACACACATTTGGTCCTCTTTAAATAGAGTTGCTCAGCCTTAAGGATTTCGAACACTACCTTCAAATGTTCCACGTATAGCTCCAAGTTTTTACTGTAGATGAGTATATCATCAAAGAAAACTAGTACAAATCGTCTTAGATGAGGTCTGAATACTTCATTCATGAGACCTTGAAAGGTAGATGGAGCATTTGTCAAGCCAAATGGCATGACTAGGAACTCATAGTGTCCTTCGTGAGTTTTAAAGGCTGTCTTATATACATCACTTGGATGCATTAAAACTTGATGATAGCCTGACCGTAGGTCTAACTTGCTGAAGTAGTTAGCCCCGTGCAACTCATCGAACAAATCCTCAATAATAGGAATAGGGAAACGATCTTTAATGGTTTGTTGATTTAGATCTCTATAGTCTACACACATTCGCCATGAGTGGTCTTTTTTTTTACTAAAACCACTGGTGAAGCGAAGGGGCTGTGACTATGCCTTATGATTCCACTTTTCAACATCTCTCTGACCATTTCTTCCAAAACTGACTTCTGTAGAGAGGCATAGCGATATGGCCTGAGATTAACTGGGTTGGACCCTTCCTTCAAATGAATCCTGTGATTGCAATTCCTATTGGGTGGAAGTGCCCTGGGTTCATTGAAAACTTCATGGAATTCTTCCAGCAAGTCCATGATTTTGGGATGGGTACCCACATGTGGATCCTCCCTTTTACTTCCTGTGCAAATAACCATCCAGCATTGAACCTCTAAGGTAGAACTAGAGGTTTTCAGAATGTTGGACAAGGAAGCTCCTGTTATATCCTTAATGTGTTCTTTTTCTCCTTGTAGTATGCACTTCCTTCCTTGCCAATTAAATTCCATCTTTAGTAGTTGGAAATTCCAGCTAATGGTACCGATGGAAGCTAACCAAGGAATACCCAGAATTAGATCATAGGTATTCAAGGGCAAGGTATAAAAATCAGCATTAAACCCAATACCATGCATCTGCCATGATAAATCTGGTACTCTAAACGAGCTGAACAGTTTAGTACCATCAGCCAAAATGACTGCTACTGACTCTACCTCCACCATTTCACAACTTAATCCTTTGGCCAACCTTTCATCAATGAAATTAGAGGAGCTTCCAGTATCAATTAATATGTTCAATCCTCTCTTCTTGTAACTTCCCCTCACTCCCATACAATGTTCATTTATTCCTGGTGTCCCTCCTAATGCATTGAGAGTCAACTGGGACAACTCAGCTTCTAGTGCCTCTACTACCGGCTCTTCCAGCTCCCCTTCAGTCATTCCCTCTTCTCCTTCTACCACCAACATGTTTAACCTCTTGCTCTTACAACGGTGTCCTGGTCCAAAGGACTCATCACACCAAAAACACAATTTCTTCCTTCTTTTTTCCTTTAATTCTTCTGGGGTTAAGCGTCGAGTGTTTCGGTTGGGTGGGTATGTGTTTGGTCTAGGTGAATGGGTGGCTGAAAAGGATGGTTTTTGGTTGTGTGTGTTGTTTTGAGTAGGTGTTTTGTTATAATATTTGGTGCTTGTTGAACTAGTGGGGTGTGTATATGTACTGGAGATTTTGGTGGTCTTGAGGTTAATTTTAGAAGAAGTAATGGTGGCTTCTTGCAGTTTGGACAGTGTATAGGCTTGAGTTAAAGATTTGGGTTGAAACATCCCAATAGGGTATTGAATTTCGGGCCTCAATCCACTTAAGAAACAACTTACTAAATGAGTTTCAGTAAGTTGTACCTGTGAGGATAGATGAAGGAATTCATCTATATAGTCCTGTAGGGAACCGGTCTGCTGCAGCTCCTTCAGATCGGACATTGGATCTTCATAGCCTTTATCGTTGAATCTCGCATTCAGAACTTGGTCAATTCCTCCCAGGTCATGGGTTCCTCAGCACTCCTGGTGTTAAGATATGAGTGGTACCACTCATAAGGTTTAGCTTCTAAATGCATGGTAGCAAGCTTAACCTTGTAATGCTCAGGAGTTTCATCAATGGCAAAGAATTGTTCGGCCCTTAGCACCCAACTCCTGACATCTTCCCCATTGAAGATGGGAAATTCAATCCTGGTGCTTCGGGTAGGAAGTTGATAACTCGACTGGTTCGAGTTCGTTGCTGTTGACATGACCACCGAAGGGGAAGCCTCATGCAGGTTGATAGGTGTCTTACCAGCATCAGATTTTCCGTGTAGTTGGTGTCTGAGCACGCTGATGGTTTGGCTTTGAGTTTCTAACATTTCTTGTTGTCTTTGCAGGGTCTCCGAGAACATTTTAACCCAGTTTTCATGCCTCTCTGCTTGTTCATTAAGGACTGCTCTCAAAGCTTCTTCCATCCTCTTGAATTCACGCGTCTCCACAGCCATCTGGTGGCTCTGATACCAACTGTGACAAGGTGGAAATATAGAAACAAGAAGAATTGTTACCAAGGCTTGAATTCAAGCTTTTAGGCAAATTGTTGTAATTGTATTTTTCTGCCCTTCTATTATAGCTGAAGTTACTATTTATAAATTGTAATACATAATTTTGGTGTGGCCTCAACTGTCAGAATATTCTAACAGTTTGCAATATGGCCAGCTCGTAAATTTATCATGCTAACAGGATTTCCTAACTTCCAGCTACAGAATATTCCTACTTTGGTTATAACAGGCCATAATGCATACTGGACTTTTATTTTACCCATGAGCCAAAGCCCATGATCTGTCTACTCGGCCCGGTCCCTCACATCCTTCTGTCCTTCCTTAATTCCAGCTCTCCTTCTATCTTGATCTTAATTCCGACTTCCATAGTTCTCCACGTGTTTTTCTTCGCTCACTCCAACAGACCCTAGCTCAGCAACCGTGTCCAATTTCGAAACCCTGATGTCACTCACAACTCTCTCCTTCTCCTCATTACTCTCCACCACCACCACAACCTCCGTTCCACCTCCATCCACCACCGTCACTTCCAAACCCTCATCACCGCTGCCACTCCGATCTCTCTCCTTCAAGACCTGTAAAAGCCTCTCCCAAATCCAAACCCTGCTTTCCCAAATCACCAAACAAGGTCTTACCCACGCCCCTTCACCCGAAAGCTTGGATTATGCCCATAAGGCATTGAAGGAATACGTTCATGAGAATGGTGTTGATGAGCGTCTGGTTAGTTTCAATGTTAGATTCGAGGACATTCTTTTGCCGGACTTGGCGATGCTGTCTTGAAGGTGTTTGTTGCAATGCTTGAATTGGGTGATCTTCCTAACTGGTATAGTTTTCCCTTTGTGTCAAGTGGTTGCGCGAAGAAGTTTGGATTTCACGAGGGGATTCAGGTTCACGGGGGAGTTGTAAAGATGGGTTTTGGTGATATTGTGTTTGTGGGGAATTCTTTGGTGCATTTTTACTTTGAGTGTGGAGAGGTGGATATGGAAGGATAATGTTCGATAGAATGCTGAGAGAAATGTTGTGCCATGGACAAGTTTGATTTGTGGTTATGCTCGTATGGATAAGCCCGGGGAGGCTGTTTTGGCCTTTTTTTTATATGGTGGACGCGGGAATGGAGCCAAATGAGGTTACCATGGTATGTGTGATTTCTGCATGTGCAAAGTTGCGGGATATTAAGTTGGCAGAGAAGGTGCATGGTTATGCTGATGGTTCTGGACTTGAATTTAATACGAAATGGTAAATGCTCTTGTGGATATGTATATGAAATGTGAAGCTTTTGATGCTGCGAAGCGGGTTTTTGATGAGTGTGTTGAGAGGAATTTGGTTCTGTATGATACGGTCATGTCGAATTATGCACGACAGGGAATGGCACGGGAAGCCCTTGCTACTCTGGAGGAAATGCTGCAGAATAGTGTAGAGTTACGATATTATCTGCAATTTCTGCTAGTTCTCAATTAGGCGACATTTTATTTGGAAAGAGCTGTCATGGCTATGTGCTGAGAAGTGGATTGGAAAATTGCGATAATATTTGCAATGCATTGATCGACATGTACATGAAGTGTGGGAAACCAGAACTAGCATCTAGAATTTTTGATATTATGTCAGTCAAAACTGTGGTGTCATGGAATTCGATAATTGCTGGTTACGTGAATAACAATGACATAAAATCACCTTGGATGATTTTTTGTGAAATGCCAGAAAGAGATCTTGTATCATGGAACCCTACGATTGCTGCTTTAGTTCAGGAAAGTTCATTTGAGGAAGCACTAGAGCATTTTCGGTCTATGCAGCAAGAGGGTACAACACAGACAAAGTGACACTGGTGGGTGTTGCTTCTGCATGCAGATATTTGGGAGCTCAAGGTCTTGCTAAGTGGGTGCATTGCTATATAGAGAAGAATGGCATTCAGTGTGATATGCAGCTTGCTACAACCTTAATAGACATGTTTGGTAGATGTGGTGATCCTCAAAGTGCCATGCTTGTATTTGAAAAGATGGAAAAAAAAGGATGTCTCTGCTTGGACTGCAATTATTGGGCCAATAGCAATGGGGGGTAATGGTGAGCGAGCTGTAGCACTCTTCAATCAAATGCTTGATGAAGGAGAAAAGCCGTTGTTGGACTTCTTACTGCATGCAGTCATAGCGGTTTAGTCAACCAAGGCTTGCAATTTTTCAGATCCATGGAAGAAAAACATGGAATCACTCCTCTAGTTGTTCACTATGGATGTATGGTTGATTTGCTTGGCCGAGCTGGATTGCTGAAAGAAGCTTTGGACTTCGTAAATAACATGCCAGTCAAGCCTAATGATGTCATTTGGTGTTCACTTCTTGCTGCATGCAGGACACACAAAAATGCTGAAATGGCAGCATATGCTGCTGAAAAGATACGTGAACTAATTTCCGACAAAACTGGGATCCCTCTACTTCTGTCAAATATATATGCATTGACAGGAAAATGGAGGGATGTTGTCAAAGTGAGGCTTCAAATGAAGGAGAAAGGGATTCAAAAGTTGCCTGGATCAAGCCTTGTGAAGATCAATGGGATAATACACGAGTTCACCTCAGGATATGAATCACACCATCAAATGAACCAGATCGCATTGATGCTGCATGAAATAAACTGCAGACTTGAAGAGTCTCGACATGTTCCTGCTCTCACTAATGTTTTGCTTGATTTGGATGATCAAGAGAGAGACTTTTTACTTGGTCGACATAGTGAGAAGCTTGCCATTGCACTCGCGCTTATTAGTTATTAGCACAGAGCAGCAGACACCAATCCATGTTGTTACGAATCTCCGGATATGTTCTGATTGTCATACATTTGCTAAATCAGTTTCAAAGATGTATAGTGGGGAAATCATTGTTAGAAATAATACCAGGTTTCATTTCTTTAGACAAGGACACTGTTCCTGTTGTGATTTTTGGTAGTATGATGTATATTGATGAGTTTATATATAGGTAAATAAAAATGTATGTATACATTGTTTATGATATAAGGATTGTTAATGAGTACTTATCAACCTTGTATGTCAACATTGAGACATATTTAATATGATGAAAAACTTGAGAAGCAGTGCAAATCATTATCTTTTCTTCCTTGCAAGTTGTATCAATCCAGTTCCCAGATAGAATTTGACATATTAAAACTATAGAGTGTGGATTTAAAATTGAATGCAATGGAAACATTTGCAAGTGATTTTTTTCATATAGTTATTTTCTTGCATTAATCTATAGGATAGACACAAGCTAATTTGTTGCATTAATCCATAGGATAGTACCCCATATTTTCAAAGAATAGTTGCACTTTCGGCATTGGGAGTGACCTCCAGATCCATCTTTCTTGTTCTGTCACATCTTCCTTCTATCGCCAACACTTGTTCTTTCTACACACGCAGTGGGTCAATCCATGAAAAACAGAAAAAAAGTAGAGAAGAGAAAAAAAAAAAAAAAAGACTCAATCCTTGACTAATTGACTAACTATTACAGTATATGTTCTTGAAGAGCAGCAAAAGAAAGCGGATCAAATTGGAATATTGTTTTGTAGCAAATGAGATGAAAGGAAAAAAAAATAGTAATATTGAAAAGTAATACTGTGATAGGGTTAGTATGGTCAGACATAACGCCTATTTTAAAAGTAAAGAATAAAGGACTATTATGATGCTTAGTTGACCGTAATTCATAAGGAATCTTTATTACAAAAAAATATTAAATAGACATTCTTTACTTAAACCTATGAATAATAATTCAATATTAGAATTGTCTTTTTTTTTTAAATATTCTATCATTTAAATAAAAAAATTAACAAATAAAAATCCCATTACAACTCTTCATTCCTTAGCAATAATAATTCTATTACAATCTTATTCATTTAGTAAAGTAAACAGGCAGCAGAGAATGTTGCTAATATATTTATTTTAATATCAAACTATTTGATTTGGGTCAAAAAAGTTTGGTTTGGTTTAACCTCTTAAATTGAATTGTGAACTATTTATACCATTTTTAAACCGAATCGCAAACTAAATCAAAATATATAAAAAAAAAAATCATATTTTGCGGTTCGATTTGATTTGATAAATGACCTTAATTTAATCTAAAAATTTAAGTTTGTAGATATGATATGAACATTATATTTATCACATTATACTTTTTCTCACTTGTCGGTCGAGAGAATTTTAATTTAATGGGATTGTAATAAGTGTGTAGGGATTTAAACTCATGATCTTCTACTTTAATACTATATTAAGATTAGTGCTACAACCATATGATTTAAAAGCTTAGCATGATGGTGCTTACCAGAACAATCTAGTTTGCATTTGTTTAGTGAAACATTTTTTTCAAAACTTTTTTCAACATTTCTTGGAACTTATGTAAAAGTTTACTTGGTAATAGAAAATTATTATGATAACTAGCAGCAATTGGTTATATTTACATAATAAATAATCCTAACTTTCCAAAAATAGTTGACACAATGGGGAAAAGGAAAAAAAAATTTAATAAATAATTACGAAAATATCTCTAGGATGAAAATAAATCCAGTTTTAAGCAACTTGAACCCATCGCTTGGATCATTTCTTCAAGAGACGAGATATAAATAAATGTACGAACTTCGACTCTTGAATAAATGAGATCTATGTAAACTTTTCGACAGTAAAAATAGTAGAGAGAGAGAGAGAGAGAGAGAGATAATAATCACTCCTCACCTTAAACCTAAGTTTTCTTTTTGTCTATTGCAGTTTTCTCATAGTTTACTAAACCTTAAATCTTCCTTTCCCTATCTCTCCTAAAGGAATCAACAAGAGATTAAGGTAAATCACTTTCCTTTCCTTTTCCTTTTTCTTTTTCACAATTTTGAAAAGAATACATCTTTAAAAATATGTGTATTAGGAGTTAAAGGCATTTGTACCTTGGGAGGATATGGAAACTCAGCCATCTTGTTGGATTTCACGAATGTTGATTTCAAAAGAAGAGAAGAACAAATTTTGATTTAAAGTAGTTGATATGTATTATTTTAATCTCAACGTTCCTTTGTGTTTATTGTGGTATAGAGAATAGTGCTATAAAATATTGGTGTTTTGGCATATGAATGGGAAATTTACATGTTTAGTGATCAAGGAGGGAATGACTTTGAAGATTTTTCATGTTTTGGAGCAAAGTGGGGTACGAATAGGGGTCACAACCATGACACAGGTCGTGATCTCCTTAGGAGCAACATGCTTTGGCCAAATACAATCGTAAAGCCCGTCACCACCCTTGTCATGGCCATGACAAAAGTCGTGGTAGCTGTCATGCCCTCCATTATGGGCATAACAATAGTATTATGATGTGTTTTCTTTCTCTCGAGCTTATCACGCCCTCCATAACGGGCGTGATCAACAGAGGAACGTTGTAGCCTTGTTTTCATCTCTAGTTTAACCTTCATAAACACCTAAACCCTTGGTTTAATATCTAGTACACCTAAACCTCAATAGGAAGTTATATCTAAATCTAAAGTAGTAGTGGTTCTTAATAGCTTACAAAGCAAAAATAACCTTGGGGGTATAATTACTTTCTTAATTCAAATAATAGGTTAGTATTTGCTATATATGATCAAGTGTTTTCGGTAAAGCTGAGTTATTGTTTCAAATGTTGTATCAGGTATATCATTACCTTATTTGTTGTTTGTGCGTGCTAGGTATTAGTATATGAAATGAATTAAATAATAGCTGGCATTAATTATTTGCTGCTTGTGCATGGTTGGGTCTAGCAGACCAAGAGTATCGGTGTTATAAGGTCGAAACCCTAATGATCTGTGTGTGTCATTATCCCAAATATAGTTGCATATGGAAAGGATTCCGGTAGATTAGGAGTGATACGAGTATAATAGCCGGGGTGTTAGGGAGTACCAAATACTAATATGTATAAGTGTTCTATATATATATATATATATATATATATTGTAAGTCCCTAGATTTTTTTATAATATAAGCAAACCCTAAGAACCGGAAGTCAAAACAAAATTCTAAAGTTAACCTAGTTATATGATTAATCTAGTGAATCTAGATCCGGCAATCCCGTGTTCTTAAACCCTAGAAAACGAAACTGAGATAATTGTGGATTATGGTTCGTAATAATATAGGAAAGCTTAAAAATATCAGATTTGTAATTTTCTAGTGTCCTTCGGATCCGAACGGGATTAGTTTTAAAAAACCGTGCCTCAGTGCACTGGATAGTGAAAATATTCCGACAACACCAATAGATTCGTAAAAATATAAGGATTTTAAAAATATCGGTTTTAGAATTTTTCGGTAACTAAAAATATCAGATATAGGCCATTTACGCGTATTTTCTTTACTACCGATATTTTAATTGGCTACTCTACTATTCATAGTATTTTTCTACTATTTATTACTATTCATCTATCTCTACTTTTTCTTACACTCTATTCTTACACTTTACCATACCTATACCTTACAATTTACCTTCTCCATACAACTTTAATCACATCACACTTTACACATTACTTCTTTTATTACAAAACAAATTAAATTTTCCCACTTTTTCATATAGAAGCGGCGCCCCTCTCTCCCCCATCAATCTCAATTTGTTTTATTTCTCAATTTATTTAATTACATCTAATTTCCACTCCAAAACTCTATAAATGCCCCCTTCCTCCTTCATTCTTTCACACAACTCATTTCCTACTAAAACTCTACCAAAATCACTCCATAAAATCCCTCTCTTAAAATCTCTCTCAAGTTCTCTCTTTTCTCTAGAAAACCCATTCCCACATATTACTACAAATCATTCCATTCTTCTTCAACAAACACATAAACCTTAGGTAAAATTTCTCTTATTCACTCATCATGTTCATACAATTTAACATGAGTTTAGTGTATGTTTTTTAGGCTCATAAGAGTTAAAGAAGTAACAATTTATTCATGTTTTGTTTTTGTTCATGTTTCTATTTTTCATTATGTTGTTATTATTGTTATTATTGTTTCTAATCTAACTTATATAAAGTATTATGTATATTATGTATATATATTTCTTTAGAGCATATAAGCTCAATTGTTATTTATTTATTTTTATGTCTTGCAATTTATTTACTTACTTGTTTTATGCAATTATTAAGACTAGTCTTTCTAGTCTTAGACTTGTCCATATCAAGTCAAAACAATTTTATTTCTTTCTTTGCTTTTCTTTTTCTTTTGAGGACTAGTCTATTCTTAGTCTCGGGATACCTTGATGAAGCTAAGGTTCTTAATACTTGACTCTACTTTTATGCTCTTATATAATTTATCTTATTATGTTGTTTTTAGTATATTTCTCATAGTTATATATTCTCATTCATGCATGAATATGTTGTTATTGTCTCAACCATAATGAAAATGAGTTTTCTTAAGTAATAATGAATAAAAACTCTCTTTAAAAATAAATTTTGTCACATAAGAAATTATTTTTCCATAAGGACTTAAAATTTTATCTTAATAAATATTTTCTAAAAGTTAGATAAGTTTAGCTCAAGTTTTAGTAATAATACTATATGGTATTTTATCAATGAAAATAAAGTTATCACAAACTCTCTTTTAAACCAATAAAATAAGAAAGTTTCTTTAAACTTAATTCTTGATTTAACCAAGAGTTTTCTTAACTCATTTATCAAAGTTTTCTACCAACACTCTAGAATACTAAAGTCTAGAAAAGTTTTACAAAATTATAAAAAATAACCTTTCTAAGGATAAGCCTTACTTAGGAAATAAAAATAATAAATAACTTATAAAATTATTGATATTATTCTTTTAAAGTTGATCTAACTTTAGAAAAACTTTAGAACATATAACCATGAAATATTTAGAAAAACTATATTTTCCAAACCACTAGAAATAAATTTATGGGAATCTTAAAAGATTAAAATTTCTTTTTGAAAATGTAATTATTCTCAAAATTAAGAAATAGAGTCAAAAGAAGAAGATACTTACTAATAAAAATTCCAAACAAAACTAAAAAGGAGATTGTCAAGTCTTAGTTTTTTTTCTCACTTTCAAGAACACATTATTTTATAAGATCATTATTGAGATAACACCACTAAATTCATGCATATGGTTTGAGTCTATATATATGTATTCAAAGGATTTTTCAACCATACAATTATCCATATTTTTGTACAAGACTTCTTGAATGAAGAAAAGTTTGAAAACATGAGATTGAAATTTGGAATTTTCGCACCAAATCTGTATGTTACTATTCCGAGAAACAAATAACTTCTTTTGATAAAAATAACCTTAGAAATAGACAGATCTTTTCGAGTAGGTAGAAATCGGTATATAATATGCGAAATTTCAAGAATGAGCAGGTTATAGCCATTTTAAATTAGAATTTCCATTCATGCGAATTTTAACGAATTCAATAAAATAGAATTATAGAGTTTGAATAGATTTTGGATGAAATACTCATGTCGAATATTTCTTTTGTTTAGGTGTCGATGACCAAGATCTTCTCTTCCCCGAGGATTACTTCGACTCCTAAAAGAACGCTATGGACGAGTGAGTTTTCTTTACGTTTATGTATTCGTGCATGTGCTTGTAGAATAGAGCACTAGATGTTAGGAAAATATAAAATTGATATGCATGCGGGTTATCATGGAATTATGTATGTGAATCATTGTGTGCGATCAATGAACAATAAGTATATTGGAACCCGATTTGTGAATGATATAAATGTTTCTATGTATGTATCGTTATGTATGCAAATATTGCTTGATCGCTTTAAATAATTTAATGTCATATTGGAATCCCCATATAATAAATTGCTCATGCATATCACTTAGAATATCATTTCAAAATTTTGCTACTACTCCTCAGCGTGGGACCGGAAAGGTAAGCTGTCTTGCTACAATCTTGAGAGTTTAGGACGTTTGGGGAATATGGTCTCAAGTTGTAGCCAAGCCGGATTGATCGCTTTGGTTAAGGAAAGCTTGAGGACTAGTAGTATAGTTCGTTGGAACCCTAAGATGCGCACAACTTTAAGGAGGTCATTTTGGACCCAGTTCAAAGTATTCCTTAACCACCGATGGAGGGGTAAATCCATCACACATACGGAACCAGATAGTCGTATGTACTGTTTGATCATATGGTTTTCGCATTTCATATGCTTGTTTAATAAACTTGGTTGATTATCTGTTATGAGTACTTTTGCGTAAGAAATATCTCACTAAGCTAGTTATGCTTATACTCCTATAGACTTTTGACATTGCAGGATTATCCCTTTTACACCCCAGACCATCCTGACCACCTGGGTAGAATCTTTATTTTGAGAAGCTTTTGGAGGAATTCTGTTTTGAAGTCTTAGAGTAGATTTCTTCTAAAATCTTCTAGCCGTTGTTATTTATCTTAGTAAGACCATGTTATTATGAGAATTATAGGGGGAATACCCCTTAGAAGTTGTAAGACTTTTTATTTCAATGAAATATATTAAGTGTTATTTTGCATGTTCCGTTGTCAATATCTTAAAATGCATTACTCCACCAGTCTCCCTTTGATGTGAATGTACGCCTTGTACCGATATGAAAGCTTTCGAATGACTGAAGTAGTCATTCTTAAGTTTTTAATATTGCGTACGGTGGGCTGCCACGTTTAGGATACCTGTTGACATATATATATATATATATAAGTATCTATATATGTTTGCTATGGAGTCATGAGTTACTCTAAGTTTGCGCGAATAACCCTAGGCTGTGTTAGTTGATGGCTTAAAGTTACAGCTAATAAAATTGTCGTTGTTGCATCAATACCATGTTGCACGTGAATGTGTGTGATGATTGTTCATGCGTGTGTGCTTGTGGTTTTGATGTACTGGGTTTTGACTCAATCTTTTTAGGTAAAAGTAACGATCATGTAGACCGATGTATTATTGGTTACTATTGGATAGTGGGCTAGGAATATCGCTAGCACTAAAGTGCGTCTAAGTGATGCTTAGAGATCATATGAAGACTAATGGAAACCATGGATTTATTTTTATGTGAGGTGGGTCTGAAGATTAGTAGGAGCTTAGTGTTTATTATAGAATATTTTTTAGTAATAACTTATAATCCTTGTAACATTAGTATAGAAAACGTTAGTTAAACTCTTAAAGAATTAAGTTGTAACATCTTAACTTTAAGGTCGTTTACAACTCATCATGTGTCCATATTATGTAGTGACATGGAAAGGCTTAGAACCTCTTATAGCCGCAATAAACATATTAAATGCTTCAAAAGTCACTCATGTATCAATGACTTCGAAATTTATAAGTTCCCTTACTTGTAATTACACCAACCACATAAATATCCACTTATATTCTTTAAGAGTTTAACTAACATTTTTTCTATACTAATGTTACAAGGGTTATAAGTTATCATTACAAGATATTCTATAATAAATACTAAGCTCTTACTAATCTTTAGACACACTTCAAACCAAAATAAATCCATGGTTTTTATTAGTTTTCATATGATCTCCACGGATCACTTAGAAGAACTTTAGTGTTAGCGGTATTTCTAACCCACTATCCAATAGTAACCAACGATACATCTGTTTACATGATAGTTACTTGTACCTAAAGAAGATTAAAAAGGATTGAGCCGAAGATGAGGATGCAAATACCACTAGTACACACACATGAACAATCAACACACACATTCACATGTAACATGGTAATGATGCAACAAACACAATTTTGTTAGCTATAACTTAAGCCATCGACCAACATAGCCTAGGGTTATTCATACCTAACCTTAAACTTACAATAACTCACGACTCCATAACAAATATATATAGATACTTATATATATATATATATATATCAATAATACTTACACATATTGGTGTTGGGTATTCCCCTTAGTTACTGTGCTCATCTTACTGTTAGTCTACAGGAATTCTTTCGGTATACAACTCCACTCGGGACAATGAAATACACAGATCATCAGGGTATTGACCTAGTAACACCGGTACTTTCGGTCTATTATGCTCAACCAAGTATAAGTAGCAAATAATTAATGCTAGCTATTGTTTAGTTCATTCCAAATACTAATACCTAGCACGCACAAACAACAAATAAGGTAATAATGTATCTGATATAGCATCTAGAATAATAACTCAGCTTTACTAGAAACACTTGATCATATATAAAAAATACTAACCTATTACTTGAATTATGAAAGAAATTATACCCTAAGGTTATTTTTGCTTTGTAAGATATTAAGAACTACTATTACTCTAGATCTAGATATATCTTCCTGTTGAGGTTTAGGTGTAATAGATATTAAGCTAAGGGTTTAAGTGTTTAGGAAGGTTAAAATAGAGATAAAAACAAGGCAACATCGTTCCCCTATTGATCACGCTCATGACGGAGGGTGTGACGAATACCATGGCCTCTGTCATGGTCATGACGAGAGTAATGACATGCCTCACCATCGTGATTGACCAAAGCATGTTGCTCCTCAGGAGATCATGGCCTGTACCTCTGTTCATACCTCACTTCGATCCAAAACACAAAAGACATTAAGATTAACATAATACAAATCAATTACCTCAAGTCAAAAGTTTGTTCTTCTCCTATTTTGAAATCAACATCCGTGAAATCCAACGAGATGGCTATGAGTTTCCATTTTGTCCCAATGTACAAACGCCTTCAACACCTAATGTGCATAAGTTTAAAGATGTATTCTTTTCAAAATTGCAAAAAGGAAAAGGAAAGGAAAGGAAAGGAAAGCGGTTTACCTTAATTTCTTATTGATTCCTTTAAAAGAGATGCTAAGAGGAAGATTTAGGATTTGGTGGACTATGAGAAAACTGTTGTAGACAAAAAGGAAACTTAGGTTTAATGTGAGGGGTGATTATTATATATCTTTTATTAGGAGTGACTAAATTGCTCTCTTATTAATTAAAAAATGACACTCATTTGCCTCTCTTTATAAAATATTTAATATTCATTTTCCCCTCTTTATAAAATATATATGTTTATATTACGATAGTGATTCTTACTTCCTAAAACAAAATTGAGATTCCTCACTAATAAAAATATCAGTTTCCCAAAACTAGGACTTCCCATGCCACTTACTGCATATTTTTAGCAAACGGATATATAATAGCTTGGCCCACATACGCATCCGTAAAAATAAACAATAAGAAATTCACAACTGGTACAAACTTCAAAAGCCTAATAATATATATATTTTTTCTTTTCTTGGCAATTAAAATTACAGTTCCAATAATGCATAAAATTTAATTAAAAATGAAAATTAGCAAAACATGGAAAAATGCAGTGACAAAGATGAGTACTTAGCCATTGATCACAAAATAGCAGCACTTGGGTGTAATTTAATAGGCAAGTTAAACTCCCTTTAGCTCCATGCCTCCTCTAGTGAGCAATACCAAGCAGTTTACATTATACAATTTAAGCAATACCAAACGTGAGGTAGATTGTAAAGTCCCACATGAAGCAAGCTTTGAGAAATGAACTTGTATAAAATATAAATTTTGAGCAAAACATACTTGATAGTAGAAGGTCTGTTAGAATATGTGAGGTTGTTGCGTATGTATATATAAGCTCAATTCAGCAAGCTTAATAAGAGCTTTAACCAAGGTACCGAACCAAATTTGATATTAACCTTCAAAATAATAATACAAGTGAAGGATTTGGTAGATTTTAATTGAATTTTTATTCATACTATTATCAATCCTATTAATATTAAATGAATCTAGAAAACCCTATTAATATTAAATGAATCTAGAAAATGACAATTACCTTACTCGTATAAAAAAAATTAAGATAGTTCTTTTATATTCTCCTCTTTCTCTCTTCCCTCTCTACTATTCATGTGCTATTTTACTTTCTCTCTCTACACACTTTGTGATTAAATTCTATTCATCTCTATTTTTTTTTTCACACACAAAGCGTAGATGTGATTATCCCCTTATACTATTATGAAGCTAATATCACTTAATTTAACTCCAAAAATAATATATAAATATATATTTTTTAATATTTGTAACCAACTTTTGATTTTATCCTCACTTTCCCTTTACACACTCGCTCTTCCTCCACCTTTAGAAAGTGGTTACCAGCAGTTTTTAATTTTCAAACAACTGCAAGTGCAAATATTTCAAACCCACTATAGTAGAATTACGATATTAATCTTATATATAAGTGTTTTTACCATTTTTATTTTTTTATATTAGTTACCTAATAATTTAATTTTATTAATTATTTTGTGTTTACACTTGCAATAGAGGTGCATTGTGTGCTAGTAAATTATAGTGGATTTAACTGTATCTTTATTTAGCCATATATAAAATATTATTTTCCTACTCATTTGTAGAAGAAATACATTGCCCAACCAAACACCGGTCCACCATGAGTCTTAGGAGGAAAAAAACAGGGGATCAAAAGCTTATTTATTTTTCTTATTTAATTAATTATTTTTTTTTTATGTATGGAAGAAATAAAGACATAATAGGTTCCTAAAGTGGAGCTGACTAATCTATAGTTATCTTGAGTATGCGTTACAAAAGCATATTTAATGTGTACTGTGCAGTTCAAGACACGCATTGTCGGGCCAAGCACCCCCTTTCCTAAAGTCTAGAGTATTCGTCCTTTAAAAATTGGGAGTTTTATCTGAGGAGTCCATAAAACTTATTTATTATTTATTTTTTTAATTTCTGACAAATTACCTCTCCTCCCTGACGTTTGAAATGCAATGTCTATTTTTTTAATATATATATATATATCTATATATATATATATAAGAATTTTAAGGAGTTCTTGCGAATAAACAGTATCTATTATGCTTTAATCTCTTTGTCTACTTTTAATCAAATATAAACTATTTCTGGTGTATCTATTGAGGAAAAAAAAATATTTATTTATTTTATTTCCAGTACTAAAATAAATTTGAGCTCCAACCAACCAATATAAATTATAGGATAATATACTTCTTCATGATGGGAATTACAAGATAATACATCAGAACTTTTTTTTTTTTTTTTGGTTTGGTGTATATATTTTTATTATTTATATCTCAAAAAGTGTGTTTTTAAAAATCGGTCAAAATAGGGTATTTCTTACTCTTCGGTAGACATAAAAAGAAAAAGAATATATATAGGCATTAAAATGATATATATATATATATATATACATATGTAGCGCTAAGTTCAAGATTTGGCCTATTTGAGTTGTCTGATTTTTATCTGTATTTGTATCTGTATATGATTTGCATTTTTATTTTATTTATTTTTAATCTGTTTGATTTGCTTATGAATAAAAATATATATTTTTCATTTATATTAACAAACATTCTGTTTGAAAACATTTCAACATTATCTGCACACTGAACAAACAAAAAGAACCTTAAGCTGTTTCCTATAAGCTTTGCTTTGAAAAAAGAAAAAAAGAGCAACATAGTTGCATTTAACCAAAGTTCCAAAGCCACATAAGTACAAAAATAAAGAGATGCTTAGTGGAAGGCCCAACGAACGATCTTGTATTGTAAGGCAAGAAGAGGGGAATAAGATTATTGTTTTAAGATTGCAAGCAAATTTAAAAAAAGGATAGATTCCTAAAGTGAAGCAGTATAATAACTTTATCGATACGATATTTTAAAAAGTTGCTTAAAATATCACGTAACATACCAAGTATTGATTTTTGGATTAAGTAACCTCTTTTATTGATGAACTTTTCAAGGGAGTTACTTATTATTTTTTAAGAAGATTTTTTCGTTACTACATGTGATGCTCTACCAATAAAAATAGAAGAGAGAATAAAAAATTTACTTTATATGTTGCTTAGTTAAAGAACTTTGTAAATGGTCATTTTAATAATTAGGCTTTTGGCCCAATTTAATACTATGAACTAGTCTTATAGGCTAGTCATAGGGCTTTAGATAACCAGATCCAATAATGGATGTCGTAGGAAGATTCAATTTGATAGGCTCAGAACAAGAATCATCGAATCAGGTCATCCCGCTTTTGACCTAATTTGATTTTCTTGTGCTCAAAAAGTAGACTTTAAAAACGCATTCATGGGTTAATTTGGGCTTCATTTGACTAAATTAGGGCTTATGTGAAATAAAATAAGCTCTAAGTGTATTTTAAATATAAAATTGACTATTTTAATTGTAATGAACTTCTTTTTGTAATATAAATAAAGCCCTTTAACCTTTTCACAAAGCCCAATGCAACCTACCATTGAAGGAAAGAAGGCTTTAATAATGGTTATTGGATTGTTTGGATATGTTCTAACGGTGATCAATCATGCTTAATCTCGTGCATCCGATTAGGCATTATTCAATGGTTGGTATTAATCTTCACCATCTATAAATAAGTGAATTTTCTTCTCTTTTGGGATCATTCTTACTAAGATTGAGAGCAATGCAGAAACTTTACTGGACTAACTTTAAAGAGAATCAAAGTAACTACTTTACGAAGAATGAGTCAAGAATGATCAAATCTATCTGATTTGATCTTCTGTCATATTTGTGTACTTGAGAAATCGGGTTTGCTTGTTCCTCCTCTCATGTCTTTCTTTATGATATCCGTACACATGTCATCAATTCATGAATTCTTTCAAGTCAATGCCGCACTTATTGAACGCGACTAACCAGTTACAACAACCCCTATACAAATTCTAACATTATTTACCATGTCAAGCAACTTTCCTATTAACTTTGGATGAGTTAGTGCCAGCATCCGTGTCAAACAAACTCCACCAAAGTTGCTCACAGATACCTTGAGTGTGTTTGTCATGTTCGTGCCTTTTGCCTACAGTGTTTCTAGTTTTAGGTGGATAAAAGGGACAGCTTATAGGCTGAGTTTTCAAGGTCTTGTGTTGTTTTGTCTTGTCACACAACATTTCCGAAATATTAAATATTTTGTCTATCGTCATACTTTGAAGTCCCGACTCGTGCTCAATTGCACTTATATCCTGCTTCGGCTGGTTTCACAATTTATATTGAAAAGGTTAGCTGCTTTTGCTTATGTCTTATGCTTGATGAGCGACCTTATGTATATATATTTAGTATTTTCATGTACTCTACAATCATCTTTGTTTCCTATATAAAGTAGTGTTTTATATCACAGTGAATTATAATGATACCTCCCAGCATTTTTAAAATTATAGAAATATCTGTCAATTTAAAAAAAAAAATTTAATCGTTTAAAAATGATAATTAAAAAAATTAAGAATAAATTACATCTAACTTCGTAAAAAATGTGAAGACCCCACTTTTTTTAAAACACAACACTTTCCCCCCTTGTTTTTGTTTATATCAATATTTATGTGGCATTAACGGTATCACATCATCACCACATCATCATTATCTATTTTTTTTTTTCGATAGATATTTTTCAAGAAGTATTTTTCTACTGTGCATCGATTTTTTTTTTTTTTGCATATACATATGTGTGTATATATATAAACAACAGGTTAATAGTTCTCCATGGGTAGTTCTAATATTGATTTACGGATAATAACTTTGTTTTCTTGTCATGGCTCTGCATCCGAGTGTTACTTTTACATCAATAGCAATTATAGTTAATTTTGAGGTTAATGGATCACTTGATTTAAATCTTATAGGTTTTACAATTTCACTGCCAGTGTACTGTTAATGTATTACATGATTTATTAATTAGTAGTTATACAGTATAATTAGAAGGAAATGAAAAAGATTCTCTCAAATTTTGACCTAGGTGAGTGGCATCCCTGATATTCAAATCTTATAAACCATCCTTCTAAATTTTGATAAATTGATAAATAACTTTTTAAAGTTGAAAATGGACCTCGTAAACTTTAACATTTGTTCAAATGATTTTGGTCAAAAAATATCCCTTAGAATTATTAAAGAATGCTTAACACCTCCATTCTCACCTAAGCTTCGATTTTAGTATGTGTTTTTATTAAATTAAAACACCATGTGTGGTTTATCTTACTCAGATCATAGTTTAGAAGGATTATGTATACTTTCTCCTTATAATTATAATTTTATTGTAACTACTACTACTAAATGATTCGATTTTATAAAAGACTAGTAAATAATAACAATTATATGCCTTTGTGAATAAAAGTAATTTATGGAGATAAACTGGATGCAATTTCAAAATCAAGAATCACAATTTTTTCTTTTTGAATTAATGATTCCTATTTTAAAAAGGAATTCAATTGCTGTTTTAAAGGGCACAATAACCATTCTATTCCGTATTTACTTTTCTAGAATTTAAAAAACAACAATTTAGATTCTCAAAATTTTTAAAATATCCTCTTACATTATTACAACATCATCGTCTTCCTTTCAATTTCAACCACTATTACATGTGCCAAATTTTAAAGCAATAAATTGAGGGAAATTAAGTAGATAGAGTGACGCAGCGAGTTAGCGTGGATAAAACGAGAACACTCGACGAATGTATCTCAACTCACAAAATAATGTGAAATCTAGAGGAAATCCCCTCAAAGTGTATTTTCAATGATGATAATAAGTTGTTTTTCAATTACAACCCTAGCACGACTATTTATAGTCTTGAAATAAAACCGAAAAGTAAATGCTAATTAAATGCTATTTATTAGCATTAATGCTAATAAATGCTATTTAAAATAAACAACTCAAAATACGAAATAAAACCGAAAAATAAATGCTAATAAATGCTCTTTAATGCTAATAACTGCTCTTTCCGGATGTCTTCTTGGCTTCCAATCTCTCCAAGTAGGACATGGCCACCTCATCTACATCATTCTCTCCCACCTCCAAAGAACTCGACCCCGAGTTCTCATCGGGATACAAAGGAACATCATCGGGAAAGAAATGATATATATCAGCGACATTGAACGTCTTTGAAATGCCCATGCTATTTGGTAAACCAACAACGTAAGCATTATCATTGATGACCTTCACAATCTGATAGGGCCCATATTTCTTAGGTTGAAGCTTGCTATATTTGCCAACGGGAAAACGCTCCTTCCGCAAGAACACCATCACTTGATCTCCAACAGAAAAGATCTTCTTCCGTCGATGTTTGTCGGCGGTTTCCTTATATTTGGCATTAGATTGCTCAATCTTCTTCCGGACCTCAGCCGTCACGGAATGCCAGTGCTCCGCCATGTTCTTTGCTGAAATACTAATGTCATGACCCTTGGGAAGTCGGATTAAGTCCAAGGCATGTCGAGGTGTCTTGGTATAAACCACAGCAAATGGAGACTTGCCTGTCGTTCTATGAACCGCATTGTTGTAAGCAAACTCAGCTTGAGCCAATGCAACATCCCACTGAAACCTTCCCTTTTTCAAACATTCGGTTAAGGGGGCTGCTACCGTGCTAAAATGCCGAATAAACCGCCTATAAAAGCTTGCTAACCCCAGAAAACTTCGCAACTCAGTGACTGATTTTGGAATTGGCCATTCCCTTATCACTCTTATCTTCTCATCATCGACCTGAATACCGTTACCACTAACAACAAAACCTAGGAACAGCAACTTTCTAGTCATGAATAAACACTTCTTCTTATTCGCATATAGTTTACTACTTTGCAAAACCGTCAATACCTCTCTCAGATGCATAACATGTTCCTCCTCAGACTTACTATACACCAAGATATCGTCAAAATCGACCACAACAAAGCGACCAATGAATGGTTTCAATACCTGGTTCATGATGCGCATGAAGGTGCTCGGTGCGTTGCTTAGACCAAAGGGCATGACCATCCACTCATAAAGGCCCTCCTTGGTTTTGAAAGCTGTCTTCCACTCATCCCCTGGTCGGATCCTGATCTGGTGATATCCGCTTCGCAAATCAATCTTTGAGAAGATCACCGCTCCACTCAACCTGTCAAGCATGTCCTCCAAGCGAGGAATAGGAAATTTGTACCCAATAGTAATTTTGTTGATCGCCCTGCTATCCACACACATTCTCCAGCTCCCATCTTTCTTTGGCGTCAACAATGCTGGCACCGCGCAAGGGCTCATGCTCCCTTTATGAATCCCTTCTGAAGTAACTCCTGCACCTTCTCTTGCAATATCTCACTCTCTTTCGGGCTCATCCTGTAATGAGGTAAATTTGGTAAACTAGCACCAGGGATCAAATCAATATGGTGCTGAATGCTCTCATGGGAGGCAAACCATCTGGTAGATCATCTGGTAATACTCCCCTAAACTCCTCTAACAACTCTTTCACACTTTCAGGCACCTCTTCAACCCTCTTCTCCTCATCAATCGCCCAAACCTCCTTCACAATTAAAGCATGCACTACTTTGAACTCCTTTATTGCATCCTCCATCTCCTTCTCAGTTTGAGTAATGGTAAGGAATGAACGCCCCTTTTCAGGAGAAGCTTTAGGGCGGTCCTTTTGTTTTAATGGGAGAAGGGTAAATCGTACCCTATCTTTCTCTAATTTGTACACATTTTCTCGACCATCATGTAAAGCGTTAACATCATACTTCCATGGCCTACCAAACAACAAGTGGCAAGCATCCATATCGACTACATCGCAGTATACTTCGTCTCTATACTTACCGATGGAAAAGGGCACCTTGCATCTCTCTTTCACTTCTATCTTCTCAGCCGCTTTGATCCACCCAATAGTATAGGGATTCGGGTGTTTTTCTATAGGTAATTCCAAAGCTTTGACGGCTGCTCGCCCTATAATGTTTTCGCAACTCCCACTATCAATAATGAGATCAAATACACGCCCGTCAATCGTACATCGGGTACGAAACAATTGATGTCGCTGATTCTCCTCCTCCTTCTTAGGTGTCAACATTAGCTTTCGAACCACAAGAGCCTGCTCCTCTTCCTCATACTCTCCATATTCTTCACCTTCATCCGGTTCACAACAAATTTCATCCTCCTCATCTCTTTCTACCATGTTTATGCCTCTTCTATTAGGACATTCATTGGATCGATGTCCCGGCTGGTTACATCTATAACATTTCCCTAATGTTGGTTTAGCATAGGGATTATATTGCTTCTTCTCTTCCTTCCTCTCAACAGCACCACTTTGTACCTCTTGAACACCCTTGGCTTTTTCCCCATAACTCCTACTAGAACTCTCTCCTCCATAACGCCTGGTGTTATCAAAACGGTTTCCATCAAAACGGTTATTCTTCGCTTGTAACATCAGCTCCGCTTTGATGGCCATGTTCTTAGCTTCATTCAAATTGCGCAACACATGGACACCAATCTTATCACGGATCAGAGGCTTCAAACCTTCCAAGTATCTGGCAACTTGCTGGCCCTCACTTTCTCTTAAATCGTTCCTCTCTGCCAATCGCATAAAATCCGCAGTGTAATCATGAACTGACCTCTGGCCCTGGCGACATCTCTGGTATTGCTGGAACAAAATTTGCTCATAGTCAGGGGGTAGGAAGTCCCACTGCAAGAGCTGCTTCATCCGGTACCACGTCCTCACCGGCTGCTTCCCTTCGCGATATCTCCTACCTTGCAACCTCTCCCACCAGGCAGAAGCGCCCCCCTTCAAACGACAAGCCACTAGCTTCACCCTCTTCCCTTCTGGGATCTCCATATACTCAAAGAACCGATCAATATCAGCGAGCCAATCAATAAAATCTTCAATATTTAAATTCCCATTAAAACTGGGAATGTCCACTTTCAATTTAAAATCGCCCTCTCCATAACCAAAACCATAATCATAACCTCTATTCCGACCTCCATAACCACCCCTCCGACGTAGCGGTTCATCTTCCCGCAAAACATCATCTTCTTCTTCCGAATCATCATCGGGCATCTGAATCCTCCTATTTGCAGCCACAGGTCTGCCACAAGTCGCCCGCATCGCCTGCTCTTGGTCGTTCCTCATTAACATTCCTGTTTCTGTTGGCATTGGGTCCCATCGCGTCGAAACGCTCAACCAGGTCATCAAGGCGCTGTTCGAAACGCCGGAATCTCTGATCCATGTCACCCAGCGCCGCTCTTTGATCCTGTAATTCGGTTCGCAGAGCTTCCAAATCCCTCACAACGTTTGGGACTTGACCGCCACCTAAACTGTCGTCGCCTGACATCTCTACAGGAATCTTTCCCGCTCTGATACCAACTGACGCAGCGAGTTAGCGTGGATAAAACGAGAACACTCGACGAATGTATCTCAACTCACAAAATAATGTGAAATCTAGAGGAAATCCCCTCAAAGTGTATTTTCAATGATGATAATAAGTTGTTTTTCAATTACAACCCTAGCACGACTATTTATAGTCTTGAAATAAAACCGAAAAGTAAATGCTAATTAAATGCTATTTATTAGTATTAATGCTAATAAATGCTATTTAAAATAAACAACTCAAAATACGAAATAAAACCGAAAAATAAATGCTAATAAATGCTCTTTAATGCTAATAACTGCTCTTTCCGGATGTCTTCTTGGCTTCCAATCTCTCCAAGTAGGACATGGCCACCTCATCTACATCATAGAGACGATGGATTTGTGTTTAGATTATGTAGCAAATTATCACAATTCAAATTCTGCTTTTCTTTTTCTCCTTTATTCTATTTTTTTAATAAACTAATTGAATAAAAGTACAGTTTCCGATGCAGAACACCGACCTCCATGCTAGTAGATTTGATTCCACACCACACATTCCACTCTTCCCCGCCGCCCCCCTCCCCTGTCGGTAGATAAACAACTGCCATAAAAGTTCAAGAAACCTTACGAAAGATGGTTCTGTGTGCATTTTGAGGGGAAATATGGAGGGATGCATGTACAATTGTTGGCCCACACATGCAGAGATATACAGTTTTAATTTTTGTTATAAATATTTTAGTTTATTGTTAAAATTAAAGAGAGAAAAAAAGGAAAAGCCTACGAAAGATAACACGTTAAGATTTAATGATTGTCTACATAAACAGGGGAAAAATAGCGATATTGGTATTAACCTTTTGGGATAATGACAAATTAAGCACTTGTATTTCAATTTTTGATAATTAAGTGTTTTAATTTTAAATTCTTGCAAATTAGTATTTTGTTGTTTCAAAATATGTGTGCTTTGGTATCTCCATTCAATAATATTCGATGAACACTTATTTGAATGATCAGATGATTATAAGCACTTTGCCAAAAATTCCCAAAGTCTGAAGATGTAACACCAAACTATCAAAAATTGATAAAAATTAAAAGTAAATGTACTTGATTTATGATTATTTTATTATCAAAATAAACACACATTAAATATTTTCGAATGCACTAAATCGCTCACACTTTGAAAATATAAATACTAATTTACTAAAAATCTAAAAATGAGATACTAAATTGCCAAAAGTTGAAAGTATAGGTACTTAATTTGTCATTGTCTCCAATCTTTGAGGACAAAATAAATTTGCAAAATGTATAAACTGAAGCCAGGAATTAACGTAGGATTATAGTTTAGCCACTGATCAGATAAATGGAATCAGGTTGTGTACAAGGTGAAAAGACAAATTACAAACATATTTTTCCATCTCTTTTATTTGTTAGTATTTAATTGAAAATGGAAGATGTTTGTTTATCTAAAGGAAGGAACAAATGGAGCTAAAAATTCCCAGTCAATTTAAAGGTACAAAATGCAAAGACGTCACATGGATTAGATTGATTAGTGGAGTAAAACTACGTACTATTATCGTTATTTATTAAAGTAATAATGGTACTTGTTGCAATCCTTCATCAATGTCTTTTTTTTTTTTAATTAATTTTTTACGATGCCCTTTTTGATATTTGATATAATGGTATATATGTTATATAACTGGGGCGATTGGAGCACCAGTTAAGAGAACAGTAAAATTATTGCAATCTTTAATTCCGAATGTTATGATAATGCAGGAGAGAATTGCTGGGTTTGATCAATCTGAGGAGACAATATGTGGCATATGATTCCTGAAAGTTTTCGCACAAATTTTAAGGATTGGGAGGTTCGCTTCCTAGTACTCTTTAGTCTTCTTTTACAAATGATTCTATATCCTTTTGGCGGCAGCAGGAAGGCCATGCCAGGGGCGTTCATCCAACTCCTAGTTTGGACTACCTATTTGGCAGCTGAATCGATACCAATTGCTACACTCGGAATTATTTCGAACTGGCTTTCCAACTTGAAGGATCAAAACACCACCGGTACCATCGAGCGAAAGTACGAGCTAATTGCTCTGTGGGCACCGATGGCTTTGATACATCTAGGAGGCCCGGACTCCATCACTGCCTATTCTTTGGAAGACAATGAGTTGTGGATAAGGTATTGTGTTAGAGTGCCTCTCCAGATTGGATGGACATGTTACATTTACTTCTTGGCATTGTCCAGTTCTCCACTTTCATATATCGCAGTTGCAATGATCCTAATTGGGATTCTAAAGAATGTCGAAAGGATTATGTCACTGTATCTTGCTAGTAGGGAGGTATTCCATGAGTCGTTGACTTCTCCTCCTACATCCTCTTTGCTATATCCTAGCATAATCGAAAAGCTGAAGTTCAAATTGGGAGAAGGACATGTAGTTGCAACATATAATACCCGTGAGGTTCCTGCTCCAGAGTCTCTATCTCTTCCCAAACAGCAAGACCTTACGAAATCTCAAGATCGAAATGCATTTATCGCTTATCAACTGCTCAAAATTTTCAAGGTATTGTTTGTGGATCTCATTGTTAATCTCGAGTCACTTGAAACAATTAAATCCTTATTCACCAAGGATATGACCTCCGAGAGTGCATTTAAAATCGTCGAGATCGAATTGAATATGATGTTTGATTCGCTATACACAAAGGCCATAATCCTTTACAAATTCTCCGGTAAAATCAGTAAGACCGCTACATTCCTTTTATCCCTAGGGGTGCTATTAGCATTTTGCCTGGTTGATAAAAGCATTTATGAGTTGAAGCTTGACTCTCCATCACATTCATGCTCATCATTGGCTTTTCACTAAGCGAGATATATTCAGCACTCAAAATGATCACCTCGGATGGCATGTATGCTTGGCTAATTGAACGGAAACCTGGTGTCTGGTGTCGATTCATATCTTGGGTGCAATCGCGCCCCGTACTTGGTCCGTTGGGATTCACCACCGAAAATTATAGGTGGTCGGGAAAACTAATTCAACACAGTCTTCTTGACTTTGCTTTTAATAAAATCCCACCCATGATTTCATTTAGTTCCAAGTTTCAGAAGCTATATGAGAGGATGATGCAATATAGTTCTTTCACTTCTCAACCGTTGGATGACAGTTTGAGGGGATGGATTCATAAATACTTGAAGGATTTGGAGGATGAAAGACGACGACCAGATGATACGAGCAGAGAGGCATGGTTATCAACTTATAGGGCGACCGAAAAATTAAGAAAGTTGAATCTTGAAGGTTTGACTTGGAGCACTCAGAACGATTTTTCTCAAAGCATCGTCATTTGGCATATCGCGACGGAGATTCTATTCTACATGGATCGGAAACTCATTTCCGGTAATGGTGATATCCAGACCAAGTGTGATATAAGCAGGACTCTCTCATGGTATCTCATTTATTTGGTTGTTCGGAAGCCAACTATGTTGCCTATTGGTAAGACAAGACTCTAAACTTAATTCTTAATATCATATACTTTATAGCACTAGATGTTGGGTTTGTTTGAATTATTTAATTTTTATTTATATTATATATGTATTTTATCTATATTTATGACTTATTTATATCATATATGTATGATCTATTTATAAGTAAAAATATTAATTTTTCATTTATATTTTTTTAAAACAAATATTTGTTTAAAAATGATAAAAATATAATATCAAAACAACTAGAATAGAAAGAATCAAACATATCCATTTTCACATGAATTACCATTCCACCACCTTTGATAAGAAAACAAATAAAAAAATTCTTTTACTTGTTCATACACTAGTTTAGTGGAACTTTATATTTGAATCTTATTATTTATAGAAAATCTTAAGTATTAGAGGACAATAATTACACAACAATTATTATACGCTTTACACTCTTATTATACAACTCCTCATTGACACAACAAGGAGATATGTACATCGAGGGCCTATTTATATCATAAACCCTCCATAAAAGTGTGACACATTTGACACAAATTTCTGTTCCACATGCGAGATCTAGTTTTTGTGTTACAGCTCAATGAAAGGGCTTACTAAAAATGGGCATGGGTGTATTTACCTTTTATTCCAATAGTGTAGTTCCTTTTTTCATTTTCACAAATATCTTTTTTTTTTTTGTCCCGTCATACAAAGCATTGTACTTATTATATTTATTCTAATTCTGTCAGACACTCAAGATTATTTTTCATTTGGTGCAAACAATTGGAAAGGGTTGCTCAGCTATTCATCTTAGCCACAAATTACAACTACAACAATTTCACTACATCCTCCACAAATTCCAATAAATAGATAAGATAGAAAGACTTTTTTAGAATAATTTAACAAGGAAGAGATTGGTGTTGTTTTCTAAAATTCCTCCTTAACACCAACTCTCTTGTTGTCATGTTTAACTATGCTAGGAACTTCTTGAATTTATTTGCACTAAGACCTTTCGTGAAGAGATCATCGATTTGAGCTTCTATTCCAATGTTATGTAACTCATTATTCTCCTTGCAGCACTTCTCTCTCTAGAAATGGTAATAAACCCCCACATGTTTTTCCTTGCATGGATCTTCTTTTCCCTAGCAAAATAGTCGAGCAATTACCACAACATCATAATAGCGCATTAGCTTATTGATGGAGATCTACTCTTACACCATGATATTACCTTGATGCTAGATTAAATGCATATCCAATACTTGGTGTTCGAACCATCACAGACTCACAATTGTAACAATAGTCAACATCACATTCCACAAGTATCTTACAATATGCTACGCTCGTATAGTATTCCATGACTCAGATTCACCTTAATGTACCTTAGTATCCGTGCAATGGATTTTGAGTTAACCTTTTTAGGTAATTAGGCTAATTATAGTGTGATCCCGAATTATGGACTTTATGGAGCTAAAATTCTGGACATTTTCCTTTCAAGGGAGTGGTGATATCACCTTAAGTGGAACATGGTGAATACAACTTTTGTTAATCTTGTTGTATAGAGTATCTACTTATATATACCTACTTATGCTCTACTTGACTTGTTAAGGTTGAGATGAGTAATGAGAGCTATAGATTGTGGTATAAGTATGAATTTCCTAGAACTTGCACTCATAAGGTAGGGTATCGGTACGGAATCTTGATATCTTGTACCCATCTTAAAACTAGTGGGTACAGTTTTTAGTATACTATATACCTATCTTATAAAAAGAAAATATAACATAATATTAATAAATAAAATAATAATACCTCTTTTTTATTTTGTGATCACTTTTGTTCATGATTATCATTTGTACACTATCTTTTGGAAATCTAAATTTTAGATGAACTTGCATTATTTTATTCTAAAAGCACTTGTTATTTTTCATTTTGGAAGAACTTCAATTATATGTATTTAAATTTCTAGAAGTAATGTTTATGTTGACATAGTATTTTGTTAGAAGTTTTTTAATTTTGGAATTTGCTATGGATTATTCAATTTTGTTTGATGTCACATAAGTAGTTTTGATAGATGTTTATTGTTGGTTTCAACTTTTACATATATTATAGAATTTGCGATATTAAAAAATTACTTTTTTTCCTCTATAGGTTAGTTATAATGAATTTATAAAAAAAGTAATTTTATATCTATATTATTAAAGCAAAAGACATTATTTAGTGTTTTTAGCAGGGTTAACGAGTATGGATATGGAAGTTACAAATTGAGATGAAGGTAAATAGTGAAAAAGAAAATTGCTCCATTATATATATATACATATATAGTTACATTAAAAATACATAGATAATTTTATAAAAAAGATATACGTATAAAATAATAAATTAAATAATTTATTTTATTTTATTAATTATCTCTTTTTTTGGCACTCGGGTCCATGCACTGCTAATATTATGTTAAACTATATATATTATTGTGAACGTGAAATTTAAGAAGAATAAAAAATTGGATTTTAAGAAAAAAATTACATATTTATAGGGTATAAGACACAAGATGGATATAAGGTGTTACATGATATATTCTAGGTACAAAAGCTAGTACTTTGTACCATACAAGATAGGATACGGTAAGGCTTTATATCCTTTCCACCTTGTACTTGTTCATTCTTAGTAAATACCAACTTTACCTGCCAAAGCTTTCCAAAATTATTATATTTTAAGGGGCTAAACCTAAAGTTTTAATGTATGTTAGTAGTTTTTTCCTTATGTAATATACATTTGTAGTTAATGGGAGCTAAATTTTCCCTTTTTCATATGAGGACAAATGCATATTTTCAAATGCTAAAAAGCACAATATAGAATTTACCTCAACTATTAAATTTGCCTTACATAATAAATTCTAATTAAATTATTATACACATGGAAATGCTTAGTTTTCTCAAAATAATAATGGATTTTTTGAAGATATCTATAAATTGTTCATGCTTGAATTTCCAATTCTATAGAACCATTTTTGGTTTTTAGAAATGTATATAAAATTATTATGGCTTTTTAGTGGTTTTCTTAGAGAACTTATTAAGGGCTTTGAAACAAAAAATTTTCGCATTTTTATAACATAAGGAAAAAAGTAGTGAATAAATAGATAAATGATTTCCTTTTACAGCTTCTTAACAAGTATCTTGAATGCTTAGTATCGTAAAATTATGTTTACATCAGTTTTAGACATCGTGAACTCAAATATTTAACTGATGGCAGGTGGTAATGATAACCATTATGTCCACACTCTTTTGGAGGCTCGAAAATTTTTGCAACTTAAAATATCTTCTCATAAATCCAAGAATCTTCGAAAATGGACAAGATATGGAAAGAGTTATGAGCATGAGAGGGATGATCAATTTTGTTGCAAAGGTGAACACAATGAAGCAGACAAAAATAAAGAGCAGAAACCTACAGCCAAGGAAGCCTCCAAAGTTAAAGAACATCAATCACAAGAGGAATTGGATTTATGTAGGATTTGTCATATGTTACTTGAACAAGAAGCATATGGAAAAAAACTGCCACCAAATTTGGCTGAAAGTGGAGGAAGCAAATCCGTCTTGTTTCATGGATCCCAACTTGCATCACAACTTGCATCAGAACTAGAGGGTTATAACTCATTAGGTAGGCGATGGCAAGCAATTCAAATAGTTTGGACAGAGGCACTTTTATATTCTGCTTATAACACTAATGGATATGAACATTCTAAGCATTTGAGCCGTGGAGGAGAGTTTCTCACTCATGTTTGGCTTCTCATGGCTCATTTTGGCATATCTAAGCAGGTTAAAACTTCAACCAAGACTGCCCTCACAGGGCTGGTCCACTTATAAGGCTTTTAGCTATCAAAGGTGTATGTGTATGCAATTGCTAAAGAAATAAGGGAAAATTCATGTTTTGACCAAGTTTATGAGGAACAAAAATGCAAACTGTTGCTGTATTTTAGCAAATGTTGTTTTCACATCATGTATGTTGCAGGTTGTTTCCATTGAATTATTTTCCATAAATAAGTGTTAAAGGAAACAACTTATCGAAGTGAGTTTAGTAGGTTATGGATAGTTGATTGCTATTTGTGTGCTTTTGTATTTCTATATATATATGTACTTATCTTTCTTTTACATGTGCATGTCAAATTAAAGTACCTTTATCTGTCTCTCTTCTCCAGTAGTATGTAGTATGTTTACCTCTTAATGTTAAGCATATTTTAAAATGATTGAAGGAATAAGAGCAAGAGAACTTGGTGAGCATCATGGTCATCGTCTCATCATGGTCTTGAAACAGTAGGGGAAGAGGTTTATGGAGCTTGAGAGGATATGTAGCTTGGTAAGGTTAGAATGGTTATGGAAGTGACGTGATGAGGCATTCTTTTAGGATCATTTCTGTCATAGTTTTGCATGTCTATGTCCATCTTTTGGTTAGTTTTATAGGATAGTAACATGGGTTGAAGGATGTTGGGATTGTTATATTGAAGTCCATGATCACTTCTCCACTCACTTCAATTCTGTCAAGAAGTAAGGTAGCGTGGTCTTGAACCATGAAAACTATGATGCTTGGGACTTGAAAGATTAGTAACTAGGTGTTTTCGACTGTTGTTATCGTTATAAGGTTCATAGTTGCTTTCCCCTTACTGTCTTGGAATGGAAGAATGAGCAGCATTGTGGATGAATTGATCCACGGATGATGGAGTTTGCATGTAAGAGTTGACAATGATGAGTTTCCGCTCCATAAGATATATTTTTTTCCACTCTTATGAGTGGAGGAAGGTGGACAAATTTTATGGAGGCGTTATTTGTGGCTTTTAAGAGGAGAGTTTATTTGACCTTAGATCACGAGGATAGTAATTTAAGGATGGTTTACTATATTGTAGTTTCGACTGAGGTAGATAAGAACAACTTACCTTTCTTTATGGCTTCGTTAATGGCAAATCTTGATTTAGAGAGATCCAAATCAATTTTTATATTTCACTCTTCTTGAATTTTCCTATTTGGGAGAGACCTGACACTTGGAGTAAGTGATCTTTGGGAAGTAATGTTCTGTATGATTTCTTTTTTTTGTTCTTTACCATAATCCACTAACCATAATTAGAACGATCCTCATCACTATGCTCAAATTTGGATCACATTATCTGAGGAGTGGAAGCTATTGTTTGAATTTCTTCTTTTACCTAACTTTGTCTAAAGTAGTATGCGGATTAAATTTAGGGCAGTTAGAGAAGCTCTATCCTAAGAAACATTCATCTAAGGTGTAATGTCTTCATTACTGTAGCTATATTTTTGGCATCATATTCTTAACTTACAGAGTCTATAAATGATTCTGTAAATAGTTTTTATTTTACACGTGTATTTTAGCTGATGTGTACACAACACTAGGAGTTAGTTACTACATGTTTACTTGTAACTTTAGGTATAAATACCTCTAATAACATAAAGTTAGTAAAGAAAATGAAGTTCATTAATTTTCACTTTCAACTCTTTATTCTTAGTGAAAATGAACTTTACGTATGCTTTGATTTCTTTGATTGATTAAAGCTTCTAAAGATTTTTCTACATGGTATCAAAGCGGCAACTATTTGGTACTATCCTTCTTGTTTCATTTTTCTTTCTGATTGATTAGATACTTGTTCGGTTATGAAGATTGCTAATCAAGTTAGGGATTTGAAGACACAATTAGGAATTTTAGATCCACTTTATTTGTCTAGATTTGATATTCTAGGAATAATTCTTAGAAATATTGTTTTCAATGGATTAAATTTCTTGTCTTAAAATCAATCCGTGTGAATGGCGTTAGGAGTAAAAATGAAATTAGGGTTCATAGATGGACAAACACTTAAACCAGAAGAAAATACTAATGATTTTCGTTCGTTGGATGAATTGTGATTACATGGTAGGTTGTTGCATTCTTGATTCCATGACAAGTGAACTTTCTACAAGTTTTCTTCAGCTTAAGACAAGCAGTGTGTGAATAATATGGTCAAACTAATGGTCTTATGATTTTTCAAATTCAACATGAGATTACTAACTTGTGTTAAGGATGCATGTATGTTATTGCATATTATAAAAAGTTGAAATCCTTATAAGATGAATTACAAGCATCAAATCCTCATCCTTCATGTGAATGTGGTAGATGACCTTATTTTAATTGTGCTTTTAAGTAGCAATTACAAGATTTTGAATCTCAAGGAAAAATTATTCAATGTTTTATGGGACTAGTAGAGACCTATGAATATGTTCGTAATTAGATTTTAGTTTTTGATCTAATGGTTAGTGTGAGTAGAGCATTTTATCTTATGTTGCAAGTTAAGAGACAAGGCAAATTACATCATCTTTTAATAGCGAAATATATTTGATAGTTATTAATGTAGGACGTTGGGATTTAAATTTGGAAATACAGGAAAGGATTTTATAAAACTGAAATTACATTATAAGTATTGTAACTTAGATGGACATTCCATAGACAACTGCTTTGAAATAATCGGTTATGCTGAATAGTATAAGGGCAAGAGGAATAAAAAAGTTTGCTAGTAGAACAGTTGCTCATGTTATTCCTGAATCTCCATCAAGATGTTTGACTCCTTTCGATCATTATGATGTAGTTACAGCCATGAATTCCTTTGGAGAACATAACTCTGACAGTCTTTTGCGAGGTAATGTAGATCCTCAAATGTTTCATACTATTTGTGAGGAAATGATGAAGATGATGAAAACTAATACCAATGCTGAAAAGGTGAAAGGAGTTGTGAACTTTGCTTCCACTTTTCATTTTTTTAGCGCTGCTTCCTTCTTATGGTTCTTTGAGTGCTTTAGAACATAATAAGCTTGCTTGGATTGTTGATTCAAGAGCAACTGACTATAGGACTCCTTTTGAAAACCTTTTATTTGATAAACACATTCTTGAAACACCAATTCCTATACACTTACCTAATAGGGAGACAAAGCATGTCACAATGGCTGGTCCTATTTATATTAGTTTAAGTATTACCCTTGTCAATGTTCTTTTCGTGCCTAACTTCCACCACAATTTGTTTTTTCTTAGTCAATTCTTAAAAACTCCTTTTGTATCAGTCCATATTAATAACACTTTATGTGTGTTACAAGATTAGAAAATTAACTTGTTTTTAGCTAAACCTCCTTTGATAGGAGGGCTCTATATGTTGCACATATAACAATTAAGGAGTTCGACTACCCTTGCTTGTTACCCACAACCATGTTCTTTTGATTCCATTCCCAGTTGTAATTTTTCTGTTAAAAGTCTAGATTTGTTTCATACTAGACTTACACATACTTATATGCCAAAATTGATACATCTTGATTGTTGTAAACATCTTTTTAAGACAGATTTCCTTTGTTACACTTGTGAAATAGCCAAAACACATCGCCTATCCTTTTATTCTAGCGAGCATGTATCATCTTTTGCTTTTGGATTTGTTCATGTGGATATATGGGGTCCCTATCATGATGTTTCCATCTTAGGAGCAAGATATTTTTTTACTATAGTTGAAGATTTAACATGTTGTACATGGACTATTCTAATGAATTCTAATGTTGAATTGATTGCACATTTGAAGCATTTTTTGGCTTGTATACATAATCACTTTGAAGTTGTTTGCAAATATGTTAGATTAGATAATGAATTTGAATTCATTTGTAAGAAGTGCCAAAATCTTTTTCTTTACTTTGGCATTGTTCATCAGTGAACTATGCCTTGTACTCCACAACAAAATGTAAAGTGAGAGAAAACATCGTCGTCTTTTTGACACTTCCTAAGCCTTAAGGTTACATGTTGGTTTACCAATATCTTTTTTTTTTCCTTGGGCTAAGGGGGGATGGGGAGGGGGAGGGGGAGGGGGAGGGTGGGTTGTCATTGGGGGGTATGGATTTTGATTTGATCAATCGAATGCCCATGCCCACATTACAGTGGTAAACACATTATGAAAAGCTTTTTCATGCCAAGCCCTCTTATGATCATCTTAGAGTCATGGGCTATCTTTGTTATGTGACAATTCTTAGAAAGAAAAAGGGATAAAATTTGATGCTAAAGGTGTCAAGTGTGTTTTTGTAGGATATTCATCAAATTATAAAGGTTCTAGAGTTTATGATTTGCTAGGAAAGTCAATGCCACACAGTCGTGATGTTACTTTGTTTGAAGATGTTTTTCCATCAAGAAAAATGATGACACACTCACAGTTGTTTCTCTCCAACCTCTTTCACACACTTCTTCCTTACCTTATATTTCCTTTGAAGAACCTGTTTCTCCTTCTTTCTCACAACTTGATACACCACCCTTATCTTTTGGCCTAAATCACATTGCTACTATCATTGAATATGTTGTTTCTAATCCTTTGAGACGTTTTACGTGTGTAACTCATATTGCCAAATGGTTAAATGATTATGTTCATTCTATACATGTTGCTTTTCCTTCATTTCATGATATGAATGTTTGCTCACCTATTATTTCTTCTTCTACTGCTTCTTGTTCCAAATACCCTTTGCTTACCTTAACTTCTTTTTCTTCATGCCCAACTGATTGTATGGTTACTTTTGCCAATGTATTAAAAAACTAAAGAACCTTATTGTTATTCTCAAGCGTCTCAAGATGAACAATGGTTTCTCACTATGAATAATGAAATAATGGCTCTAGAAAAGAATAATACATGGGAATTAACTAATTTACCTAAGGGTAAAAAGGCCATTAGATTGAAATGGGTGTACGAAATTAAACACAATGCTAATGGAATTGTTGAACATTATAAAGCTAGGTTAGTCGCTAAAGGATACACTCAAATTAAAGGTGAAGACTATCATAATACTTTTTCACTTGTTGCAAAACTTTTTACTTTAAGGATTTTGCTTTCTATTGCAGCAACTAAGGGTTTGGCCACTTTTTCAAGTGTATATAAATAATACTTTTCTTCATGGTTCCTTAGACAAAGAAATTTATATGGTTTAACCTGAGGGTTATTCCAAAGCAAAACTAAGGTAGGTATGTTGTTTTGTTGAAGTCTTTATATGGACTGAAGTAAGCATCGCGTTAATGGAATCTTGAAATGTCCAATTCTTTTTTATTGCACAAGCTTTTCATCGGTCCAAGAATGATTATTTGTTGTTTACTCACTTGGATTTTGATGGTTTTACTATAGCTTTGTCATCTGTTGATTATTTACTCTTGACTGGCATTAACATTCTAGCTATTGCTGCTTTAAAAGAGAAATTACACTCTAACTACACCATTAACAATTTAGCTGAAGCTCGGTTTTATTTAAGTCTTGAGATAAATCGATCAACTGATGGTATTCATGTCAACCAATGTGAATTCATTATAGACATTCTTTTTGGTGCTAGTTAGTCTAGTTCTCAACCTGCAAAGACTCCTTTGCCTACTGGTTTGAAGTTAAATCAAGATTTTGGTGACATTCTTCGTAATCCCAGTTTCTATCGAAGATTGGTGGGATGCCTTTGTATTGACTCTCATGCATCCATACATTTTCTTTGTTGTTCACTAATTAAGCCAAATCCTTTCTCAACCTCACACATCAAATCTTAATACTCTTTTTCATGTGTTGAAGTATCTCAAGGGTACTATCAATCTTGGAATTTTTTATTATGCTAGTCTTCCTTTTCTCTTATGGGATACTATGATTTTGATTAGGGATCTTGTCCTCTTGATCGAAAATCTATCAATGGTTTTTGTATTTTCCTTGGTCCTTAACTTGTTTCATGGACATAAAAGAAACAACACACGATGGCCGCATCATACGCTGAACCTGAGTATGGGGCAATGGCTTCACTTGCAAAGAAGCTCCTTTGGATTTCTTATGTTCTCAAAGATTTTAGAATTGATTTTTCTTTACTTGTTATAGTTTGTGTTGATAATAAATCAGCTCAGTTGTTGGCAGATCGTCCATGCCTCCATAGTCGAACAAAAAATGTTAAAATTGATACACATTTTGTTAAGGATCATATTTCATCTGGTTTTCTCTAGACTTTGTATGTTCCTTCAAAACTTCATTTAGCTGAAATGCTAGCTAAACTAATATTAGAATCTTAGCTAGCCTTTTCATGTTGCAAGATGGGCTTGCAAGCAGCTCCATCTTGAGGGAAGGGGATGCTAACTTATATAGAGTCTATAAATGAATTTATAAATAGTCTTTTATTTTACACTTTTATTTTAGCTTATGTGTACACAACACCACGAGTTAGTTACTACATGTTTAATTGTAACTTTAGGTATAAATACTTATGATAACCGAAAGTTAGTAAAAAAAGAAAAAATAAAGTTCATTACTTGTCACTTGTGACTCTATGCTCTAAGCGAAGATGAACTTTACATATGCTTCGATTTCTTTGATTGATCAAAGCTTCTAAAGTTTTTTCTACATGTATTCATCCATTTTGGACGGGCAGAAATAAGATGACCAAGGCACCCTCAGTACAAACAAAGTTATCGAAGACCTTTATATTACAATCCATATGTTATTCCCTCTATTGTGATGGTATGGACCACGGGGTTTTTGAAATTGACTTGCACACTTACTCTAACAAAGTGTGCTCTTTCTATATCAGAAGTGTATGTGTTAATACGCAAGACTGCTCCAATATTGTTCCCAATATTGACTAGTATGTGTAAATTTTATTATTCAATATAGAGTTCATATATTCTTACATAGACAACAGTAGAATTAAAGGTTGCATTTGAATCATGAACATTTGGCTCCTACTTCCTTATGACTAAAAAGGAATCATTCATGAACTAAAGGCTTTCTTGGATCTCTTGGTTGAGATGGTTAGAGGTTGGAAGCTTACCGTGTAATAGCCATCACCATTTGTGATCATGGAGAATCCTGCTGCAAAGTGCCAAAGCTCACTTAACTTTTTATGAACCAAAGCTTATAGCCCAATGAATGTAAATAAAATTTAATTATTATTGAGAAGTGCCATTGGTGTCTTAATTTTTGCTTTTCTCCCTTCTAGGCCCTTCAACATAAGTGTTAAATTCTTCTGTATTGTTGTTTTCTTGCAGTTCTTTGTCTGTCAAGTAATAGGTTCTCATGGAACTCAATCTAGCAAATAATGAAAATTTTGAAATCATCTTTAGTTTGAGTCAAAGACAAACTTCCAAAGAGTATTATAGAAGAAAACTCTTATTAACTTCACTTATTCGATGGATAATTATCTTTTTTGTACAAGATGCTATTTATATTATTAATCTCTTGGCTAATTGTATCTAACAACTAATAATCTCACTAATTTTACTAAATTCATAACACTCTATCTAATTTCATACATTCATTAACTAACTAACAACGATTATAACAATTTCTTCATAGGTTTGGCTATTTGGATTTTCTAAATGGACTACACAGCCGTCTACTAAGGTCTGTCATTGCTGCTATCCATGGCCTATTGTGCTATTGTTGCATGTCTCAGCTGAGTTTGGGACCAATTGTTTGGTCATTTGTTCACAGTTTGAAGCTGTGCATGAGCACTTTCACATAGGCTCTCTTATGCATGCCTTTATTGCATGTGCTCTGTCTCGGTCAGCTAGTCAAAATGGCATGTGCGCTGTTTGGGTCTGGTTTCCAAGTGTAGTTGCAATTTTTGAGGAAATTCTTGCCACTCTTCTGTTGAAAGCATATGGCAGTTGCTCTTTACTTCAAATGATGCTCTTAGTTCCATAAGTTTAAGCTCTTCATGGAATTTCCTCAGCTCATCATAGAATTGCATCTTGACTCTTCATGGAATTTCCATAAGTTTGTGTCTTTATTGTCCATCGGAATGAACTTAAGGATGTGACGTCTCTGTAGAATTGAATACGTCACTCATGGAAATTTCTACTTTTCAGAGAAAAGATATGCTCCTTAATGCACTAAACTAGTGTATAAAAATTAGCAATCATGGAAACCCACATATGTTTAGATTGTTTGATTTTTATTGGTATCGTATCTCTGATCTATATTTGTAATTTGTCTATATCATATCTATATCATATGTGTGTTGTATTTATTTGGTTTGTTTATAAGTAAAATTATCAGTTTTTCATCGGTATTTATTTCTTAATAAACATTTGTTTAAAAATAACAAAAATATGATGCCAGAATGGTCATAATAAGATGAAATAAACATACCCTAAATAACAATGAGATGACCTTGGTGTGAAATTGCAGTGCCTAATTCATAAAGAAGTTATCTATAGTTGAAATAGAACTTGTATGCACAAACGATACATTTTAGGCTAATTCTTGATCCTTTCTTAATATTTCTAAAATTTATCCAAAAGTGCATATTTCATCAAATTTTTAATACAATTCATAATAAAAAGCCTTATGAGATGTATGAATTGGTATTATTCAAGTGGGGATAAACGTGTAAAATTACACATTTATGAATTACTCTCATTAGTGTCCTGATTCTTAGGGTACCACTCGAGCAACAAAGGAGCAGGGTGATCTAGTGAAGCATCCTCAATTTGTAATGGTCCATGAGAGGGATTGGGAGAGTAGGAATTTGGTTTTAAGTTGTTTCTCACTTTTAGGGAAAGGAATTAGCTTGTGTACGAGGTAGGGAGTTTGGATGCTGAGAGAGAGGTGCTACAAATTAAGGAACCAACATGGGCCTTTTCTTTTCATATGGTTAAGGAACATGCTTCATCTTCTGCTCAAGTACAAATTCCAACTTTCCTCTTTCATAATAGGAATTTTAACACTATCAATACGAATGGATCAAATTCGTGTCTTATTTCATATCAAATTTATGATAGTAAAGAAAAGCACAAAAAAAGTGAAAATAGAGACTATATTGCAGCTATAATTATTCTTATGACAATCATATCTTATTGTGTGTTATGTAATTTTGTCTCTATTATATCCCAAATTGTTAGCCTTAATGTATGGATATATTTTTGGAGACAAATGTAAATAATTCTAGAAGTTGCAAATGACCCCAATAAAGTCCAAGCTAAGTGTGAAAATACTCTCTCAAACTTAATAAAGGATACTTTTAACACTACCTAAACTTTGATATTAAAATGTGCCTTTTATAAATAAAAGATTAAAGAAAAGCAGGGGATATATTCACAATCCGATCAAAGTTTGAAGGCCTTATTTGCAATTTCCTGCTTTATTTTCAGGAAGAAAAGCATATTTCAGAATGTGGGGATCATTTAACTTCTTGTCCTTTGTGGTTGCCAAAGAGGGAATACTTCGCTGCAGATGCAAGACTTTCAGGCAAACAAGGAAAGCACATACACCATAGAATTGAGAATATAGATTCTCATTACTTAAGCTATAAATAATAAAAAGTGCGAGACTCCTGTAAACACAAAAACCCCGTTTCCTTTCTTGGTAACCATTTAGACGTCGCTACCATTATTCCTTTTGCATATAAATCATACACTTACCAACCATAATATATTAAAAAAATAATAATAATAAAATAGAGAGAGAGAGAGCTCTATGCCATGCCTGCCAAAACAGAAAAAGCATCCCCGATGTTAGGTGATAAAATCTTGGACAACGCTATAGCTGCAGATGCAGCTATAATCATACTACAAAAAAAGCTAATGAAATTACTAGACTGCAAATTAATAATGATTTGCAGCGTGCTAAAGCATCAAATTGAGAAAATCCTCGAGAGTCTGCATCCAGTATATGAATTCTTGACAGAGCATCCTGAACGAAACGAGAAAATAGAATGGAAAACCAAGCTCTTGGAAGCTGTATACATGGCAGAAGATGGCATTGACAAATTCAGATCCAGAATTGCTCTAGTAGATTCAGAAAATGTTAAGCAAGCTATTGCGGACGTCTGTCGTCGTAGCATGTTGCGAACCTCATGTGCAAAATGCTTGCTGTTGAAATGTCTCCATGAGTTCAAGGATCGATTGACGACCATGCAGAAAGTTGAACATATAGCCAACAAGTATTCTGACGAAGGAAAAACTGTTCGAAGAGATCTCACAGAGTGGGACGATCTGTTTTCTTTGGACATCTCCGGAAATGTCATGGCAGCTCGCAACTCTGATATGGAGAATCTGGAAATGATGCAAGTAGCAGAGCGAGAAGGACATAATAAGATTCGAGCAATTGTCGGTGAGACAGGGTCTGGCAAGACATTTTTAGCCAGAAAATTCTTCCTCCAAAAGCGGCATCACTTCGACTGTTGTGCTTGGGTCAATGTCTCTCCGATGGCTAATCGTGATGATGTTCTACGGATCGTACAGAAACAACTTTGGGATATTTCGTCTTTGTCGCCACATGAGCAAACACCACCCGCGCAATGCAAAGTATCGTGTTTCGAAGAGCTCTACGGAAAGAAATTTCTCATTGTGTTGGATGATGTTTGTGATTTGTCACTGTTATTGTCTGTGATGAATTGCCTTCCAGATTTAAATTCCGGCAGTTATCTTTTGATCACGACACAGAACATTGGTATAGGCGAACTATTAGATCCTGCACCCATTCAGCTCAAGGGATTAGGCCAAAAAGAAAGCGAAGGCCTCATAAAGATTAAGTGCGAAATTGCAGGTAAAGACTTTGATGGGCTAATGAAGAAGGACGAGGATCTGAAGAAAGCTTTTCTGGAAAAATGCAGTTGCTCGCCACTGAGACTTCACTTATTGGGTGGATTGGTGGCTAAGTCCACTGATCCTGAAGTCATTAGGACGATACTGGACACAGACGATCTTGATCAGCTTTTCGCCTATTGCTATAACAAAATGCCCGGAGAATTAAAGCCATGTTTCCTTTACATGACTCTCTTTCCTAAATCTGATTCAATTCCCGTGCGAAGGCTACTACGGTTATGGCTTTCTGAAGGATTTCTAGTAGTGCAAAAAGGATTTGAGATGGAGCCTGAAGATTTGGGTATGGATTACCTTAAGGGTTTAATGTTTCGGAACTTGATTGAGGCTGTTGAAAGGAAGGAAGATGGAAGTCCTAGAAAAGTTCGTGTAGTCACTTGTCTCTACGATTTATTTCACTCCGGAGCTATTGGCACTGAACTCCTCTATGTTAACAAACAGACGGAAACAGAGGAAGGACAGACTCCAAGAGACCAACACCGTCAGGGCTCGGAACAGGCTGCATCTAGACTCCGGTGGCTAGTGGAGCGTTCGAACATCAAGGAAATAAGCTTATCTCGTGTGGCTAAGATCAGTCACCTACGAACTTTTATGTCCTTCAACTTGAGAGAGGGCATGCTCACTCAAGATATAGGGGATTTTCTTGAGATCACCGTGTCTGGTAAGCACATTAATTTGTTAACAGTACTTGATCTTGAGGGTGTATACAAGCCTAACCTTGACAAAGTGCTAGGACAGCTAGTTCTCCTCAAGCATTTAGGATTAAGATCAACTGCACTAGATTCACTGCCAAAATCAATTGCCGATTTGCCATACCTAGAGACTCTGGATCTGAAATACACCACCATAACAGAATTACCTAAGTCCTTTTGGAAGAATTCACAGCGTCTTCGACACTTCTATCTTAATAGCTTTTGTCGTATTGATAAAAATATCTTCTCTCCTTCTTCTTCTTTTTCTTCTTCTCCTCCATTTGCAAATCTTCATACATTGAGTGGGGCTGTCGTTGATAGTATTGAAGTGGAAGGACCAGCAGGCAAGCAAACCATAGTGGGTTTGGGCAACATGAAGAAGTTGACAAAATTGGGGATCATGTTCCATTACAAAGAAGAATATCATAACGCCATAGGTGATTGGATTTCCGGCTTAACAGATCTTCAATCTTTGAAGCTTGGAATTATCAAATCAAGAGATGCTACAGAACTGCCTGCAAAGCTCTCACTCATGCGACATTTTAGTCTATCCAAGCTTTATCTTATTGGTAAATTCAATCAAGAGAGCAAATATCTGATTCCCAGGAATCTCATAATCCTTACCTTGTCTGGATCACAAATGAGCGAGGATCATATAATCCAACTAGGGCTTCTCCCTAGCTTGAAAGTTCTTAACCTTAAAGCTAACTCTTTCAATGGAAATACTCTCACATTCTCTGGAGACTGCCTTCGAAGTCTTCAAGTTTTAAGGCTGTGGATGTTGCCGAACCTCAAGGAGCTACACCTGAAGTGTAAACTGCCCTGCATAAATACCATCGAGCTTAGAAGTTGTCCTCAAATGAAAAAGATCGAAGTTGCTTCGGAAACTGATCTGCCGGGGACAGTATTACTCCAGCTGATCAATATGTCGAAATGGTCTACGGCTAACTTGATCCATTCCGTGAAAAATTCAGAAAAGATCAAAGTCAAATACCCGAATGTCGAAAGGACAAGCGAGGAGATTGAGGTATCAAAAGGCAAAGAACTCGAATAAGTCTCCCGGAGGTAAAAAAAAAAAAAGGAAAATCCGGACAAAGGTACTTATTTTTACAAAAATTTGAAGGTTCTTATATTACTAAACTCTCTGGATTTAACACTTTTCACATCATAACAACAGTGTTTATCTTCTTCTTTTACAGCCTGCTCCAGGTCTAGTGGTTTCTATTGAAGAGTAAATGAAAAAGAATCAACTATCTATACTGTATGTATGATGTATCCATGTATGTATGTCACTTAATCCAGTCATGTCATGTTAATAAAGTGGAGAATGAACTCCCTTGTAATGCATTGTTTGATTATTGATCTTAAGAGTGCTGTATGAAATTAACTACTGTTATTCCATATGGAGATCAAATAATTAGTTATTCTTATTCAAACTATTTTATTTTTATTTTATGATATGTATATATATATATATATATATATAATTTAATTGCAATTGTTATGTTAATACACTAGTGCAATAGCTTCTTATCATATCAAATACTGTCTTCTAAGTTTATTGTAGTAGCTTCTTGTCATATCAAATACTGTCTTATAAGTATATTAACATACTATATAATGACTTTTATTTATATAAGACTATTTTTATATGTACATGTGTAAAGGTGATGACACTTGTTATATTATAATCTGTCAGTGTAAGGGCTCTGATTATTTTAGTCCTTAATAAATTTAGAGTTTTACGTTTATTTCTAAATATTTAATTTTAGCATTTACTCCATTAAGTGCTATTTGAATTATTTTTAAAACTTGGTTTGCTTCATTTTCTAACTTTAAAGGCTTTAAATATATATACATATATTAACTATATAGTTTGATTATCCAATTACATATTTGTATGATATTATATCGAAATTATTTTTATTTTATTATTATTTTTTCCTTCCAATTACGTTTCTTAAGCTCTATATTAGTAGGTATCAAAAAATTAAATTCGTGATACGTTTAGGTGGTTTCGCTTATTTCATTTTTATATTTGAACGTTATATTTTATTCATATTTTAAATGATATGTATTTCGGAATCTTGGGATCTATTTCGATTGTTAGATGTTTATTCTTATCATATCCGTATCTGATTGGCATTTGTAATTTATCTGTATCATATCTATATTGTATTTGTTTAATTTGTTTATGAGTAAAATTATTAATTTTTTATTGACATCTGTTTCATGATAAATATTTGTTTGAAAATGATAAAAATATAATGATCAAATGTCTGAAATAAGATAAAACAAATATACCCTAAACATCTTATTGATTATCAAATTACAGTCTGTATTTGCATGATATTATTGTTTTTGAGTTCGCAAATACTTTAGAGAATATTTAAGGATCTTTTGCTTGTCAACTCTGCATCCTAACATTATAATTAGTATTCGAGTTCATAAAAATGTTTCCGAATCCTATTAGCGATCTCGATTTATGATCGATTTAGCGATAAATTATTGAATACCAAGGTCACGAAAAATTTCGAGGGATTACAGTGACTCTCGGCCATATTCATGTTCCAATGCCATATTGAACACCTCCATCATAAGCTAAAGTCCACTTCTCTAGTTGTAAGTTCCTAAATTATCTATCTGTCCAGGTACTCTTCAACTTTAGTGCTTCAAAGTACCCATAAAATTCCAAAGCTGTAATTGTTAGATTGCTTTTTTTTTTTTTTTTTTTTTTTTTTTCATATTTTGCAATGGCAAATGCGTCAATGTAGGGTCCAAAGGCTGAAAAGAGTTTATTAAAAATGAGATGCCTCATATTATTTGTCTTCATGCATCTTTACTCAACCTTAGTTCTTAGATTGGCTTCTTGAATAGCATTTAGTAGGTGTGAGAGCACCGCATATCATTCCTCCTATCTATCATATACTTTTTCAATGGTCTTCCTTCTTACCTCTTGAATCCACTTCAAGCGAGTGGGAAACCCAAACTCCTTGGAGATTTCAACTTGGAAGTCTTTGACTTTCACACTCAACAAGCGTTTTACCTCAATAATAATAAACCTAGACATGGTAGTCAAGAACAATTATGAGTAATCCTAATTGATAACAGCATTGATACATATGTAGGGACCCTCAAACTTAGTGATTTAGAAGCATCCACCATGCTTCTTAAAGCATGCAAGAAGCCTCCATTCGTGGTCCTTGTTTAAATCAATGCATTTTACTAACAATACTTTGTTATTTGACTCCACCATACCGTAGTTAATTATGGTGGTTAGTTATGTGATATATTTTTATTGCCTATAATAAGTGTTCCTTTATCTCAAATCACATTCACACCCTAAATTCATCACTAAAACTTCAATTACCATCACCTAATTATTACTCAACTTCAAATGTCGCATAAATATTATCCACGCCTACTATGAAGAGAGACACATGACTTAAACTTCTTATAGCATCCACATGCTTTAGAGTTAACCTACAACACCACTCATTCATTTTCTATGAGCCATGAGGCTCATAAAGTGTTTAAAGGCAACTGTCACCACCATCACTCTCATTATCACTTCTTAATTCACCAAAATCCTTCTAAGGGTCTAAAGCCAATCAACGCCCATTTCTATCTCTTTGTCAATATCCTAAATTGGTTCACTTGGCTTAGAAGCAGGTGCCTAAGGTTACTAGTACCTACTTGTATGGTGGAGGGGAAAACCTGCAATTCAAACAACTAGCTTACATACAGGTTGCTATGACTAGCATCCTATCTTAAATCGGTCTCATGTGGAGGAGAGAACTCATATATATTGTGATGTGCCCAAAACAACACGAACAATTCTTTTCGTAATTAAAGAATTGAAATTGATGAAACTCCTAAAGATTAAATCTTTCTCAAGTTCTTTTGTATTTTAATTTAAGAAATAAAGAAAAGAAAGGACATGGATGACATTACTTGTCGATTTAATTAAAAAATAACTAATTAAATAAAAATTCATTAGTGCATCACATGGTCTCTAACACAGGTGTGTCATGGGGCCTGTGACTCTTTGACTCAATTATCCTAGTTTGACACGACCTCACATGCAAGCGTGGAACAAGTTGTGGCCTCCTCTGTCTGCATAGACATGGTTAGTGACATGGCTGTGGGATATAGTGTGTTCTTGATGATCTTAGTTCTCCCATAGTTTTATTCCTATCATAACCTGTAGTTTGATTCCTGTCATATTTATGACACCTCAAATAAGGTCAAGGCATCCACAGTTTCACCACGTATAACACTTAGGTGTTATATGCAAAGGCTACCATTAACTAAGTCCAATTTTAGTTTACGAAATCATTTGTTTAACTTTTTTAAACAATTAACAAAACAATGAAAAATAAAGATTCAGCTAAAGATTTCCAAAAGCCACTCAAACAAGTAGTATACTCCATATAATTGAGTAAAAGTATATCAAAAGTCCTAAACAACCACTTGTGAAACCACACAAACCAGTCATCAAAATGGAATAGATGTAAAAGTAATATTGTAGCTAAGGAAATTTGAAACAAGTCTCTCATCAATACAAAAAACCTCACAATACAAACATAGAACTCTCAAAGAACAACCAAGTAATATTCACTGATCTAATCGCTCCACTCATCTAACAAACAATCTATATCAAACCCATAGCCAAGATAATCATGGCGATACTCATCAGAATCATCATCACTTGAAAAAGATAAAAGTAATCCAAAGCCCCATCCAACAACAACAACAACACAGGTATACATGATATGATTACATGCACTTATTCTAATGCAAATGCATCAAGTAACTGTTTAGATCTCTAATTTAGTTGTGACAATCAATAGTGAAGCACTCAAACTCTAACAACACAAGGGGAGACAAAGGGGTATAGCAATTACTCAAAAGATTGATACATGTAGACCAAATACCTTCATCTCTTAGCATGGATCTATGTAGTAGCTTTGTTTAGGTTTTATAGTTGGTCCTCATCTTTATCCTCATTGGTCCATTGTAATCTCTTAGATTTCTACATAGTTCAAGGTTTCAATGATTTCAACAATTGTAAAATTAAATGAAAAGATTTTAAAAAATAAAATAAAACTTAATGCCTAAGAAATCACTCCTATTTTTTTGCGAATTGAAATGGTCAAAACATTATTCGTCTAACCATGGTTTGAAAATGGAAATGAACCAAACTCCCAAACTTAAATTGAATATAGCTAGATAAAATAAAAGCCTACCTTGAATAAATTGAAAAGGTACGTCGAAGACCACAAAGAAGCACGTATTAAATAATTAAGTTAGAAATTAAGCATAGATTTTGGAAATTATCCAAACACTTAGAAACAATTTAATTAAAATTTTAAATATAATTAAGCTTCAAACCATATATTTAAAAACGAATCTATACCTTAACATTGCCCGAGACCTTTTAAACTTAAAGCTGTTAATTTAAAAACTCATAAAATATAATTCTAATGCAATAATCCTAAATTAATTTATTTCACTAAAAAAATAGGCATTATTAATAAATAACCAAATAAAATTGAATATCATGAGAATAGACAACACGCTTATGAAGCTTGATGTATACGTATTTAACAACTCATTAATAATAATAAATGGATGGATTTTATTCATCTCCATCTATAACCAGCATCCACCAGAAAAATGACATATAAATAATATAAATCTTTAGACTATCTAGACAAACCCAATACAAGCAGAATGACAATGTTCAAACTCAATTAATTACAAATGTCCTCAAAATTTTAATTCTACAAATTTAAGTGAACACCCTAAAGTAATCCATATGAATATTTTAACAAAGTCATATTAGTTAATGATGCTACTAAAATGAATATTAATAAAGCACGAATATTCCCCTCACCTCACGTGTCACGGCGTCTTCCTCAAGCACACGAAGAAGAGACGAATGCTACGAAATGAAGTCAACGAATGTGACATCATTCTTATGATGTCATCAAAGTAACATCAACATATAATTCCTAAAGTAAACTTAGCAAGGGAAGGGACATAGCTTATATAATGAGACAAGTTGCTTCCTCTTCTTCTTTCTTAAATAATAATAATAATAATAATAATAATAATAATAATAATAATAATTATGCTTACAGTTCTATAATGGGTAACATATTTGATAAGATTTCAGAATATAAATTTCGGTTCCAACCTTAGACAAAGTAAAAATAAAAACGAAACCAAATATTTAACCAAACATAAACACATTTTAAAATGTATTTGAAAGCTCAAAGATAAAAATGGCTTATTCAAACCCCCCAAAGTAACTTATACCAAGTATAATAATCATATAGCCATAAATGCATTCATTATAAAATAAATATATAGAGAATCCTTTCCCTATACTCTAAACGCTCTAGGCTTGGTAAAGGAATTATACAACCTTACATTGTTAATATTAAAGAGTACCAAAGTCAAAATAATCCAAGAAATTCATTTTCAATGTTTCCATGATATAAAAAGAAGAAGGAGGAGGAGGGAGAAAAGTGTGCTTGACTTTTTTCAAAATAATAAAATTTATAAGAAATTATCTCACATGATGTCATTTGTTCAAGCTCACTAAACTTCTTAAGGAACGAAAACATATATTTTTGGTTTCTCCTTTTTTCTTCTCCTTTTTCATCTACAAGCAGAAGTGAACCTACGTTAATGAGCCAAATTGAAAATCTAAAGGGTGTATGGGTTCTTACCATCCAAAATGGATTATTGGGTTTTAATTGAATAAAAATTAATGAATGCACAATAAAAAAAAAAAAAAAAAGAAAAGAAAACAATAATGGGGTCTTTACTCAATATATATATGTATATATAATTTTGTTTTTCTTTCCCGCATCCACCTAGGTCAAAATAAGGAATACACATTATAATTTTGTGGTATATATATTATTAAAAATTTCAAAATATTATGATAGCCAATTAACGAGTGCCCTCAAACATCTATTAAAATTTACATATGTAATAAAATAAATAAATAGATTTACAAATAAGTAAGGAGTATTTTCTATTCTAATTTATTTTGCCCAATTTTTAGATTGGGACAGCATAACATAATATATATATATATATATATATATATCATTTGAATTTTTTATCTTTAATCAAAAGACACCTATGCGTATTAAAGAACAAGACTTTATCCTAATCAATAGGATAAAGACACTTCCAGGAAAAGGAATAGGAATGGACATATTGTCATTCCTTCTGGAGAAAGGCAAGCGTACTACGAAAATAGGAAAAAGAAAATTAATATTATTAATTTAAAAAAAATTATAAATATGTCACAATGATGAAAATAATCCCAATTCTAGGCAACTTGACCATGTCTTTTCAAAAGATGACGTCGCTTATAATAAACCACATGCAATATAATAATCTTGTCCATTAAAGAAACAAGGTTGTAGAGCCACAGTGACCTAATCTCTTAAGGAAACAAGGTTGTAGAGCCACAGTGACCTAATCTCTTAAAGAAACAAGGTCATTATAGAAATATCAACTTCGTCTCTTCAAGAGGTGAATTTGAAATAGAAAACTTTGTAGTAACAACTACCTTTTCATTCCAAATCCTTAATATAACTTTTCATTTATACAATATTCACCTGTCATAATCATTTTAAATCACTTGTAATAACTCAAACAATTCCAAACTCAATCAATCCTCCACCACTAAAAAACAACAACATCAAACTACAACTATTCAACCAAAACATCATTCCCTACCCAAGTCTCCACCAACAACATAACACAAATAATAATGAAACACAATATAAAAAATATTTGCACTATTGTTCAAGTTATTGCATGAAAAGTATATACATGGTAGCAACAACCATCATAACACATAAACATAAAAAATGGTAATATTTACTGCTACTTACCCATCCTTTGTCGAACAAATGTACGCCTTTTCAGGCTTAAGATGATATGGGTGTTGATGTAGATGCTTCGTAGATAAATCAACTTGAATGAGTATGTCATCCCCATCTATCATGTAGGTTATGTTGGTAAGATGGGATGCGGTCTGGATCCACCTAAGTGAGGCTCTCTCCAATATCATCTAGCGGTATTAGACGCCTCTTCAATGGAGTTAGGAGGGTATGAACCGCTACACTTGAGCTCTTACGCATAGGAGTATAATGCTAATGTAGATATGACGATGATGAAGGTATAGTCTCATCAAGCTAAACATGTGGGGGAGTAGGCTTGTCTTTGATATCTCTAGATTTATCTTAGCCTTGGCCTTACTTTTAATCCTAACCCTGCCCCCACCTCTCTCTCTCTCTCTCAAAACTCTGCGTCTCTGTGCAAGCTAAGGTTGTGGGGCATCCTCACTATCGACGTAATCGGTGTGGATTGGCTTTGAAGGTAGTGGATCATTAAGATTGGCCCCCATGAACTCATCTACTGCACGAATAACCTCTCCTGAAGTAGCTAAAGTGTCATCTAGGGGCATGTTGGGCACTTGATATATGAAATCTACTTGCAATAAAAAATAAACATGAAGATCAAGATGTAATCAATATAAACATTAACTTTACCATATATTGTATCATGAATCTTGTATGATTAATAAAAGGCCTGGTGATCACATGATACCAATCTAAATAATTTGTAGAAATACCAGTAGGGATATCTGGTAAGTCTACATCATAATTGTGTCAATTATTCCACTCTATGATCCACTTGGCATACTTCGCCGCCTAGTTCCACTTTGTGCACCCTTGCATTTCTTACTCATGGGGGACTCTCATATCATATGGTGGGCTTGGGATCTCTTAGAAACCTTTAAACTGTTTAAGTATTTGGTCCTGATAGTAGTACTTAAAAACATTAAAGCACACGAAAGGAATGCATGCACACCATACATTATTGCTAGACTGATATGATGGTTGTCGACACCCCATTTTTGCTTTCATCAAAATAAAAATGAAAAAGTAAAAAATCATAAAAGTTTTAGAAAAGGTAGAAAAATGCAACAAAAATACAAAAATATTAGCTAAGTTAAAAATTAACAAAAAAGAATAAAAATTACAAAGTTAAAAAGTATAAAAACTAGAAAATAAAAAAAAAATTAGAAAACTTCATCTTTTTAGTAAATAGGTTTTTTAAATTACAAAAAAAATTGGAAAGAGGAAATAAAAAGAAAATTTCATTTGAGGCTTGTTATAAGTTCGATGTTGGTCTTATAGTGTTTTGGGCTTGTTTTGAAAATTAACTTGGACTTGGACTTATTTTCTTCTCGGCCCATTTTAATTTTGAATCATATTCGGCCTGATTGAAATAGTTTAAGTATAATTTAGATGGGTCAATTTATCAAAAATCAAACACAGTTCGATCCACGCTGAACGCATACGATGAGTTCTATTTTGGCATGTGCATTCACGTGCTAAGGAAGAAGTGTATGTGTGTAGCACGTGCGTCATCTTCCCCAACTCTATCCACTATTAGAGCTCCATTTTGGAGTTTTTCTACCATTAAAGGTCCATTTTTTTAGCTTTTGAACCCCTTTTTTACCATGATTTCAACCGAAACGTTGGATTTTAGAAGCTTAATCTTCTAGAATTCGACTATTCATCTCCTTAAAGAAGATTGAAAACTCGTAATCCCCCTTAACCTTCTAAGTTTTGTAATGGCCATTGATGGCCTCGTTTATCCTCTCTGTCTTCAACCTCTCTCCTTTTTAACCTGAAGACCATCCTTAACCATATCGGAAAGGCCCCCCATCTCTCTCTCATCTTTGGATTGAGCTCTCTCTTTAGCTTTCGCTCTCTCCTGCCCTGCTAATAGAAACCACCACTAGTCGAGTCCCAACCGCCCATCTTTCAAGCCACCAGCCATGAATACCCCTCACCACAGCCAGATTTGCTTTGCGCCACCTATGAACTCAACCACTAAACCCAGTCGTGCACAACCCAGAAGTGCGATAGTTACCTAAAACCACCATCATTCTCCTTCCCAAATACACAAACCAGTCATCCAAAACAGACCAAAAACCTAAGCCATCACCTTGAAACCCACATACATCTACTGTTGCCACTAGCCATAGGTGTCAAGACCACTACCTCTATCGTTCGAAGCTACCCCCATAAGCCACCATTGTAAGACCAAACCCATGCGTAAGAGAAAGAGAGACTGCTAACCCATTTTTTCTTTCCTTGCAGGCCTGAAGACCCAAATCGCTTCTCACCAATCCAAGCTTGACCCATTCGTGTACAACTCATTAGATCCAACATCAATTCACTCTTAGCCGAGGTCTGACTTATGTTGAAATTTGATACGGCTTTATTCTGATACTCCTATTGTATTGCTCCGTTTAATGTTTAAGTTTTGTTTAGTTGTTTAATCATTAGTTATTTACTATAGAATATACCTCAAATTTATTGTAGATGTAATAAAAACCGAAAAATATATTGGAAAGAGAAAAGAAAAAAAGATCCCAAAAAATAAAAAAAAAGAAGAAAGAAAAGAAAGAGAGAAAAAAAAAAACAAAAAAAAAGTGTGTGATTATATTGATATGCATGCTATGGTCCTGCTAACGATATTGGTATGATAGTTAGGTATGATGAATTAATCTAGTAAATAAAAATTTAAATTAATCTATTAAATAAAATCTTAGGATATAGTTTTGATATAGGTTTATCTATTAGAATGTAAACACAATGCCATTGTGATATCATTATAATTATATTTGGATATGTAAATTAAGGTTAGATCATAACAATTAAAAATTTTATAGAGGTATAGTTTTAGGATTGTTGGTCTTGTCGAATTGTTTTTTATGAGTATGTGTTAAAAATGATATATACTCTTTAATAGTGGTCTAAAATGTGTTGAATCGATAAGTTATAATTGCACATGGTTATCCTGTGAATATCTATCCTCTTTTTGTTAAAGAAAACTTAAAAATGAGAAATTTTTATGAACATCAACATAAAGGTTTTTCTTGTAAATCTTAAGAATTTTCCACACTAGTATACGATAGTAAAATAGAAAATATGAATTAGATAGTGAACTTAGAACCCGATAAAAATCCTAAAATAGATTTATGAGTTGTAATAAACTTATTCCTAGTTTAAAAACCCAAATAAAAATTTCTTTGACCTTAATAGATACCAAAATCAAGATTCCGTATCTTGATCTGATAATTCAAGATATAATTAGAAGTAACTCTAAATTTCGAACCCAATAAAATATAATCTATTAATAGAACTAATTAGTATAAAACAATAATCTAAAGATGAACTACTATGATTATAAATATGCAATAGACACTAATACAGATCGATAATTATAAGTCTAGATCTCAAATAAAAATTTCAAAACTTACTGTTATACTTATTAGGAAATTCTGAATCTATTAAGACTTAGTTCCTAATTTAATCTATTGGACTTGAAAAATTTAATCGCGTAAGTTAAAATACTAAAATTAATTAATCGTGTAAACTTTAAACTAAAAATTTGAATATATAAACAATTTAGAGATTTTGTAGAAACTTAGATAAATCTTTTTAGATAAAACTCTTACGTAACTGTTATAAACATATGTATATAAATTAAAATTTGTTAAAATATTTTTGTTAATTATATGAAGCAAACAATTAAACAAATCAAACAAATAAAAAAAAATTGAACACAGTGCAGATTTTTTTCAAATCACGGTTGCAAGTGGATTTCGGCTGCAACTACTATATGATTCATGTCCTAACTTGATCAATTTAGACTCCAAAATTCAACATGAAAATGACACTCCAACCAATCTGAAAAGTTTCACATTTGAGCAACAATAAATGCAAGGAATTCCAGCTCAAATCAAAGTGTGTATCAGCTGCATTTTGGCTTAGAAGTCCCGTCGAAAACAGCAGCCCCATTAATGTAATTTCAGCTATGATTTGAAGAAATTATAGGCTTAGCTTGAGTTGATTTTTTTGATCAAATAAGCACCAATAGTAGGCCTCTAAATGGACACTTCAAGAACCAACACTTCAAGAACCAACACTTCAAGAAATCAGTCCAAAAAGTATGAAAAAAAACTACAGCATATATCGGAATTTTCTTGCCTCTGTTTTTGCACGAATTTCAGCCCAATTTTTGTGCAACTTGAGCTCCAAATTTACACCTATAAATAACTAGCAAACAAATACAATTAACGCCCCTAAAAACCAACCACAAATCTTGTACAAAATTTTCAAAAATCAACCTAAAAAATTGTATGGAATTTTTACTCGAGAATTCACTAGTTGGAAACTTTTTTTATCAAGTCCAAAACATCCTCTCTTGTGCCCTAATCCTAGCCTAACCTTAGTACGTATATATAGGCTTAAGTTAGCTACAAAATCAGCTCACAACTCTCACAAACTCACTTTGAAAATCTAGCTACAGTAGAGTTGCGAACAGCCTTCCCAGACCTTTATCATTCCTTCACTTGGACAGCTTTGAAGACCCTTTCGAACAGAGCATAACCTCTGTTTTGCTTCCTATATTTTACCTAAGTATCAAATACATTAAAAACATCAATTCCCTCCTTCAAACAACATCAAAAGCCAAGCCAAACAACCTTTGATTTTGTTAGAAACCAAGCTGAAACTCAAGCTCAACAAGTTAAGAAAACTTAGTTAAAGTAGTTAACTTCTAGTATGGCTAGGAACTCACTATCCAACCTTTGATATAGGTTTGGTTTTTGTTAAGGAAGGGAGTTGGGTATCCTTTTCCACATTAAACCAAGGTAACTTCTAACCTAATATTAAGTTCTTGTTACATTTATGGGCAGACATTAGGATTGAAATGAGTAGTATTAGAGAAGGTTATGTGTTTGGGAAAAGTTGTAAGCCCTTAGATTTTTCGATAGTTGTATTAACCTTCATCAATTGTAAATCAAACAAAAACTCTAATAGCCATACAAGTCAAAACAATGTGTTTAGATTCGACAATCCCACATTCTTAACCGTAGAACAATAAAATGGGGATAATCATAGATTTTGGTCTGTAGGAATATAGCGGAACATAAAAAGATTGGATTCAAGAAAATGAAGTTCATTCGTACCCGAATAGGATCAGTTTTCAAAATTTAAGTCCGAAATCACAGAATGGTAAAAATATTCCAATAATACCGTTAGACTCATAATTATATGAGGATTCATAATATAATAGTTTTAAAATTTTTCGATAACTAAAAATATCATATATATAGCTTTTTTATGCGTATTTCTATTACTGTCGGTAATTTAATTGTCTTGTTTACTATTTATTACTATTCATTACTATTCTCCACTATTCATCTATCTCTACTTTTCCTTACAACCTATTCTTACTACCTATACACCTATTTTATTACAATTTTTATTTCCAATACAACTTCACATCTCTCACATCTTACTTTTCATTAATAAAAATACAAAAAAATAAAAATCTCTCTCTCTCTCTCTCTCTAATAGGCATCGGTCCCCTCCCTCTTTCATTCATAAATGTTTTAATTTTTATTTATTTAATTAATATAAATTATCCTCCACTTTTTCCTCTAAATACCATAATTTTCTTTCATTTCCTTCACACCTTTCTTGCACTACCATTACCATCCCAAAATCTTTTCAAAAGTTCTCCCAAAGTTCTCTCCACTTTCTTCTTCTTCTATAGGTAATAATCAAAGCTTTTTTTATGTTCATTTGCTTAGTATGAATATACTGTGTGTTTTCTAAACCTATGAAGGTGAGGAAAGTAACAATATGTTCACACTTTGTTCTTGTTCATAAATCTATTTTTCTTTTATGTTGTTCATATTTATATCTAACTAAATATATCTATGTAGTTATATATTTTTTAGAGCATATAAACTCACTTGTTATTGCAATTTATTTACTTTCATGTTATTATAAGACGAGTATTTCAAGTCTTAGACTTGTTCTCATCAAGTCAAAACAATTTTCTTTTTCTTTTGGAACCAGTCTACTCTTAGTCTCGGGAAGTTTTGAAGAAGCTAAGGCTCCCAATACTTGACTAGGAAGCCTTCATGAAGCTAAGGCTCCCAATACTTGAAAATTATTATTATTATTATTATTATTTATTTATTTCTTATATTCCTTATTATCTTATCTTGTGATATTCTTATCTTTTTTATAAACTACATAATCATAATCATATTCATGTATGGCTAATGTGTTGTTGTCCAAATAAAAAGAGATTTTTTTTTTTTTTAATGAAAGGCCAAACTCTTAAAATTTTGTCACTTAAATATTTTTCACCAAGACTTAGAATGATGTTTTTAACAAACTCCTTTAAAAAATTTATATAAGTCCATCATGAAATCTCAAACTATTGGTAAAGAAATTTCTTCAAAGTATAAAATACTTTCTTTTCAAATGACAACATAGAAATCTTGATATATAGATGATAACATGATACTATGACAAATTTTTACCAACCTTTTAAACTAAGAGCTACACAAGTTTTCAAGCTAAGGTAAAAATCAACTTACAAGTCTTAAGAAACCTACTTAGAAAAACAAAATTTGTCAACAATCTAAGAAATTAAATTTTTGAAGAATAAACTCATTTTTTTTCTAAAATATGGATATAATACCAACAAGGACATTAGGTACTACTAAAGAAAACTTTTGAAACTCTATTTTTCAATTTCTAGAAATAAAGTTGGTAGATAACTTAAAAAGACCAAACTTTATTTCAACTCACTTTTGATAAATTAAAGCATAAAGAACACTAAATTATGATCACCCAAGAATTTATAAGTTAATTTCAACCACATAAAGAAAAGTTTAAAAAATCCAATTTTCAAAACCTAGGAAGGGTTGTTTCATGGAAATTAATTAAATGAGATGACACCTATAGTATTATGCATAAATTATGAGTTTATTTATATACCAAAGGAATTTTTTTCAACCATATACATATTTAAGTTTTTGTTAGCAAGCTTTGAGTGAAGAAACGATTAGAAAATGTTGTTTTTCAAGAAGGGAATTTTCATAGTAGATCTATACCTGTAGGCCCCCGAATTTTTCGATAATGGTTTTGGAATACCAAATCGTAACCCTAAAGTCTCACCCAAGTTGAAACCGAACCTTGAACAATTTCGATCATGGAATTTAAAAAAAAAAAAGAAAGTTCAATAATCAATCGATTCGAAAATTCGAACATGAAAAGATCCGTCTATCCGATCCCTGAGTTAAAATGGCAAAGATGGACTAAACCCTAACCCTAGTCAAACTGGAGTTCAAAAGTCAACAAAGACCAAGACAATCAAGCAATTTCAACTCCGGTAATCCCGCGCTCTCAAATCCTAGAAAACGAAATTAAGTTAATGGCTTAAAATAGTTCGTAATAATATAAGGTAACATAAAAATATTGGATTCGCGAATTTCGAGTGTCCTTCGAACTCAAACGGGATCAGTTCTCGAAAAGTGTGTCCCGAAGCTCGGAACATTAAAAATATTTCGATAACACCAAAAGACTCGTAATTAAACAAGGATTTCAAAAATATCAGTTTAAGAATTTTTCGATAACTAAAAATAACAGATATAGCTCGTTTATGCGTATTTTTATTACTACCGGTATTTTATATGTCCAGTCTACTATTCATAGTACTATTCTTACTGTTCATTACTATTTCACTATCTCTACTTTTTCTTACACCTATTTCTTACTACCTACATACCTATTTTCTTACTTTTTACTTTTCCAATACAACTTTATTTCACATCTACCTTACACATTACATCTTTCATTTATCCAAAATCAAAAAAATAAAATCATCTTCCCCCCCTACACTAAGGAACCGACTCCCCCTCTCTCCTCTTCCATCCAATTTTATTTTTTTTTCAATTTATTTTATTACATCCAAAATTCACTCCAAAAATTCTATAAATACCCCATTCCTCCTTCATTCTTTCACACACTCATTTTACATAACAAAACTCTACCAAAATACTCTCTTAAAACCTCTCTCCAACAAATCTTTCACAAAATACTCTCTACCCATTTCTACTCTTCAACAAAAATATCAAACACAAAACCCATACATCTCTTTCAAAACCTTCCATTAAACCTTAGGTAAAATCCTACTTAAATTTCTTCATCATGTTCATACAACTTAGCATGAGCTTAGTGTATCTTTCTTAGGCTCATATGAGTTAAAGAAGTAACAATATGTTCATGCTTTGTTTTTGTTCATGTTCCTATTTTACATAATGTTATTATGTTGTTGTTTTTATTATTTTTGCTCTAATCTAACTTATATAATATTATGTATACTATATATATATATATATTTATTTATTTAGAGCATATAAGCTCATTTGTTATTTATTTATTTCGAAGTCTTGCAATTTATTTATTTGCTTGTTTTATGCAATTTATTAAGACTAGTCTTTCTAGTCTTAGACTTGTCCACATCAAGTCAAAACAAATTTCTTTTGGGACTAGTCCATTCTTAGTCCCGGGTTGCCTTGATGAAGCTAAGGCTCCCAATACATAATCGGGATACCTTGATGAAGCTAAGGTTCCCAATGCTTGATTATTTATTTATATTTATTTACTTACAAGTACTTCTTTTTATCTTACTATGTTTTATCTTTACTTTTACATTGCTACATAATCATATTCATGCATGATTAAGAATGTTGTTGTCTTAAATAAAAATAAAACAAAATAAAAATCGGTTCTTTCAAAAGTAAACTAGATTTCTTAACAAAAGGAATTTTCTCAAAAGATCTAAGTTTTGTTTTTCCAAAGGATAAGCTAATCATAATTTCTAGAAGAAGTAATAATATAGATTTCTTCAAAATAATAAAAGGAATTCTTTTCTTTTTTAAACCAAACTAAATAAAGGAAGAATTTTTAGCAATACCTTATCTTTTATAAGACTTAAATAGGTTCATTATAGATTTTGAGAATCATATGCTAAGAAAGTTCCTTCAAAACTTAAATTTTGTATTATTATTCTCTTCTCAAAAATTAAAATGAAGTTTTACTAAGTTCTAAAGTTAACAAATCTTTATTAAGAAAGCTTTTCTTATAAACTTGCCTAAGAAAATTATTTTACTATTTAACTAACATTAAGAATAAAATAAGTTTTTCAAACCAAGATAAAATTAACTCACTATTTTGGAAACCAACTTAGAAAAATAAAATTTGTCAAGAAAATAAAGTTTTAAAGGTATATCTATTTTCTAAAGAAGGGAAATGATATAAAAATAAAAAGAAAACACATATTTAACACAACTTCAAATATTTGAACTTAAGGAATATTTTGAAAAGCTCATTTTTAATCACTAGAAATAAAGTTAGTAGATAACTTAAAGAACCAAATTTTTGAAATAAAATTTACTTTTAAAGTAAGAAAATGGAATTATAATAGAAAAATATTTGCTCATAATGACTCAAATGTATTTTTGTTTTCCTTCTAACAATTCAAAAAGGAGAAATTCTCAAAAAGTTCTATCATTTAAACCATCAAAGACAAATCGTTTACAAGATATCGATATTGAGACAACACTATCAAAATCATGCATACATATGAGTATAAATATATGTCCAAAGGATTTTTCCACTATATACATATATATCCATATATATTTTTTTTAAGAAATTTTGAGTAAAGTAAAAGTTTGGAAAAACCATATTTCGAAAACTATAAATTCGTAACTATTTTGTACCGTGTTAGTTTGCAACCAAAATGGCTTTTTATGACAAAAATAACCTTATAAATGGATAGACCCTTTCGAGTAGGTAGAAAACGATATATTATAAGCGCAATTCCGAGTTAAAATGACCAAGTTATGGCCATTTTAAGCTGGAATTACCTTCTATGCGAATTTTAACGATTTTATGACATAGTTTTTGATAAGTACCATAGAATCAACAAGAAATACTCATTATGGGTATTCTTCTTGATTAGGTGAACCCGAGGAGGAGTATTCATACTCGGAGGATTATTTTGATTAGTGGATTTATCGATCGACTAATCCGTAAGAAAGATAGATCCTCATGGCCAAGTGAGTTTATTTCCTACCTTTCTCGTACTTGGTTGTGTTTGTAGCTAGAAGCACTAGAAGTAGGAAAAGATGAAATGAATTATGTATGATAATATTGGTTGAAAGAATGTTAAGCATACTGAGGCATGAATCGTTGTTAATTAACTTATGTTTTGCTATTATTCTATCGGAGTGTGTGCAAAATTCTGTGATCACCTTTAAATTATTTTAAACATATACTATGAATTATATTAATTGATTCATGCATATCACGTAGTTAATTTCATTGCATGAGCTGCTAATCTCGATGGGACAAGAGCTTAGTAGCCGGGTGTGCAGTAGCCAGAAATCTGCAAGATGGGCGATAGGTGCCTGAAAGAACTATTTTGAGATGGGCAATAGGAGCCTGAAAGAGCTATTTGTGATGGCTAATAGGAGCCTGAAATAAACTACATAAGTTGGATTTTAAGTTGGGTTTCAAAGAGCCTGGAACACCTAACCCTGAATGGAGGGATAAATCCATTCAAACATATGATTTCCGGTAGATCATATGTATTGCTTGGTCACTTGCTTGATGCATTCATATGCTTGATTAATAACTTGCTTGAAATTATTTATACAAGTACGTTAATTTAGGAATATCCTCACTAAGCTAGTTATGCTTATACTCCGATAGGCCTTTATTGTAACAGGATAATATCTTTTTATGCCGGTGACTTCATATACTCAAGTGGGGTGATGTCCTAGTAAAGCTTATGGAAATCTTTTGAAGATCATAGGTTAATTATCCATTTAATATTCTTTGGTGTTAGTATTATTTGGTTGTAGGAAGGATTAAGTTGTTATTATGATTGTTTGGAGAATTATAAGGGAAAAGCCCCTAAGATAATGTAAAGATTATATTTTATTAATGATAAATTTGATGTTTATTTAGATTCTTGTATTGCTTTATTTACTATCTCAAACTATACATCCCACCGATGTCTCCTATTGTTGTGATAGACGCCTTACATATGGTGTTGAAAACTTTCGCATGACTTTGGGAAGTCATTCTTAAGTTTTAATACCGTATGTGGCGGACTGCCACGTTTAAGGTACCTTTCGGGGCATGACAATACCCCTTTGATATGAGACCCAAATGACTTTTTATAATAAAAATAACCTTAGAAATTGATAGATCTTTTTGAGTAGGTAGAAAATGACACATGATATGCAAAATTCCAAGTTAAAATGAGCAAGTTATAGCCATTTAAGATGGAATTTCCACCAATCGGATTTTTACTGCAATTAGAAGATAGATTTAAAATCTTTAAGTAGAAACTCTATCAAACACTCATTTTTGGTATTTCATCTTGTTTAGGTGAATAAGGAATTGATATCGCTTTCCCTAAGGACTACTTCTATTAGGAGTGATCGATATGGAGTGAGTTAATCCCTTACTAATTACATTTCCTTGAATGTACTTGTAAGTAGTGGCACTAGAGATCAAGGAAAGATAAAAGAATAAATGTTGTATGAATTGGATGCATGGTTGAATGAAGTGGTTGTTAAATAAGAAGTTAAGTATATTGAAAGAAGGTTTAATGAATAATTTATGTTCTCTTGCAATGGTATGATGAATATTGTTTTGGTCACCTTTAACTTGAAATTTAAAATAATTGGGTAAAACAATATTGAAAATGATTCATGCATAGCATATTGTAAGTCACATTTATTTTTTGCTACTATTTTTCATGTGAGGAAACGATGAATTATAGTGGTGGCTAGTAGTAGCCAAGAAGTCTACATGGGCAAGTAGGAGCCGGTAAGTCTACAAATATTGATGGTCGAATGGATTGTAACCACCCAACCCTCGACATGGAGGGTGTAAAATCCATGCTACATATGGTTCCCAGTTAATCATGTGTATTTTGATTTCTCATGTGATTATTGCATTCACATATGATTGTCTAAAATACTTGTATGTTTTATGGAAATGCTTTGAAGAATGGAGTTATCTCACTAAGTTAGTCTCGCTTATACCCCTATAGCTTTTTGTTATAGTTTGATTACTTGTGATTGGCACCAAGGAGCCCCTTTCGTCAAGTACGAGCCAAAGTTACTAAGAGTTTTTGGAAGAAGTTTGTATATTTAGTTATTGGGTGTAGACTTCTGAGAAAAATCTCTATGGTAGGATTTATGTATGTTTTTAAGTTGGCTTAAAATAGCAAGACTTTAAGAGCAGGAGAATGCCCCTAAGAAGTTGTAAGTATTTTAAACTTAACGATTAGTACATGTTTACCTTTATAAATTCTTGCATGCTTTTATTATCTGCTTAAACGCAACACCTCTTTGAGTCTCCTACTATTTTGGAAGCACGCTTTGCACATAATATCAAAGCTCTTGTGTGACTAGGTTTGTCATTCATCAGCTTTAATAGTATGTGCGGTAGACTGCCACGTTTAGGTTACCCTTCGGGGCATGACAAAAGTAGTTATTCCATCGATGAATTCAACTAAATGAATTATTGTTGAAGTAGAAATGCTTATATGTTGATGGTTAAGGAAACATCAACTTAGGAATTTTATAAACTTAAGTATAGTAAAATTCGGATCTAGGAATGAAGGAGCCAAAACCATGCTTAAATTTCAACTAAACTAGCTTAAATTCATGTTTAATGCCCCTAGGACCTAATATGAACATAAAACTTGATAAAACAAGCCTTAAAAGCATGATTAGGAGTTCTACATTATAAGAAAAATAATAGGAAACAATTTTTAGAAGTTAACACATGTTAATAATTTCACAAGTTGTAAATGGGATAAGGAAATAAATAAAAGATTAGATAGTGAAATGAGATCCTTTAAATAATACAAATTCTAATTAAAGAGAGCAGATAAGGTTGACATGCAAAGTAAAATAAACAAAAGACTTGTAAACCCCCAAATTTTTGGAATCGGTTTAGCATAAAACCCTAAACCGGAAGTCAAACGGAACCCTAGTCAACAAAACCCTAGTTTACCGTAACTGATTTAATCCGGCATTGCATTTTTCTTTGGCCCTGGAAAACGAAGTTGGGATAATTAGCTAGAATAGTTCATAATCACCATAGGTTTTATAAACATATTAGTTTTGCGAATTTCGGGTGTCCTTTGAATCCCATCAGACACAGTTCTCGAAAAACGTGTTTGAGAGCTCGGAATAGTAAAAATATTCTGAATACACCGTTAGACTCGTAAAAATATAAGGTTTTCAAAAATATCAATTTCGTAATTTTTCGGTAGCTAAAAATAACAGATATCGCATTTATACGCGTATTTTTTTACTACCAGTACTTTGTTAGTCATATCTATCTTACATTACACTATTCATTACTATTCTACACTATTCTTTTATCTCTACTTTTTCTTACACCTATTCTTACACACTCCATAACCTATAATCCTTACTTTTTACCTTTCCCATAACTTTATTTCACATCTACCTTACATATTACATCTTTTATTTAACAAAAAGTCAAAAAAATAAAATCACTCCCCCTCTACATCACTATGGCCAGCGCCCCTCCTCTCTCTTCCTCATCAATTTGTTTCAATTTTCTTTTATTTTAATCACAAAAAAATCACTCCACATTTTCCTATAAATACCCTTCTCCTCTTCCACTTCTTTCACACATTCACTACCCACAAATTCTTACCAAAACTCCCTCAATTTCTCCTCTCAAAACTCTCTCAAAATATTTCCACAACAACTTCTACCAACAACTAAAACCCATAACCACATAACCATATGAAAGTCTTCTTTAGGTAACCACCTTCTACTATTTTTCTTCTTCATGTCATGTAACCTTACATGACCATAGTGTGAGTTTCCAAAGACTACAAGTTATGGAAGCTACATTATGTTCATGTATTGTTCTTGTTCATGAAAAATCTATTTATGTTCATATTATTGCTACTATATCTAAATATTATTATCTATATATATATATACATATCAGTTAGAGCATATAAGCTCACTTGCAATTTATTTACTTTTATGCAATGCAATTTATTTACTTTCCTTTGCAATTTATTTCCTTGCAATTTATTTATTCATTCCTTGTTAAATTAAGACTAGTCTCTAGTCTTAGACTTGTCCTCATCAAGTCAAAACAAGTTTTTCTTTCTTTCATTTTATTTTATTTTGGGACTAGTCTACTTTTTAGTCCCGGGAGCCTTGAAAAAGCTAAGACTCCAATACTTGACTTTATTATTTATGCTTTATGTTATTTTGTTTAACTATTAGTCTCATAAATCATGTTCATTTATATTGTTATCCAAAAATTCCAATTTCTAAAATAATTAAACAAAGGAAGAATTTTGACACTTAGAAATAAGTTTATGTAAAGAAGAAAGTCTATGGTTTGAAAACAAAAATAAAATTATCTCTTTTCAAGTTACAAGAAGAAACTATTAAGATTTTAGAAACTACTTTACTATAAAAAGTTTCTTAAGTCACATATTGTTCCACTTTGTTTTTACCAAGAAAATAAATTTTTATGCATGGATAATTTCTATGAAAAACATAAGACATAAGGAAGGAATAAGAAATTTTCAAATAAAGATTTTTGTAAACAAATAGACAAAGGAAATTGTGCAAGAAAACTAAATAGGAAGAATAGTGCATTTTCTAAAATAGCATAAGTGTAGAAGACTTAGAAAAGGGAAAATTTTACTTTCAAAAGTTACTTAGGAAAAATAATGAAACCAACATAAAGCGTTTTTAGAAAACAAAAAGGAAACAAAGTATTCATTTTAAGAAATTTACAAAAACAAATTTTGAAAACTATCTTTTCTAAAAACTTCAACCTGATATTGTTTTACTCAAGAAAAATAATTGGGCAACAAAACACTTGAGCATGCTTGAATATGAGTTATATAGTTATAAAAAGAGAATTTTTCAACTATATAGATAACTAAGTATTTATCCAACAAATTTTGATTTCTTGAACCAAAGTTGTTTTATGTTGGAAAATTCGTGGTGAATTTTGTCGCCACTGTTTCGGGGCATAAATGGTGTAGTTTGACAAAAATAGTTTTAGAAATGAATAGATCTTTTCGAGTAGATAGAAATCGGTATATCATATGCGCGATTCCGAGTTAAAGTGACCAAGTTATGGCCATTTTAAATTAGAACATTCCTTTATACAAACTTTAACATTCTTTTGACATTGTTTTGTCAAATTTCAAGAAAATCATTAAGGAATACTCATTGTGGGTATTTTCTTTGGCTAGGTGACCCCGAGGAAGGATTCCTTTACCCTGAGGATTACTAATATTAAGTGGAGTGTGTGAACGACTCATCCGCTTAGAGGAATAGTCGATATGGCATCGTGGGTTTATTTTCGTTAAATGCTATACTTATTGTGCTTGTAAATTAGTTGCATTAGAATTAAGGAAAAGATAAACCGACGTGTATGTAAAATAATTCTTTGAAAGAATTTTAAGAATATAGAAGCCAGAATTGTTTTAAATATCTGTTTTAGTATACCATTTGATTGGTATGAAACTCTTTGATCGCCTTAAATTCTAAAAAAAAAAAAATTATGCTATGACATTATAAATAAATGAATTCATGCATATCACGAAGTGAGTCACATTGCATTTTGGGTTATTATCCTTGGGTGAGAAGGATAGTAAGCTCATGTCGAAAGCAACACTGGGCGGGAGATCCGAAAGCGATTGCTTGGTGGCTTAAGGGAAACGCTTGGCGGAAGATCCGAAAGCAAGGTCAAATCAAGTAGATTCGGAATGCTTGGCGATGAGTGCTCGCAAGTTTAAAACTTTTTAATTAAAACTACTTGTTTTGAGGTTAAGTATCACCAAACCCCTAATGGAGGGCGCAAATCCATTCAACATATAGTTCCCGGAAAACTATATGCTTGTTTGCTCACGTGTATGTTCCATTACATTTGATTGTTTAATCAACTTATTTGAAATTTTGTTACAAGAAGTTATTTATGGAAATAGTTCTCACTAAGCCTATTAGCTTACACCCCCATAGATATCTTTTGCAGTTTCCCTACTTATGGTTAAGGCCACGAGGACCCTGCGGGCAGGTAATTTCTTTTAGATAAAGAAATTTTAGATGAAGTTTGGTATTAGAGAAAATGTACAAATATCTTGTAATAAAATAGTGATCTTGGGAAATGTCCCTACCTTTGTAAAACCATTGATATGATATGTTTTTATATCTCCTTAAGCTTCATAATTCCATATATGGTCCTCTAAAGTTGTGAAAGTACGCCTTACACTTAATATAAAAGCTTTTGGGAATGGCTAAGGTTGTTATACTTAAGCTTTAATATTGAGTGTGGCGGACTGTCACGTTTAGGGTACCTTTTGGGGCGTGACAAGACTACTACTAATAAGGACATTAATCAACGTAAGACTTGAATAGAAACATTTAATTAAGTTCATCTTAGATATAGAAATGAATGATAATTTAAATCAAAATAAATTCAAAGAAACTAAATATTAAATGATAAATACCCTTTTTCTATAGAATCAATACCTTAGAAAACCAATATAAGCAATAGGAATTATATCAAATATCAACAAATGACACTTAAACACTCATAAGAAAATAATATTCTATTTATAAGTATTATTGATGAATATTTTCATCTCAATAGGTAATTTTGACATTGTTGAGGACTTCCCAATCGATTACTACGATTAAATAGTATGAGCAAGTGAGTAACTCAAACTTATTATATTGTTTGTGTTTGTAGTTAGCTGCATTATATAACAAAAATAATAATAATGAACTCGTGTTGTATGTGGGTTAAGGGCATTGCTTGCTGTTTGAATTATTTAGTTGCTAAACAATACTAAATAAAAGTAATAATGGATTACTTATGAATTTGCTGTATGTAAAGCATGTTGATTGTCTAAATGAAGTTTGAGCACTTTTAACCTAACTAAAAATTATTAGAATTATAACTAAAATGAACATGCATTGCATAAATTGTATATACTGCATTATGATTATGTGATAGCCTACTACGTGTTAGAATTTCGGTTCTCTAGTAATACTTGGTTTTTCTATACAAAAGGCTATTAGTTCTACACAAGATTATCTTTGTCTATCGGTTCCATGGAAACTAATTGGCAATGAATGACGCCACCCATGGTATTGCTATGAAATGTCTAACACTTAGTGGAGTTTCTAAGGCTTAAAATAGGAAATGAGTGCTTAAAACAACATTAACATAAAGAGATAACTAGTGTGAGGATTGTGGCTTTCCTGTGTACTTAGTTTCTCCTGGGTAGATGATTCATAGATCGGTTTTCCTTCAACCCGATGAGAGGTCGTGAATCTCCATCCTGTTTGGATTTCGGATTGTCTAAGCTTGTAATTGTCATATGCTTGAATGTTGCATTACATATGTTTGATAATAAATTACTTGTTGTGTGATATGTTCTGGTTATTTATTGAGCCCGTGGTTTATGCTCACACTCCTACAGTCCTTATAGGTTGACTCTTCAACCTTAGTTTGTTGCTTCCAAGAGCTTAGCACCGGTAAGGTTCTACAGCTTGAAGAAATCTTAGGATAGGTTATATAGTATTGCCTAGATATATGTATTAGATGATATTAGAATGTTGTTTATAATATTTGGGAACTTCAGTTATATATTGTGGTCTGTAATATTTTATTATTCAGACAATAGTTAGAGGGATCTATTTATGGTGATGTATTTTTATTCGTATTTATCATTCTTATCAAGCAACCGAAAATGTCCTATTTTGCTAAACCTACGTCATTTTCCAAGGTAAATCTAGTAATAATATATGTATGTGATACTGTCTGGGTCATCAGACCGTATCATAATATATGTGTTACTACTAGGGTACCTTAGGGCGTGACATTTCTTCTTCTTTGCCTTTTTCCCATGTACGGGATAAATAAATAAATAAATATATATATATATATAAAAGAATCTTTTGCTCGGCTTATGTATGTATAATATCATCTTAGTTATTTTCTAAAAACCAAAAATAAAATAAATGGGGTTTTTCGAAAATTGATATATCTTTTAGGAGTTTTCAAAAATAAGAAAATCAAAATTATATGTTTTAGGAGTTTTTTAGAAAAAAAAATTAAATTGGTTAAGCAACTTAAACTTGACGGATATTCACAATTAAAAAATACAAACAAACTAAAATTTTATAAAAATCAAAACGAACTATAGGGACTTGATTCCGGCTAGCGGATATGTAGGCACGTGTGGGGCGGTTACAATAATAAAAGACTCTTAGGTATTTTTGAAAAAAAAAATATTTTTATAAATATGTAAACCTCTTTTTAAAAAAAAAAGACTAAAAATTGAAAAATTGAAAAGTAATCTCTTTTTGGCCCATATTTTCAAAATTTCTAAAGCCCATCTAAAGCCTATATAACCATTTAGGTTTTAAAACAGCAACCACCGGATCCATGAATTTTTTGTTTTTCATGTGGACCAGTTGTTGAACTGAAAATCATACCATCCATTTGGCTTCTGGTTCACTCTTTTTTCGGCTTTAGCTCATGGTGACTCTAATCAGACTATTTTTTGAAAATCAGGCTTTTAACAAAAAACCTTATTGGTTCCTTGTCGAGTGATCTATGTTAAATGGGTTGGGTTTGATACGGATAAGGACCTTTAGGAGAATAAGAGCAAAATTTGGGCTTGATAGCTTGGCAACTTGGGTTTGATATCATTCAGTGGGCTCATCGAGGCTTGATAGGCTGAAGAAATTTTTGAAAATTTGTTGATATGGGCCTTTATGCTTGTAAATATTTTGGCTATCTTGTAAATATTTCTAACCTAGTGGTTTGTTAGCATTTGGTTTGTTTTGCAAATATTTCAGAGATTTTATGGGGGAGGGGGAGGTTATTTTTTAGCAATTTATTTATATATCTAGTTAGACGGGTTGAACCCAGGCCTTTTAGAAACTAAGAGGGAAGGCCATTATGTAGCTTATGGGCTTATGTGGTTTTACCACTGCTCAATAGTGATCAGGCTCCTTTAGCCCTGTTTCGATATAGACTATAACCTGTTCCAATTAGGGATAGTGAACCTATAGAACGGGGTACCCCTAGAACCCACCTTGATATATGTGCAACTTATTTATTTATCTGTCTTCTATTTTTTTTGAAAAATCAAACATCTTATAATAAAACCAATTAAAAATAAATAAATAAATGTTAATAATAGATCCATTTATGTGTTTTAATTTGTAAATACTAGTTTGTAACTAGGTCTTGAAGAGGATTGTAATTTTTTTTCTCCTTTTGTCTTTAGTCATGGAAAGTCAAGGAAGTAGCTCTCGACTAGCCCAAGTCCTTGTGGTTCATTTAGACGCCTACTCGTTACCTATCAGCATTTTGGAAAAATGGTTTAACAGCTTTAGTTAGTAGCATTAGGATTTCCTTATTAAGAAAATCAGCTCAGTTATGTCCCTAATGAAAGTCCAATTGAATTGGAAGCTACTCTGGGCTTACTTCATTTATGGAATTAGACATCAGTGCATTCAAGCCTAATTCCAACGTATTGACCTCTACATTAGAAGAGTACAACCAACTCTTATAGACTGCCTCTGCCAAAGAGGAAATTTTTGTTCCCGAGCTTAAAGTCCAGTTAACCTTAATTTTTAGCAAACTAATTGGGGTTCAAAGAGCCGAACTTATTATTTCCATGGACCAATGCAGAGGAAGATCCTTGAAAGTCTCTTCACTAATTGAATGGTTTACTACCGCAGTAGGATACAAGAAGAATTGTTAAATTTTCTATGGAGGGTTTGAAATGTGGCAACAACACAGGATCAATGCTTACATAGCAACTATTTTGGGGACCGTGTTGTTTTCCCAAGGCAATTTCAATGTGCACTACAAGATGGCTGAATTAGTCTTCCAATTCCTTGCTGGTAAATCCTACTACTAGCACTTTTAGTTGAGCAAGTCAGATCCCTCATTTTATGTCAAGCAACATAACCACGAGGTACTATGGACAACTCCTACACTTTTGATTATGTGGTTTTCTAGTCACCTCGGTCACATAGGGAATGATTTTACCTGGAAAGAATTAATATTGACATAGTTGAAAGTTGCACTCATAAAATTAATGTGGATAGCAGTGTTACTACTTCAGAATGGGTTAGTACATTAGAGGAGCTTCTAGTTGCGACGGTTCTTTGGGTAGCTAAATGGTTCAAGGGTACTAAAGCTATATTGGGTTACTTAGACTACAAATGGGTTCCTTTAGTTGGAATCACTAGCTGTACAGGTTACTTTCCTGGAAGTGTTGTCATGCCCCAAAGGTACCCTAAACATGGCAGTCCACCCACATATGATATTAAGACCCAAGAATGGCTACCTTAGTTATACAAAAGTCCTGATATCATATGTAAGACGTACAATATGGTAATAGGAGACGTTAGAGGGAAGTGTAGTTTGAACAAGTAATATGAAACATGCAAGAATCTAGAAAAACATTAACCCACATAATATAATTCATAAGTTCATTACAAAAGTTTTAGGGGCATTCCTTCACTAAATATCTTCCAAGGATTGATTCATAAATACTAAGTCTTTATAATAAAACTTAAATAACTTCACCAAAATATTTTAAAGGAAGTTTGATCGAGGTCTGTGATTGGATTTCCCCCAAAAGCTCCAAAAAGATGACTTACGTGGATAAATGGAGATCATGGGTACAAAAGCAAATGCTTCTATGCATACAAAAATCTATAGGGGTGTAGGCGTTATTAGCTACTCGAAACATAAATTGTCAAACAAGTTTAATTATTCAAACAAGTGAGATGCAATAAACACATAAGCATACAAGACATATGGTTTTCCAGGAACCATATGTTGAATGAATTATGCCCTTCATTCAATGTTGGGTATACCGGCCAATGACAGCTAACTAATAAATTTTATAATTCTTGTCGGCTACTGATCACCATCAAAGACATGTAGATCTTATCGACTGCCACTCGCCACATGCAGATACTACTGGTTATGCAAACCACCACTATCATACACTTGTCCTAGCAAATGTATAATAGCGAATGCAATGAGACTCTATTCGTGAAGTGCATGCTTCAATTATATTAAGAGTCTAGCATTTAGTTACATTATTTTGAAGGTGATCATACAATTTCAGACATTCTAACATGGTAGTAAAACATACAATTTATTATAGATAATTCAAGAGTCGACATGCTTATCATAAATTCACCAAGCATTATAAATCACATGCATTCTTCCATTTTATCTTTTTCCTAGTTCTAATGCCACTAAACTACAAGTACAAACATGAGTATGAAAAATAATGAGAAGTAAATTGACTCGGCCATGTCTTGTTAGTAGCTTCCTTAATCAAAATAGTCCTTAGAATAGAACGTCTTGTATTCCCCGATTCCTAGGCAAAAGAAATACCCAAAATGAGTATTTCATATAATTCCCACTCAAATTTTCTAACTCTAGCTTCTTTTTGTGGTAAAATTCGTATTTGTGGAAGTTCAAATTTAAAATGGCTACAACTTGCTCATTTTAACTTAGAATTTTGCATATTATTTGTTGTTTTCTACCTACGCGAAAAGATATATCTATCATTAAGGTTATTTTTATCAAAATAGGTTGTTGTGGTCCTAAAACTGAAGGGGACATAATAGTTACGAAATTCCTATCCCCTAAAATATAATTTTCCAAACTTTCCTTCATAAAAAAACCTTTAAACAAAAATATGGATATTTGTATGGTTGAATTTTTTTTTGAATATATATATATGTACATACTCACATTGTATGCATAATTTTTGTGGTGTTGTCTCAACATTAATTTTTCATAAAACAATTTGTCTTTAAGAGTTTAAAAGATAGAACGTTGAAAATTTCTCCTTAAGTTGTTGAAAGGAAAACTTAAAAATTCTTGAGTCATTATAAGTGAGTGTTTTCTTATTAAAATTTCATGTCCTAACTTTTTCCAAGATAAATTTAACTTTTCAAAAACTTAGTCTTTTTTAAGATGTCTATCAAATTTTATTTCTAGTGATTAGAAAATGAAGTTTCCAAAATTTTTATTAAGTGGTTGATGATCTCTAATGCTTTAAGTTGTGTTACATGTACATTTCCTCTTCATGTTTATATTCTTCTACTTCTTGGCATTTAAGTTTATCATCTTTAAAACTTACTTTCGTTGACAAAATTTTTATTTATCTAAGTGGGCTTATAATCTAATGAGTTGATTGTATCTTAACTTTGAAAACTTGTCTAATTCTTCATGTGTATTATGAAGTTGATAAAAATTCTTATAATTAAGTTGTTATGAAAAATTTGCATAGCAAAGCATTATCATCATTAAAGTTTTAACTCAAAATTGTCATGTTATCATTTTGAAAAAAAAGATGTATCTCTACTTAATTAGATTTTTGAAGAAATTTTTTTTTTTTTTTTGACAATTGGGAATTTCATAAAGAGTTTGTATAAAATTTTTTAAAAGAATTTATTATAATCTATTTTCTAAATCTTTGATGGGAAATATTTGTCAAGTGACAAGATTTCATTTAAAGTGAGTTTAGTCTTGTTTTCCACATAAAAAAAGAACCCTTTTTGTTTTTTATTTTTATTAGGACAACAACATCTTAATCATGCATGAATATGATTATGTAGTCATGAAAAGATAGTAATAACATATAATAAAACATAAAGAGATATATAAAGAGCAAATAATTATAATAAGGTCAAGTATTGGGAGTCTTAGTTTCATCAAGGCATCCCGAAACTAAGAAAAGACTAGTTTCGAAAAAAAAAGAAAAGAAAAAGCATAATCGTGAAAGCATAATATATGAACAAGAACAAAACATGAATATACTATTGCTTTCTTAACCTCCATGGGTTTAGAAAACACGCACTATGTTCATGCTAAGTTACATGAATATAAGAAACAATCAAATAACAATATAATAGTATAAAAATGTATGTATGAACAAAAATAAAGCATGAACATATTGTTGCTTTCTTAACTTCCATGGGTTTATAAAACACACACCATGTTCATACTAAGTTACATGAACATAATGAAGGTTTTTGGACATTTGCCTATTGGTTAGAAGAAGAAGGAAGAGTTGTAGAGGAATTTGTGGAGATGAATTTTGTGGTGATATTTTGAGAGAGTTTTTATAAGGAAATGAAGTGTGTGAAAGAATTGGAGGGAGATGAGGGTATTCATAGAATTTTGTAGTAGGAAATTAGATGTAATAAAATAAATAAATAAATATATATAAGGAAAAGGGGGGAGAGGGCGGATGGCCGACTCCTAATAAAGAGAGAAAAGGGGGAGAGAAATTTATCTTTTTATATTTTTGTTAATGAAAAGTAAGATGTGAGAGATATGAAGTTGTATTGGAAATGAAAAATGTAAGAAAGAGATGAATAGGTAGTAAGAAAAAATAGAGATAGGTGAATAGTAATGAATAGTGATATGAATAGTAGACACAATAAATTAATACCGATATTAAGAAAATATGCATAAAAATACGATATTTGGTATTTTTAGTTATCGAAAAATTATGAAATTGATATTTTTAGAATCTTAATATTATTACCAATGTAACGGTGTTATCAAAATATTTTTACTATTTCGATCCTCGAGACATGTTTGTTGAAAATTGATCCCGTTCAGGTTTGGAACAAATTAAATTTTGATGAATATGATCTTTTTAGGCTTTCTTATATTATTATGATCCATATTCCATGATTATCGCAATTTTATTATTCTAGGGTTAAGAGCGTGGGATTGTCAGATCTAAATACTAGGGATTGTTATAGTCTTTGTTGACTTTTAGGGTTTCTGGTTGACTTCTAATTTTAGGGTTTAAATATAAACTTAGCATAAAATCTGAAGGTTTATAACCTACCCTCCCTTTAAAGAAAGTTTTATCCTCAAAACTTAACTTGAATACCTGATTTGTGAAACAACTCCAGATATCTTCATCGAATCTCTTCCTTAGCCTCCCAAGTGGCCTCTTCATGGGAATGGTTTTTCCATAGAACTTTGACATATTTAATTTTTTTCTTTCTTAACTTATGGACTTTTCGATTGAAGATTTGAACCGAGTGTTTTTCATAGGTAAGGTTCTCCTTTAATTGCACCGGTTCAAACTCGAAAATCCGATTAGGTTAGGTATATGCTTTCTTAACATTAAGACATGGAAAACATTGTATACTCTCGATAAATTTGGCGGTAATGCCAAGTGACAGTCCAATTCTCCTACTCTTTCAAGAATCTTGAATGGTCCATTATATCTCGAACTCAGCTTCCCTTGTGTCTATACACGATGGATATTCTTTATAAGATTCACCTTCAAGTACACATGATCCCTGATATCAAACTCAAGAACTCGATGTTTTTGGTTTGCCCAACTCTTTTGCTTATCCTGAGTCTTCTTCATTTTTTGCTGGATGATCCTAACTTTTCTTGCGGCATCTTGGATAAGGTCAGGTCTAATGGCCAACTTCTCTACATCATCCTAAAATAGAGGGGATTTGCATCTTCATCCATACAAAGCTTCATAGGTGGCATCTTGATGGTTGAACGGTGACTATTGTTGTAAGAAAATTCAACCAAGGGCAAGTGCGCTTCCGAGCTACCCTTGAACTCCATAACACATGCCCACAACATATCCTCTAGGGTTTGAGTAGTTCACTTTGACTGTCCATCGGTTTGTAGGTGATAAGCAGTATTGAAATGTAACTTAGTCCCCATACACTTTTGTAAACTTGTCTAAAAATTTGACACACATCTAAGCTTGCGGCCGGATGCAATTCCCATTGAAACTCCATGTAATCTAACAATTTCTTTTACATACAACCTTGCTAGCTTATCCATGGAATAGGTCATGTTGATTGGTATTAAGTGTGTTGACTTGGTAAGTCGATCCACTATGACCCATATGGTGTCACATCCAGTCGATGTTTGGGGTAGACCACACATGAAGTCTATCATAACTTGATCCCATTTCCATTCTAGTATGGCTAATGGTTTCAAAAGTCTTCCCGGTCTTCGTGCTCAAATTTTACTTGCTGACCTGTACGGCACTTCATTACAAATTCAGCTATATCTATTTTCATTCCATTCCACCAACAGTGGCTCTTAAGATCTTAGTACATCTTATTCCCACCAGGATGCATGGTGTAACCCGAATTATGAGCTTCATCCATAATTTCCTTTCTCATCTCCTCATTGCCTAGACACACAATCTTCCCTTCATTCTTACTACATCCTTCTCGTTTATTTCAAAATCAGCATAGTTCCCTTCCTGTACCTCTTGTTTCACTTTCTGAATTGCCTCATCATACTATTGCGCTTCCTTGATCCTGTCTATTAAGGTCGGTTCCATAACCAAGTTAGAAATTTTTGCCTCTCCACTATGTCCTACAAATTCAATACTTAGCCTTTCAAATTCCTTTACTAACTCCTTCTGTGTAGTAAGCATGGCGGCAACTTTTTTGTAGTTGTTCTGACTCAGAGCATCTGCCAATGCATTCACTTTTCTAGGACAATAGTTTATTCCGAGATCATAATCCTTTATAAGTTCTAACCATCTCCTCTGCCTCATATTCAATTCTTTCTAGGTAAACAAATATTTAAGGCTCTTATGATCCATATATATCTCACATCACTGTCCGTAGAGATAGTGTCTCCAAAGCTTGAGGGCAAAAACAACCGTAGCTAGCTCGAGATCATGCGTTGGGTAATGTTGTTCATGTAGCCTAAACTGTCGTGAAGTATATAAATCACATTTTCTTCTTGCATAAGAACACATCCTAAGCCATTTCTTGATGCATCGCTATGGACCGTATATGGCTTTTTAGGATCGAGTAAAGTCAAGATTTGAGCAAATACCAAATGTTGCTTTAATTCTTGGAAACTTTGTTCCCACTTCTCATTTCAAACAAACTTTTCATTCTTTTGGGCTAACTAAGTTAGTGGCTTAGCTATCTTTGAAAGCTCTTGCACAAATTTCCTATAGTAGCCAGCTAATCCAAGAAAACTTCTAACCTTAGTTACCGTTTTTGTTGTTTCCATTCCATCACGGCTTTAATCTTCTCGGGATCTACCGATATTCCATTTCCTAATACAACATATCCTAGGAAAGATATCTAATCCAACTAAAAGTCACACTTAGACAACTTGATGTATAACTTATGCTCCCTCAAAGTTTGTAATGCCATCCGTAAATGCTCTTCATGTTGTTCTCGCATTTTGGAATAGACTAAAATATCATCGATGAAGACAATTACACAATTACCTAAAAGTGGCTTATAAATATGATTCATCAAGTCCATAAAAGCTGCAAGTGCATTGGTCAATCCAAACGGCATTACTAAGAACTCATAGTGTCCATACCGAGTTCTAAAGGCTGTCTTTGACACATTTTCAGGTCTAATCCATAGCTGATGGTATCCCGATCGCAAATCAATGCATAAGAATATGCTTGCTCCTTGCAACTGGTCGAAGAGATCACTAATCCGTGGCAACGGATATTTGTTCTGTATGGTAACTTTGTTGAGCTCCCGGTAGTTGATACATAGCCTCATAAACCTATCCTTTTTCTTTACGAACAATACCAAAGCTCCCCAAGATGAGACACTTGGTCTAATGAATCTTTGATCAAGTAACTCCTATAGTTGTTTCTTAAGTTCCTTAAGCTCAATGGGTGCCATTAGGTATGGTGCCTTTGATATGGGTTCCGTATTACCCATTAAATCAATCTCAAAATCGATTTCTCACTTTAGAGGTAACCGAAGCAACTCTTTTGGAAAAATGTCAGAAAACTCATTAATGATAGGGATGTTGTCAATGTTAGGCTGTTCCTTCTCTTCTTCCATATTTCCTACATAACTTTCAACTCCTTCTTCGACTTCTTCGATCAACTCAAATGAGCTTAACTCCCACTTTCTAGAGGTCGCGGATTCTCCCATAAATGTAACTTTCTCTCCATTTCATCCCACGAACTCTACCTTTTTGTTTGTGCAATCTACTATGGCTTCTAACGAATATAACCAACTCAATGGAAGAATTACCTCATATTTATTGATTTCTACTATTATGAGATCGGTGGTGGCATCGTGTCCTCATATTTTCATGGGACAATTTCTTAACGCTTCTCTCGTGGTCACCACACTATCCATAAGGTTCTTTATGCAAAAAATAGTCGTAGTTATGATTATTGGCAATTCGGTCTTCTTGGCTAGACTAGCAATGATAAACGAGTGCGTTGCACCGATGTCGAAAAAGGGTATAGGAGGTTTGGTTCCCTACTTGTACGATTCCTATGTTCAAGATTCATGGGTTATTAATCTTATTGTTTTATGGTGTTTCTTATGCATCTATCTTTATTGACTATACCTCATATCTATCATTTTATACTTAACAGATATAAGAAAAGTAGATATTTAGGGATCAAGGCTAACCTATAACCAATCCAAAATCATAATCTTCTTCATTGTCGAGTGCGGTAACTCCACTCCATTCTCCTCGGTCTCCTCATAGAGCCATTGTCCTTCGAGATTATAGATCATTAGCCTATGCATGGATGATGCTAGGCGGTTTCCATTTCCACTTCCACTTTTCATTGGAACTGGTCATCCAGACGTTCCCGATGATCGAACCAGTATTGACTTTCTTTTGGGAAATTCATTGGCGAAATGTCCAGTCTGTTTACACATAAAGTAAGTTGTAGAAGCCTTCTTTGGACAATCATGAATCTTATGGTTGGGATCGCTACAAAAGTAACACTTGTTTTGCACAAAGGGCATCTCTTTGGATAGTGTGCATCCTTGCACTTCCAGCAAGTCACGATTACCTTTATGGTCTCCTTCTTGCCACTGATGTTTCCTTTAAAGCTACTAATAGGCTTGAACCTCTCAAAAGAGGAACTTGAGCTTGTCATGTCCTGGAATTCCTCCATGAAAACAAATATCATTTTCTTTGGAACTTTACTCTTTCTTTTCTATGCTCCTTCAATGATTCATGCTCTTTCCACTAGCTTTCTAAAAGTCCAAATGGCGAACTCCTTCGATCTCATCCTTAAGTCTTCATCCAATCCATTCAAGAATACTTGCTGCTTTAGCTCCTCACTATACTTGTAGGACTCAGGAGCATATTGCAAAAGCCTACCAAACTCAGTCTCCTATTATTCTACTGTTCTTCCTTGCTAAGATGTATGCAAGAAATTGGCACTGTACCTCACTCTTAAACTACTAGGAAAGTAATTTTCATAAGCTCATTCCTTAACAGGTCCCAAGTAATAGATGGTAACAACTCATGACTTGTCAACTCCCACTAAATTTTCGCATTGAACCTCAACATATATATCTCGTAACTTAAACGAAAGTGATGTGGTACTTCATATACGGCAAAAGATCTCTCTACTTGTGTTAACCAATCCTCGGCTTTGTTTGATTTTCCAAATGCTCAATCAAAGTAGTGATTGCTTTTAATGAAATATGGAAGCGAAGTCTTGTATGGTTGACGTGGTGGTGGCGGCGACAAAGGTGCGGTGTGTGACTGAATATCATATGGTGCAGGTCCTTCAACAGCTTTGGGAGGTGGTGCTTGTGTTGGTGTTGGTGTTGATATTTTTATGTTTTGTTGTTGCACCAAGACATTCAGAATATGGGCCAACCAACCGAGTGTGGCCTAGAGATCGCCCTATGGAACCTACACTACCCATGTTATTCTTATCTAAATCTTTTTTTTTTCTCTATTTTAGTCTTTTCTTTTTATTCCTCCTTAAGTCTATTAATTAAAGTTATGATTATAGACTCTTAACCATGCTTTGATAACAACTTAAACTATCATGCCCCAAAGGGTACCCTAAACTCGACAGTCCACCACACTCAATATCTAAACTAAAGTATGACAACCTTAGTCACTCCATGAGTTTAAACACTGGGTGTAAGGCTGACACTCAATATATAGGGAACCATATTTTGAATCAAAATAGCTTAAGAAGACATATATAGCGATAAGAATGTGAATCATAACATTTATAACAAGATTAATCTATTACAAGATCTAAGGGGCATACCCTCATTAAAATATGAAGAGTCATTAGTCCATAAAAGTCTCCTACAACAACATATATATATATATATATATATAGATTAAGGAGATTCAACTAGAAGTCTATGCTTAACATCTAGGTTCCGACTTCTTCAAAAAGCTCCTTAAATTCCATAAGATATACTTGTGGAAAGTGGCCTCTTGGGGATAGCCATAAATAATCATACTGCAATAGGAAACTATAAAGGTATAAGCTTACGAGCTTAATGAGTTTCACTTCTGAATTAAATACTTCAACAAGTAATATATATCAGGCAAGTTATATTCACAACCATATGAGATGCACAAGCACGTGAGCATACAATACATAAGACTTTCTTGGAGTCTTATATTGAATGGATTTACGCCCTCAATTCGGGGTTAGGTGTTTCAAGCCCATATGATCATATATTTTAATTTTTCTCATTTAAATTATGGTTGATTCAGGTGCCCACCCACTTACAATTTGTAGTTGATACAAGTGTCTGCACCACTATCATTTCAATTCCGGCCATTACGCCAACATTATAGTTTACAGGCCTCTCGTTGCCTACCTATTATGCCTTCTTCCCACTAAGGTATAATAACAAATGCCATGTAACTCAACATATGGTATGCATGGTCAATTTGATTATAAGCTCATGGCATATTAATTAACAATTTATAGGCGATCATAGATATTGCAGACACTTCAATCCTATACTAAATCATACAAATATTTACAACCATTCCATTTCGATATTCTTATCATCAATTCAATCAAATAGAATTCAAATGCACATTCCAATTTTATCTTGCTCTAAATCTAATGCCACTATCATTACAAGCACAATCATAAGCATATAATTTAAAAATAGTGAACTCACTTTGCCATGGTGTGAAAATCTACTTAATCGTAATAGTCCTCGGGAAGGTCTAGTCTGTCTCCCAAGTCTCCTAATCAAAAGAAATAACTCTAATGAGTATTTCTATGAAGTTTGAATGAACTTATAAATTCTATTCTAACAAGTTCGTCTAAGAGAAAATTCTAACGTAAAACTGTCATAACTTGGTCATTTTAACTTGAAATTTCGCATATTATATACCGATTTCTATCTATTCGACGAGAGCTATCTATTTCTAAAGTTATTTCCATCAAAAAATGTCATTTGGTCCATGAATAATAGGGTACAAAATGCTATATGAAATTCCCATCCCACAATTCAACTCCTAATTTCAAGCCAAGCATCATTCCAAAGCTTTGATAGATACTTAGCTATCATTATATCTTAAAAGACTCTATTATATACATATATAACTCAATATCATGCTCGATTCATGTATGTAAGCCCCAGAAAATTTCAAAAAATAATTTCAAGATGAACTTCGAAAACAAACCTTAAAAATCACTCCAAATTAAAACCGAATCTTAACTAGTCCTAAATCACGAATGAATTCGGAAACTTCTTAATCTTGAGAAAATGAAAATCCTTAAAAACAAAATAAGAAATCAACAGTCTTCAAATTCAAAACCACTACATACGAAAAATTCCATATTTAAACTTCGACTTATAAAAACGGGTAATATAAAGCCCAAAAACAAATTATTAAAAAGTAAATAACGATTGACTTTCGAAAATATAACTCAATTCAAGAATTCCGAAAACATTAAGAGATATTAAATACTTACAAAAATAAAATTTAAAATAAATTTCTCAAATTAAATATGTTGTATAAACATAAATATCAGTTTCTAAATTGGCAAAGATCTAAATCGGAAAGTACCCGGAAACCCTAACCGGAATATAATAGTGTAAGTCCGGCAATCTAGCGCCCCTAACCCTAGAGGCCAAGATGTAGTTTAAATATATAGAATAGCTCATAGTAATATAAGTTTGCTGAAAAATATCAGATTGGTAAATTTTGACCTATTTCGAACCCGTTCGAATACAGACTTCGAAAAGCGTGTCCTGGGGTTCGAGATATAAAAAATATATCAATGGTACTGTTAGACTCGTAATTTCATAAGATTTCCAAATATATCAGTTATGAAAATTTTTGGGTTATAAAAGTTACAGTTATAACATTTTATCGTATTTCCATTATTACCGGTAATTGATTAGTCTTTTACACTATTCATTTTTATTTCATTACAAAATTTTATTATTCTCATAAAGGTTTATATTTTAAGATAAATATTTTATATGTTACAGAAAATTTTGTTTTTCTAAAATTTAGTTTGTTTCGGGTCTTTACAGGATTAGATTCTGTTTAAGACCCGATACTAAAAATAAAATAAATTAATTTAATAATTGAAAAAAATATTTTAAAAATATTTTTATTTTCATAAAATAATTTTTTTGGAATTTTTCGGGTTATAAAAATATTATTTATAGCCCATATTCGCATATTTTGATCGTACCGGTAACATATTTGTTAAAATACTAAAATAATTCAAATAATTATTTAATTTTAATTATGAAAAATCTGCTACAATTATTTGGAATAAATTTTCTAATTTTATTTTATTTTATTAATAAAGTACTTTTACAACCCATACCTTCAAGTACACCTTACACATATCACTTCATTTTCACTTCAATCTTTCTACACATTAAACCACACTTCATGGCAGATTTTGACCCTCTTTATGGCTGCCATTGTCCTTTATTTACTCATGTTTTGACTAAATTAATTATTTTCTACTCCTTCTTAAGAAAGTTATATTACACATTTATTACACAATTCAAATTCAAGTCAAATTTCATCAATTTTCTCTCTCTCTCACTCCCCATTTCCACGTGCAGCAGCCCCCCCTTGGCTGCCTTGTTTTTATTTTTTTTCCTCTTCTTTCATTAATTAAAACACTCATTTTCTCTCTCTCCTGCATTTACTCATTTTCCCTCTTTCATTCTTCAACCTTTTCTCTCTCTTTTTCCTCTCTTTTCTTCTTCTTCTTCTTCTTCTTCTTCTTCTTCTTCTTCTTCTTGTTCTTGTTCTTGTTTCCTCAAGAACACAACTGCCCCCACTTCTAAAAATGGCTTCCACACTTCATTTTTAAAGATTTACTAAGCAAATCTTTATCCCAAAGCTCCATAGGTGATATAGGTAAAGTGTAATGAAGGTTTCATGCATCAAATGAACTTCCATAAGCTTAAAAACTTAGGATGATGATGCCAAAAATGAAATCTTTCTCTTCCCCACTTTTATTACCTTGTATTACAATTATTTTCTTATTTGAAGTTGATATATATGGTAGATCTAACTTTTTATAGCTTTGATTTTTGTTTATGCCATAGATCTTGCTATTTAAGTTATTATTCTTGTTATTACTTATGATTTATGCATATATTTCTCATTCCCATGTGTTCATGCTTTCAAATCTAGTTTAGAAGACTAGATCTAGTTGTTTTAAGTTCATACATGCATTAGACTTATGTTTTATGTTCATAAATAACTTGTAATAGCAGGATGATGGTAGGAAAGTTGTAGAAAACTCAAGATCTATTTTATTTTCAACAAAAACAACTTTTGAAAATTCGGATGAAAATGGAACCATATTTAGAAAAGTGGTTTTTCAATTTCAAAATGTGTATTTTTCATTTAAAATGAAGGGCTTAGGGTATAGACAACATAAATGAATGATTTTGATAAGTAAAGTTTAGATCTATGAGTTTATAGATCATTACCATGGGTTTCTTTTAGATTTATGTTCATGTTATGTGTAGATCTTAAATTTGAACTTAGACAAAAATAATGAAATTCGTATTTTGGCAAGACCCATATTTAAAAACCACTTTCCAAGTGTCAAAGTGTAATTTTTTCTCAAGAAAATGAAGGCTTAATATATGTATATCATCAAGACTTCTTTTTACAAGAATCTAATGTGATTTTCGAAAGTTATTTTCAAAATAAAAATTTTATTTTGGGATTTTGGCCAAGGCATATTTTAAAAACATGTTTTCCAACTCAAAAATGAAGTTTTTGTTTAAGAAATGAAAGGTTCTTAAGATAGGATATGTAAGGAATGGATTTTCATAAGCTTAGATAGATTTTATCAAAAGATATGACCAAAAATAAATTTTGTAAATTCGGATCCCAACCAAGACCAATTTTTAAAACCTATTTATCAACTCCAAAACTCATGTTTTACGTGAAAAATGAAGTATATAGGTAATAGGTATCATTAAGTAGTGATTTTTATAAGTTGAAAGGAGTTTTGATGAGATTAAAGTGTAAAACAAGAAGTAGAAGCAAGATGGAAAATTTTAAGTTAGTAGTCAATTTGTGAAATTCGTAATTTTGAATGAAGGCCATAAGAACACCTAGTATTCAAGCTCAAAATGAATGTTTTATGTGTTAAATGAAGTCCTTAAGTAATTGATATAGTGAAGCCTTAAATTTTAATGCATTAAATAAGTTTTTCCTAAAGTAATCATTCAAAAAGGTGGATTTTCTAAAATTCGGATTTTTGAGTGAATCATATTGGAAAACATATTTGCAAAGTGTAAAATGAAAATTTTTGTGTAAGAATGAAGTCCTTAGTAGTTATATATGGTTGAGCCTTAAATTTTCTAAGTATTAAATGATTTTTACTTAAAGGAATCACTCAAAAACTAATTTTTACCAAATTCGGATTTTGGAATCAACCCTATTTAAAAACATATTTACAAAGTGTAAAATGGAAATTTTTATGTAGAAATAAAGGTCCTAAGTAATATATATAATGAAGACTCAATTTTAACAAAAATAATTATATTTTCTTAAGTAATAAATCCAAAATAAATGGAAATGATAAAGTTAGAAAAACTAGATTTTTCATAAATAGTTGTTATTATGGTCTTGCAAAATAAAAAGTTATAAAATTTTCCTTTAGCAAAAATCATCAAGATCATGCATACATTAAGCTCATCTCATGTTATTCATGTTAGGAAATCATTCATATTGCATGTATAGCTAATTTATATAGTAGGAACATTACAAACATTTACAAAACTATTTTTCGGAATCGGAAACCGTTATTGATCAGATCTGATCCCTCTGTTCCGAGACCTAAATGTTTTCAAAACTTAAAAATAATATTAGAAATAGATAGATCTTTCGAAGTAGATAGAAATCGATATATAATTTGCGAGATTCCGAGTTAAAATGACCAAGTTATGGCTGTTTTAAGTTGGAATTCCCGCTTAGGACAAGAATTACGAATTTGATAGTTTGTATGAGATAGCTTGGACTAGTTAAGTGATGAAATACTTATTAGGGTATTTCTTCCTTTTTAGGTAACCCTGATATCGACGATTTCCTACCACCGGATTACTTGTACTAAGAGACCGGTGATCCAATGGCCGAGTGAGTATTACTTCCAAGTTCATCTATTGTATGTGATTGTAATAATAGTTGCACTAGATATTTGATAAAGATAAAATGGATATGCATGATGGGGACGAATGGGAACTATGTATGTTTGTTGTTGATATGAGAAATGGAATGTAAGAATATCGAAGCCGAGTGATTAACTATTGCTTGTATAGATGAATTAGAATTGATTGTCTGCGATTAGTGACTGATCACTTAAAAGAATTGGTATAATTGATTATTCGGAATTGAAGATGAAATTGAACTCATTCATACACGATGGGGATGGAGCATTAGCATTTGTTGGTTTATCATTGTACCTTAAAAGATTTTATAGTTTATAGTTGTCCGTAAGCTGAAACGGTTTTGGTCTTACCGTAGGATTCGTTAATCTGCTAACCCGGGATGGAGGGCGTAAGTCCATCCACATATGATTTTTGGCAGATCATATGTTTGTTGAATTCACGAGTTTGATGCATATCACTTGTCTGACTAATCACTTGATTGTATGACGTGTTATAAATGTAATCCTGAAAGTTTTCACTCACTAAGCTAGTGTAGCTTATACCCTAATAGTTGTTTAAATAAACATGTTGTCTCAAGAATGCTTAGTGGGGACTGAGATGGTTGAAGTCGAGAATGACTTCAGGATTCCGGCAAGACATAAGAATGTTTGAAGTTGTTAGCTAGGTTTTATTATTTGCCTTGTAATAGCTCTATGTAATAGAATCTTTTGATGATTTGTAATTGAAGTTTAATGAGTTGTATTTTGAAGAATAGTGAATTGAATTTCCTTTACATTGTTACTCAAGTTATATCAACATGAAATATATCATTCCGATGTGTCTCCTCTATGTGTTGACGCCTTGTACATAGTATGGAAGTCTTCGCATGACTGAGGTGGTCATTCTTAGGCTTTAATATTGTGTATGGCGGACTGCCACGTTTAGGGTACCCTTCGGGGCGTGATAATGTATGTTGGTAAAGCTATTTCCTCATTTACTTAGAACATTATTTAATCTATACTTTAAAACTTTTCCTTATTTTAGGATTATACTTTGATAAATTTCATTTACCCTAGTCAAAATTAGGCCTTCATTACATGTATCGCTTATGACTTCTATTTTTTCATAAAAATCATCACTTTGGCATTTGGAAATAGGTGTTCAAATAGTGGTCATTTTCAAATCCGAATTTTGAAATTTCCATTTGAGATTGTTTCTTTTGTAAAACTCATTTAATCTTTCAAAAACTATCTCCTAATCAAATCTACTCCTTAAGGCTTCCATTTATTTAATAAAAATCTTGTTTTGGGGTTGAAAAATAGGTGTTTACACTTCAAGCTTTCCTTATTACAAATTTTAAGTTGGTTATTGTGATTGAAACAAAACTTTAACATAACTTTTATAAACTTTTCTTGTTTTGAAAATATCCCTTAGTAGATCTAAGCTTTGCTTATCAAAACCACTCATTTATGATACCTATTCTCTACGCCTTTCATTTTTAATGTAAAATATACATTTTGAAGTTGAAAAATAGCTTTTCTAGATATGGCTCTTTATAGATTCAAATTTTAAAAACCCATTTTTGTTGAAACTAAAATAGATCTTAAGCTTTCTAACATTTTCCCACTATTATCATGCTATTGCATGTTATTTATATGCATAAAACAAAAACCTAAGGCATTTATGAACTCAAAACAACTAGATCTAGTTTATTATACTAGTCATAAATGGATGAACAATATGATCATTATGTGGATATGGTTAGATGATGAATACATGCACAGAACTTTAATATTAACAACATAACTTAATAATAAAACAAAATAATAGCAAAATAACTTAAATAACAATATCTATAAAATTGTGATGGCAAGGAATTCATGTTCAAGTGTTTCCGCATTCCTAGCTTAAAGCTTATGGGGATTTTTGAGTAGAATCATACATGAATGATCTTGGCATTACATGTTTTTAAGGTAGTAAAGTATAGATATATTATCTATTAGATATGTGGAGCTAGATAAACTTGAAGAAAAAAGAAACTTGTGAGAGTGTATGTGTGTGTGGTGTGTGTCATGGCAAAGGAGGAGAGGAAGAGAGGGTTTTACAAAAATTTTCTAAAAGTGAAAATGAAGAAAGAAGGAAAGTGAAATGGTGAAGGCATAAAGGGATATTTATAGAAAAGTGTATTAAGGTTTATTGTTAAATAAAATGAATAAATAAAACAAATAGAGAGAGGATAGAGGGAGGGGGGCGCTGGTTCCATAGGGAGAGAAGGTGAGAGATGTGTGTGACAATTTCGTGTAATAAATTCAAATTTTTAAAGGATATTACATAATGCAATGTATTGGAAAAGTAAATATAAAGAAAATGATGAAATTGTAAGAATAGGATATAAGAGTAGGTTATGGGTAGTTGTACTTGAAGAATAGTTGATTAGAAATAAAAAAAAAATAGATTAGATAATTAAAGTACTGGTAGTAATGAAAATACGATAATAGGCCATATCTGTAACTTTTATAACCTGGAAAATTCTATAACTAATATATTTGGAAATCTTACTAAATTACGAATCTAACGGTATTAATATCTTATTTTTAATATCTCGAGCCCTGAGACATGCTTTTCGAAGTCTGTATTCGATCAGGTTCAAAATAGGTAAAAAATTCATTAATATTATATTCTTAAGCATCTTAATATTTTTTACAAACCAAACTACACTCTTCACTCATATTTCGACTTCTTAGTTTAAGAACACTGGGTTACCGGATCTAAACTGCTAGGGTTTCCTAGGGATTTGTTGACTTAAGATTTCCGATTGACTTTCCGGTTTAAGGTTTAAGCTCAAATTTACCTTAAAAATTAGGGGTTTACAATAACCCATATCCCTGTGGTGTTATTAGATTTCTATAGAGTGGTCATACACATATCAATAGATCTCGTACTTTGCATGTAACTTCAGATTATTGATAAAGAGATGACATTCAATGTGATGAATTAGAGAGAATGACAAGAAAGAAGAATATAGAGTCTAATTGTCTTCAATGCACAAGTGACAAATAACAGAGCTTGAAAGAGACTTGCATGTCAATATTGTAGTTCCTAAGTAAACATAGTAGTATGCACCTAATTTGTAGCAGACCAATCCAACGATTTTTTTTTCAAGCTCATAAGTCAAATCTTTTTGAATGTTCCGTATTAATGAATTAGACTTGCTAAACTTTGTGACACAACCTATCCAAATGAAGAATAATAATTATATACATATATCTAAGCCCCCTTTTTTAAGGGGAAAAAACAAAAAGAAAGAAAGAAAGAAAGAAGGAAAATGTTTAAGCCCCTTTATGATTTGCATGAAATCTCCTAATTCTATAAGAATAGTATAAATTTGAATCCTCATTCTCTTCGTTGTAATAAATCTAAAAAAGCTACTCTATTTTGCTTCCATATTTGTTTACGACATTGTAATACAATCACAACACTATGTTCTAAGACCTTGCATTTATTGCTACATATAGGATATCATATATTTGATAAACATAACTATACTAATTTTCAAAATAAATGTATATTCATGACCCAAAAATAAATAAATATTCATGAAAAATAATAAACCTTTAAAAATATTATTGCAAATAATATATTAATAATGTATATAAAATGATAGGTCATTAAAAGAGCTATAACTTTCCAAATATCTAAACATGTGTCATTTTATATTAATTTATGTAAGCATTGCAACTCTCTACATTTGACATTCCTCTTGATTAGTCTTCCAAAAGTACATATTGTAATAGATTTTGTGATTATAATAAATATTAAAATATTCTCGTGCATGTTAAGTTAAAGAATATCCCATGATAATTAGCACTCTAATAATAATTGATTCCCACTTGATCATGGCAGTAATCATAAAAGATACATAATAAGGATTGTTCAATAGTAAGTACTCATAGATAAGAACTTGCTGAAATGAAACATTCATTTATCTTCTTTAAATTCTTTCACTTTATCTTCTAAAACACTCTTATATGATAAATAGTTAATTCTTTTTATAAATTAAGCTATGGAGTTATTGTTAATTTTCTAATTTGTTTACTAATCATTAGGAGTTTTACATTAACCTGTAATTATGAAATTTTCGTAACTACCATTTCTACACTCTCTGACCCTCTTGAACTGTCTATAAGAACACCTCTTCAACTCCATGATCTCTCTTTCTCTTCTTCATGCGTCATACCTAGCTACCTTTCACTCTAATTAGCCAGCTCTCATAATCCAAATCGGGTCAAATTATCCACACACATATCCCAATAAACTCCATAACAAAATTAAATTCCCTGTCTAATAATTCAAAACAACAATAACAATGGACTTTCTTCACAAGTTGTGGGGTGAAACGGTTACGGGTCCTACTCCTGATACAGGTCTAGACAAGCTCCGAGTGTACAATTCATTTAGAGGGTCAAGTCATCAGACTAAACCGATAGATAAACCCATGTCTGTTACTCGGAGTATCACTACAATCAGAAACAAAACAAGTTTGGTTTTAACAGATCATTACGTGGATTCGGTTTTAGACTCTCTTGTCGGATGCTCCACACCTAGAACACCTTTGTCTCGTGAGTTTAATCTTCATCACTTGCCTGCGCCGCAACCCACACCGCGCCCCCCCACGTAAAATTTTCATTGATGCTATGTTTTATTTTGATGAAAAGCAAAAGGAAAATGTCCTAATGGGGATAAGAAGGGAAAAAAAAAGCCTCGTATAGGGTATCTTACAATGAAGATTATATGATCTAGTGGTTGAAATACCTCAAACCTTTACCTAGCTAAGTTAGCAATGACATACTTGAATAAGTATAATAGGTAGTTAATTTTGAACTTTGATGTAAAATTTAACTTAGAAATAGAATTTACATAATGTAAATAATTCAAGTAAAAATAAACAATTGAATATGATTAAATAGATTAATACAATTAGTAAATAAATTTAATTGAGATTTGAGATTCAAATAATTCTTTTGAAGTTATCTATTTTTCTCAATAACCTATTTCAAGTATCAAAATTATTCAATTTCTTTTCATCTATTAAATTGAAATTCTTTTTCTTTCAATTATCATGTGAACTAAATTTTTAAAATCCAATCATCTAAATTTTACAAAAGGCTCTATTTAACCATTTTAAACTAAATTGTATTTCCCAAATCCCCATAAATTTTGGATTCCATTGTGAAATACCTCAAACCTTCACATATATTAGAAATTAGGTTTAGATAGAATTGAATGAATTAAATTAATCATAGGATATAAATAGACAAGTTGACAATGTTAGATTAGTAATTAATTAAATGAAAATTAAGATTTTGATTCTAAATCTCCTAAACATGTTTCTAAATTGTTTAGAGGATTCCTAAACTCTTGATTGTTAGCCTAAACACTAATTCCTAAATCATTACAAAATTTGAGTTCATTCGCTTGAATAAAAATATAAGTTCTTAAATCCGAACTCAAATTAAATATCTTTGTATCTAAATTAAATTCTTAAATTAAGTTCTCATTTCAAGTTCTTAATTTTTAACCTTTTAGTTCAGAAATCATCTTCTAAATACTTCTGGAACTATAGATATTGATCTGGTAGTTCTAAATCTAATACGTTATTTTGAAAATATATTTATATTTATCTTTTCCCTTTAATATTTATTTTTCTTTCCTGCCTTTATCTTTCTCTCTCTCTCTCTCTCTCTCCTCTCTCTCTCTCTCTCTCTCTCTCTTTCTTCTTCTTTTTCCATATCTCTCTTCCTCCTCCTTCTTCTTCTTCTTCTTCATTTTCTCTTCTATTTTTCTACAATTCATCTCACCACATCTCAAATTCAACAAAGCTAAAGGAGATGTCAAAGTTAGAAATGAAGATAGAAGAAGAAATTACATGTTTCTCCAAAAGCTAAGTTTTCTATTTCAAGTTATCTTTGTTTTATTTGTTGTATAAGTTAATAACTGATGAATTGATGTTGATTTGGGATGAGAGTGCTGTTTATATATATGTGTGTTGAAGTTATGGTTGTTGGAAGTTGGGTTTGAGATTGAAGATGATGAATAGTGATTTAGAGTTATTAGTGTTTGAAGTGGATTGTATGTTGTTGAATGTGTTGAATATGGATGATTGATGTTAAGGAGTTCATATATCAAGTTTAGGAAGCTTAGAAAGTGATTTGGAGATATTTGGAAGTGTTATAATGTTTTGCAAAACTTAAGTTTTCAGAAACAAGCTTCTATCAAAAGCGTATTATGTCACGTATGCTGGCATCTGATACTTCAACACTGCCGGTGTTGAAGTGATCAAAATGTTAATTCTTTAACGTTGCCTCCAACCCTGCCGGTATCACGCCCCAAAAGGGTACCCTAAACGTGGTAGTCCGCCGTACACAATATTAAAGCCTAAGAGTGACCGCCTTAGTCATGCAAAGGCTTCCATATTATGCATAAGGCATCTAACACATGGAGGAGACATATCAGAGTGATACATTTTATATTGATACAACTTGAGTAACATAGTAAAGGAAATACAACTTACTATATTTCAAATACAATTCATCCATCGGTTTCACTACACAAACTATTACAAGACAATTCATAAAACCTAGCTAATATCTTCAAGTATTCTTACTTCCCACTAGAATCCCAAGGTCATACTTGGCTCTAGACATCTCATTCCCCACGTAGCATTCTTGAGTTAACATGTTCATTCAAACATCTAGTGGGGTATAAGCTACATTAGCTTAGTGAGTGAGAACTTCCAAAATAAAATTTATAGCACATCATACAAACAAGTGATTAGTCAAGCAAGTGATATGCATCAAACATATGGAATCAACAAACATATGACCAGGCGGAAATCATAAGTGGATGGACTTGCGCCCTCCATCCCGGGTTAGCAGGTTAATGAATCCTACGGTACGATATTGTTTAAGTTCACAATCAACTGAACTATAAATTCGTTTGAAGATCATGATTAACCCAACTTTACACAGTTTAGGATCACGGGAAACCGAACAAATGCTAATGCTCTATCTCCATCGTGATATGAATGATTTTAATTTCATCGTCAATTTCGAATAATCAATTATACCAATTCTTTTAAGCGATCAATCAATAATCGTAGACAGTCAATTCTAATTGATCTATATAAGCAATAGTTAGTCACCCGTCTTTGATATTCTTATATCCCATTTCTCACATCAACAATAAGCATACATAGTTCCCATTTGTCCCCATCATGTATATCCATTTTATCTTTACCAAATATCTAGTGTAACTATTATTACAATGACATACAATAAATGAAATCGAAAGTAATACTCACTTGGCTATTGGATCACCGGTCTCTTAGTAAAAGTAATCCGGTGGTAAGGAATCGTCAATTTCAGGGTCACCTAAAAAGGAAGAAATACCCTAATAAGTATTTCATCACTTGACTAGTCCAAACTATCTCGTACAAACTATCAAATTCGTAATTCTCATCCTAAGCGGGATTTCCAACTTAAAACGGCCATAACTTGGTCGTTTTAACTCAAAATTTAGCAAATTATATATCGATTTCTATCTACTTCGAAAGATATATCTAATTCTAATATTATTTTCAAGTTTTGAAAAATTTTGGGTCATGAAACAAAAAGATCAGTTCTGATCAGAAATAATTTCCAATTCCCAAAAATAGTTTTGCAAATGTTTGAAATGTTTCTACTTTATAAATCAATTATACATGTAATATTAATGATTTCCTATCATGAATGGCATGTTATGAGTCTAATGTATGCATGATCTTGATGGTATTTGCTAAAAGAAAATTTTAAAACTCTTTATTTTGCAAGACTTCAAGAATAACTACTTTTAAGAATACTAGTTCCTAACTTTGATAACTCACTTGTGTTTTGGGATTAATTCTTAAGAATTTCAAGTTATCTAGGTTAGAATTGAATCTTCATTATATTTATTACTTAAGACCTTCATTTCTACATACAAATTTCCATTTTACACTTTGTAAACATGTTTTCAAGTAGGGTTGATTCCAAAATCCGAATTTTGTAAAAATTGTTTTTGTGGTGATTCCTTTAAATAAAACATTTGATACTTAGAAAATTAAGGCTCAATCATACCTAGTCACTAAGGAATTCATTTCTTTAATAAAACTTCTATTTTGAGTTTGGAAAGTAAGTGTTTTCATGCTATTACTCCATTATTACGAATTTCTTAAAATGACAAACAACTCAATTTTTCCTACTTTATTTCTACAAATGCATCATGTATATATGTAATATCTACAAGCTATTTTTTTGAAGGTTATGAGATGATCTATCTATATGTATACATATAGTACCGAGAATTCTTTTCAAAAACTTTTACTTTGCAAAACTTTGAATTTTGCTACACTTAAGAAAAATAGTTTTTCTTCTTGTAAAATCATACTTTCTTTTATCAAAACCCAACCTTGATGACCTATGTAACCATCACCTTCATTATTTCAATAAAAACCTTCATTTTGGGGTTAGAAAGTAGATGTTTAAATAGGTGGCTTGCCTAAGTACGAATTTTACAAAAAAAATTTAAGAATGAAAACATTGTTTAACTTATTCTTGGAAACCATTTGTTGTTCTAAGGTTATATTTTGATAAACCTCTCTTATCCTTGTAAAAACTTGGTCTTTGTTACATATATTCCCTAGGACTTCCATTTTCCTATAAAAATTATTATTTTGGTATTTGGAAATATGTGTTTAGATGGTGGCTATTTTTAAATCCGAATTTTGAAAAATTCATTTGAGTTTGTTTTATTTGTAAAACTCATTTAGTTTTTCAAAAACCATTTCCTAATCAAACCTACCCCTTAAGGCTTCCGTTTCTTTAATTAAAAATCTTGTTTTGAAGTTGCAAAATGGGTTTTCAACATTGGTCTTGGTTAAATCCGAATTTACAAAATTTATTTTTGGACATACCTTTTGATAAAATCTATCTAAACTTATGAAAATCCATTCCTTACATATCCTATCTTAAGAGCCTTCCATATCTTGAATAAAAACTTCATTTTTAAGTTGGAAAACATGTTTTTAAACTATGCCTTGGCCTAAATTCGAAAACAAGATTTTTATTTTGAAAATAACTTTAAAATCACCTTTGATTCTTATAAAAAGAAGTCTTGATGACATACATCCACTAAACCTTCATTTTCTCAAATAAAACTTCTATTTTGAGACTTGGAAAGTGGTTTTTAAATAGGGGTCTTGCCTAAATACGATTTTCACCATTTTTGTTTGAGTTCAAAACTAAGATCTACACTTAATATGAACATAAATATGAAAGAAATCCATAGTAGTAAACCATAAACTCATAGATCTAAACTTTACTCCTCAAAATCATTCATTTATGATATGTATTCCTTAAGCCCTTCATTTTAAATGAAAAATATACATTTTGAAGTTAAAAAATAGGTTTTCTAATTAGGATTCCCTTTTTATCCGAATTTTCAAAAGTTATTTTTGTTGAAACTACTTTAGATCTTGAACTTCCTAACACCTTTCTACCATCATTAAGCCATTCCAAGTTATCTATAAGCATAAAACAAAAGTCTAATGCATGTATGAACTTAAAACAACTAGATCTAGTATACTAAACTGGTTATAAATGCATGAACACTATGATGGTTAAGTGAATCATGAATAGATGATGAATATATGCACAAATCACTAATAATAACAACATAACTTAATAATAAAACAAGATAATAGCATAATAACTCAAATAACAAGATCTAAAATATTATGATGGCAAGGATCTCATATTCAAGTGTTTCCACTTCCCTAGCTTGAAGCTCATGGGGATTTTGTGTGGAATCACACATGAATGAACTTGCCATTACATGTTTCAAGATCCTAAAGTATAGATCTCTTACCTTTTGGAAGATTGGAACAAGAAACTTGAAGAAAAAAAAAAATGTGCGTATGTGTGTTCAGTTTGGCAAGGAAAAGGAAGGGAAAAAGAAAAATTTTGCAAGAGTTTAGCTTTGTGAAAAGTGAGAAAGTGAGGAAAAGTTGGTATAAAGGAGTATATATAGACTTGTGGATTAGGGTTTGTGTAATAAAGGAAAATAAAATAAAACAAACTGGAGAGGAAAGAGGGAGGATGAGGCGCCGGTTTTGGAGGAGTAAGAGGGAGTGGAGTGTGTTGTTTTGTGTAAGATTTGGAATTAATTAAAGTAATTTAAATGATAAAAGTTATATTGGAAAGGTAAATTGTAAGAAAATGATGTAATTGTAAGAGTAGGGTGTAAGGATGTAAGAAATAGGTTATGGGTAGTTGTACTTATGAATAGTGTAGAAGAATTCAAAAAGTAGATTTGACATTTAAAGTACCAGTAGTAATGAAATTACGGTAAAAAGGTTATAACTGTAATTTTTATAACTTGAAAAATTATAAAACTTGTATTTTTTAAATCCTTATAAAATTTCGGTTCTAAAGAGTATTCCGGAATATTTTTCTGAGTTTCTAATTCTAGGGCTCGCTTTTCCATAATGGAGCTCGGGAAGGCCTAGAATAGAAAATTTTTTTAAATCAAAACTTTCCATAGTTTAAAATATACTTTAAAACAATATTCCATATAAAATTATTTTATAAAAGTTCTTTTGATATGAAACCGAAGGAAAGCCAGATCTAGGGTTTCTAGGTTTCTCTACAAAGCTTGGACTAAACCGGTTTAGGGTTTCGTTTTCCTGTTTCCGAAGTTGATTTGATTACTAGGAAAACTGGGGTTTACATTATAAGAATAATAAAATTGTGTAATGAATAGTAGTGAATAGTATCAAAGGCTAGTTAATTACTGGTAGTAATGAAATACAAATAAAATCGCAAAAATCAAATAATTCTAGTTATCAAAAAATTATAAAAGTTATATTTTAGAAATCCTTATAAAAATACGAGTCTAACGGTACTAATATCATATATTTAATATTTCGAGTCCCGGGACATGCTTTTCGAAGTTTGTATCCGATCGGGTTCGAAATAGATGGAAAGTTCGCTAATCTCATCTTTTAGAGCATCCTAGTATTAATACAAATCAACTACACCTTTTACTCGTATTCCGACTCCTTGGTTTAGGAATACGGAATTGCTGGATCTAAACTACTAGGGTTTCTTGGGAATTTGTCGACTTAGGTTTTCCGGTTGACTTTCCGGTTTAGACCTTTGCCATTTTGGAAACTGATGTTTTATGTTTATGCAACATATTTAATCTGAGAAATTTATTTTAAATATTATTTTTGTAAGTATTTAATATCTCTCACATTTTCGGGACTCTTGAATTGAGTTTTATTTTCGAAGGTTTACCGTTATTTACCTTTTTAATGATTTGTTTTTTAATTCTATATTACCCGATTTTACAAGTAAAAGTTAAGTATGGAATTTGTCGTACGTAGTGGTTTTGAATTTAGAGACTTTTGAGTTCTTATTTTATTTTTAAGAAATCTCATTTTCTCAAGATTAAGAAATTTCTGGATTCGTTTGTGATTTAGGATTAGTTGAAGTTTGGTTTTAATTTGGAGTCATTTTTAGAGTTTAACTTCAATGTTTGTTTTGGAATTATTTATTGAAATTTTCCGGGCTTACAACCGACGTTGAACCTTTACATTGCCGGCATTGAGATTTACACCGCTGGTGTAGAAGTGTCAGCGTTTGTTTTACTCTGTTGGCCTACTTCGCAACTTGATCGTATTTTGGTCATAACTTTTTCATATGACCTCTGATTGAGGTGATTCAAGTTTCTATAGAAAGGTTAAAAAGAGATCTACAATTGTTATGTTTTGAGTTTATAGAAATTCGAAACTTATTGATGCTTAAATTTTAGTTTTTCCCAACTATTGTGTTTTTTAAATTAAGTTAAAAATTTGTGTTTTCCATGTTAAATGTGTTTTGCTTAGGAAATGGATTTTTTGGATTAAAATGAGATAGATTAATGATATTTGATGTGTAATAATGATTGAAAGATATAATGAAGCATGATTTAAGTATATTTGTTGATTCAACAAATAATTGAATTTCCATGAGTATTAAACTAAAAATAGTTATTGCCACGCCTCGAAGGGTACCTTAAATGTGGCAGTCCACCGTACACAATATTAAAGCCTAAGAATGATCGCCTAAGTCACGCGAAGGCTTCCATACTATGTACAAGGCGTCTAACACATGGAGAAGACTCATCGGAGTGATCATTTTATGTTGATATAACTTGAGGAACAATGTAAAGGGATTTCAATTTACTATACTCCAAATACAAAGCATTATACTTCAATTACAATCATCAAAAGATTCTACTACATAAAAATATTACAAGGAAAATCATAAAACCTAGCTGATAACATCAAACATTCTTATTCCTTGCCGAAATCCCAAAGTCATTCTTGGCTTCAATCATCACGATCCCCACTTAGCATTCTTGAGATAACCTATTCATTCAAATATCTATTGGGGTATAAGCTATACTAGCTTAGTGAGAATTCCCTTAATTTCGTACCATAACAAGCAAGTTATAATCAACCATATGTTATGCATGAACAAACACATGAGCAAACAATTATGTATGGATATCCGGAACCCACACACAGAACAAATTTACACCCTCCGTATCTTGGGTTAGGGATGGTATTGAAAGTTTACACGACCGCTGCTAGTCCCCAAGCCCTCGGCTCATAGCACTCACTCGGTCATTGGATCACCGGTCTATTAGTAAAAGTAATCCGGTGGTAAGGAATCGTCGATTTCAAGATCACCTAAAAAAAAGGAAGAAATACTCTATAAGTATTTCATCACTTAACTAATCCAAACTATCTTATACAAACTATCGAATTCGTAATTCTCGTCCTAAGCAAGAATTCCAATTTAAAAAGGCCATAACTTGGTCGTTTTAACTCGGAATTTAGCAAATTATATATCGATTTCTATCTACTTCGAAAGATCTATCTAATTATAATATTATATTTAAATTTTGAAAACTTTGAAGCTTCGAAAAAGTCGGATCAGATCAGAACAATAGCAATTTCAATTTCGAAAAATAGTTTTGTAAATGTTTGAAATGTTCCTACTATATAGATTAGCTATACATGCAATATGAATGATTTTCTAACATGAATGACATGAAATGAGTTTGATGTGTGCATGATCTTGATGATTCTTACTAAAAGAAAATTTTATAAATTTTTATTTTGCAAGACCATAATAACAACTACCTATGAAAAATCTAGTTTTCTAACTTTGATCATTTCTATTTGTTTTGGATTTATTTCTTAAGAAAATATAATTATCTTTGTTAAAATTGAGTCTTCATTATGTATATTCCCTAAGGCCTTTGTTTTAAACTCCCATTTTACACTTTGTAAACATGTTTTTAAAATTGGTTCATTCCAAAATCCGAATTTTGTAAAAAAATGTTTTTGAGGTGATTTCTTTAAGGAAAAATCATTTGATACTTAGAAAATTAAGGCTCAATCATACATAACCACTAAGGACTTCATTTTTACATAAAGATTTGCATTTTACACTTTGCAAATATGTTTTCAAATAGGATTTACTCAAAAATCCCAATTTTTAGAAATCCACTTTTTGAATGATTCATTTGGGAAGAACTTGTGTAATGCATTAAAATTTAAGACTTTACTATACCTAATACTTGAGGACTTCATTTAATACATAAAACTTTTATTTTGAACTTGGACAATAGGTGTTTTCATGAGCATCATCCAAAGTTACGAATTTTACAAGTTGACTACTAACTCCAAATTTTTCATCTTGATTCTACTTCTTGTTTTACACCTTAATCTCATCAAAACTCATTCCAACTTGTAAAAATCACTACTTAATGATACCTATTACCTATACCATTCATTTTTCACATAAAACATGAGTTTTGGAGTTGATAAATGGGTTTTAAAAATTGGTCTTGGTTGAGATCCGAATTTACAAAATTTATTCTTGGACATTCATTTTGATAAAATCTATCTAAACTTATGAAAATCCATTCCTTACATATCATATCTTACGAGCCCTTCATATCTTGAATAAAAACTTCATTTTTGAGTTGGAAAACATGTTTTTAAAATATGTCTTGACCTAAATCCGAAAAGAAGATTTTTATTTTGAAAATAATTTTTGAAAATCACCTTTGATTCTTGTAAAAAGAAGTCTTGATGATATACATACATTGAGCCTTCATTATCTTAAGTAAAAATTTCATTTTGACACTTGGAAAGTGGTTTTTAAATAGGAGTTTTGCCAAAATACGAATTTCACTATTTTTGTTTGAGTTCAAAACCAAGATCTACTGTAGAAAAAAAAAAAAAAAAACCAAGATCTATACTTAATATGAACATAAATATAAAACAAATGCATGGTAGTAAACTATAAACTCATAGATCTAAATTATACTCTTAAAAATCATTCATTTATGTTATCTATTCCCTAAACCCTTCATTTTAAATGAAAAATACACATTTTGAAGTTGAAAAATAACTTTCTAAATATGGTTCATCTTTCATCCGAATTTTCAAAAGATATTTTGGTTGTAACTAATATAGATCTTGAGCTTCCTAATGCTTTTCTACCATCATTAAGTTATTACAAGTTATCTAAGAGCATGAAACGAAAGTCTAATGTATGTATGAACTTAAAACAACTAGATCTAGCCTTCTAAACTAGTTATAAGTGCATGAACACTATGATGTCATGTGAATCATGAATAGATGATGAATATATGCATAAATCATAAACAATAACAAAAATAATAACTCAAATAACAAGATCTAAGACAATAACAAAAATCAAAGCTACAAAAAGTTAGATCTACAAAATATAATTACTTTTAACAAGAAAATAATAGTGATACAAGATAATAATCATGGAGAAGAGGAGTGTTTCATTTTTTAGCATCATCATCCTTAGCTTTTAAGTTTATGGAAGGTCATTTGATGCATGGAACTCTTATTATACTTTACATATATCACCTATGGAAGCTTTAAGAAGGAAGTTTACTTAAAAATCTTCAAAAAATATGTGTGGGAGCTCATGGAAGAAATAGAGGCAGCTTGTGTTCTTGTAAGAACAAGAGCAAAATGAAGAAAGAAAGAGAGGAAAAAGAGAGAGAAAAAGATAAGGAATGGTAAAGGGAAAAAGGAGTAAATGAAAGAGAGAGAGAGGGAGTGTATTAATTGTAAGAAAGAAAGAAAAAAATAAAACAAAGGCAGCCAAGAAAGAGTGCTGCACGTGAATGGTGAGAGGAGAGAGAGAGGGAATTGTTTGAATTTTGACTTGAAATTAAATTATGTAATTAATGTGTATGTTTTGCTTCTTTAAGAAGGAGTGGAATATATTTATTTTAATCAAAATAGGAGTAAATTAAAGGACAATGGCAGCCAAAAGAAGGGAAAAATCTGCCATGAAGTGTGGGATAGAGTGTAGAAAGATTGAAGTGAAAAAAAAGTGATATGTGAAAGGTGTACTTGAAGTATGAGTTGGAAAAAGTGCTTTTTATAAAAAAAATACAAAATAAAATTTGGAAAAATAATTTTAAATGAGTGGCATAATTTTCATGAATACAATTAAATAATTATTTGAATTATTTTAGTATTTCAATAAATATGCTACCGGTATGATCAAAATACGCGAATATGGGCTATAAATGATATTTTTATAACCCAAAAAATTCTAAAAATTTATTTTATGAAAGTAAAAATAATTTTCAAATATTTTCCAATTATTAAATTAATTTATTTTTTTTAGTATCAGGTCTTAAACAGAATCTGATCCCGTAAAAGCCTAAAACTAACTAAATTTTAGAAAAACAAAGTTTTCTATAATATATAAAATATTTATCTAAAAATATAAGGCTTTATAAGAATAATAAAATTGTGTAATGAAATAAAAGTGAATAGTACAAAAGACTAATTAATTACCTGTAGTAATGAAATACGGATAAAAAGGTTATAACTATAACTTTAATAACCCAAAAAATTATATAACTGATATATTTGGAAATCTTATGAAATTACGAGTCTAACGGTACTAATGATATATTTTTTATATCCCGAGCCATAGGACACGCTTTTCAAAGTCTGTATCTGAACGAGTTTGAAATAGGTCAAAAATTTACCAATCTAGCATTTTTAAGCAAACTTATATTACTACGAGCTATTCTACACGCTTAAACTACACCTCGGCCTCTAGGGTTAAGGGCGCTAGATTTCCGAACTCAAACTACTGTATTCCACTTAAGGTTTCCGAGTTATTTTCCGATTTAGATCTTTGCCAATTTGAAAACTGATTTTTTATATTTATACAACATATTCAGTTTGAGAAATTTATTTTAAATTTGATTTTTGTAAGTATTTAATATCTCTCAACGTTTTCGGAATTCTTTTAATTGAGTTTTATTTTCGAAGGTTAATCATTATTTACTTTTTAATAATTTGTTTTTGGGCTTTATATTACCCGATTTTAGAAGTCGGAGTTAAATATGAAATTTGTCATACGTAGTGGTTTTTGAATTGAAGTATGTTGAGTTCTTATTTTGATTTTAAGGATTCTTATTTTTCTTAAGATTCGGAAATTTCTAGATTCGTTCATGATTTCAGATTAGTTGAAGTTCGGTTTTAATTTGGAGTGATTTTTAGGGTTTATTTTAGAAGTTCATCTTGGAATTATTTATTGAAATTTTCTGAGGCTTACAGTTATGTTGTATATATGATTTCCATTGCTTAATTTATGATATTGTGACAACTTAGTAAAATTAAATGATCTTGGTAAGTATATAAGTGATGAGTTATGTATTTATATGAATTTTATTTGAATTTCCTTTGTGCTAAGTTTAAGATTTAGTATGTTTTAAGTTGTGTTTTTCTTCAATTGTTTTTCCTTGTTTATCATTTGTTATTATGATTAGCTATTGAACTTAAACCAACTTGTTGATCATGTAAATGTTAAGTTAAGTTTATGTATGAATTATATTTGAATTTTGTGAGTGTTGTGCTTAATGTTTAAAGCTAGGTATATTGTATATATGATTTGAAGTTATAGGTGATGATTTTAAAAGTCAATATAATATTGTTAGATGAATACTTGTTAAGTTATACTTTTATGTAAGTAATCTTTGAAATCCTTAAATGTTGAGTTTAAAGTTAGTTAAAAAATGAACTTAGCTAACAAAATTAAGTTCAACTTGATTAAATAAACTTGAATAAGTTAAAATGAATTAGATTGAGTTAGTTTAACCCTTTTTGACTTAGTTTTTGAATTAAATGATTAAGGTTAATTAATTTGGCTAAGTTTAAGTTAATGTAAGCTCGAGTTGACATGGATCCTAGATGTATAATAAATTACTAATGAATTTAAGTACAACATGACTTAATGAACTTCGTTAAGCTAAAATGAATTAGATTGTTTAAGTTTAATCAACTTGATTTAGTAAATGAATTAAATGACTAATTCTAATCAGTTTGGATAAGGTTTAGCTAAAATGGGTTAATAGCGAATAATTAGCTTAGATAAATGAATTATGATGATTTTTTAATAATATAGGGAATATGTTGTTTCAATTGTGTGTTTACTTGGAAAATGAATGTTTTCAGTATATGAATTCTTTATTAATGCTTTTGTAATAAAACACTATAAATAAAAAGAAAAGAAATTCTATGACAGACAAAGAAGAACTGTTCGTATTTTGGCCGGGCAATTTTCGCAGTCATAGTAAGGTTCCAAGTTAGTGTATGATCAAATAGGGTTAATAAAAGTTTGAGAAAGTAGATGATTAGTTTAGTTTAGTTTTTTAAATGAGTTCTTTCCTTAACAGAAGTGGATATCTGATTTATCTTCTAGATTATCTTCTGAAATTTCTTCCGAGGCTATGTTTGGATTTCATATTCAAGGTACGTAGCAACTTGTGTGTTGGATGTTAGGATAGACACCTAAAATGGATTAAGAACTTAAAGTCGGCTTAATAATTGATGAGTGTTAGTTGTTTATTACGCCGTTGGATCTGGTTCGAAGAGCAGCAACCTTGTCATGATGCAATGACACGGTAGTTAGGCACTTTAACCTTAGTCATGATGCAATGACTTTACCATGATGTAATGGTACTCTATGATGCAATAGCAATTCTTTTATGGTTAAGCGAGTAAGCAATGGAGAGTGTAGTGTTTGTATAACACTTGCTTAAACTTGGAGGGAAATACCATGGTTTAGTTCAACGTTTATGGGAACGGGTGAACTAGATTCATGTTGTGGACTAAGTTAAGTAAAGTTGAGTAACGGCTACAAACTCTATGTAATGCCCTAACCTGAAAGCATTACAACCTATCACGTATCCTCTCTTATATAGGATACGTAAAGGCTCTAATATCCACAATAATACATTAATCATCTGTAAACACACATAGGGTATCTCATAGGATACGAAACCTGTTTAAACTAAAAACATATACTTCATAAAACATAAACTCTAGGTTCAAACATAAAATCCAAGTTGACATAACATACCCAACAAATCAATAGAAACTAAAAACTGTTTACATCAAAACCCTTTCATTGAAACCAACCTAAACATCCAACTACAACTTCAAAAGACCTAAATGTTTCTTTTCTTTAGAAATCCTGATATCTGAAGACTAGCTTTCGGCTGGGTAGTTGGGTCCACCATCGCCATCCCCATTATTAAAGAATAACTCATATCCAGAAAGATCATATACCATATCCTCTTCACCTGTACCTGAAATTTAAAGGAATGAGCGGCGACGCTCAATACGAAAACTCCAATCCAAAAATAAATGCATATACACATACAACAGACAGATAATTCATGTAACTTAAGCTAATGCAAACAGTCATATTATTATATTTCTTAAGCCAACAAAACAACACAGTCTAGTGTTAGGTATACTCTAATACCGAACTCAGAGTTACTCAGATCCCTTGAAAATCAAACAACTCTTTGAAAATAATAATCATATACATATATGGATGAGTGAGTACTCCCCAAACACTCTGAATCCAAAACAATTATTTCTACTGAAATCATATCCAGGCACGAGTCAACTCGGGACAACCTCACACCAAGATCATCAGGGTGTCTCACCAGCTAGTGTCACTGTCTACCAGGTCTTTACAGGTCAAAGCCAAACACAAACAAACAGATAATTATTAAGCTGAATATAATTAGGTTTATTATGAAATTTATTCTTACAACCAGTCAATCAATACTAAACTTACAAGCGAAAAAAAACAAGTAGGGATTGGTCGTACCTTTCTCAATTTTAGGAATACAAATCAAATCCTCAAATCCGATATCAACAACAACAAAGACAACCCGAACTCCACAAACTCCTATATCCATAGCAACAACAATTCCACAAACTCCAAATATCCTGTTACAACATTTATATATATACATCAACAGATATGAACACATTATCAATATATCCTAACTGATATGAATTCTCCAAAAACTCTATCCTGAGAAGAAATCTCTGCTATCTGCACCATCTACTCCGATCAAACTCCACAAATATCCTTAAGAACAACAATGAACCCCACAAAACTCCACAAACACCAATTATTTTACCAAAACCCTAATTTGCATAACATAAAGAACAATCACATTCATATCAAGCATGAACTTGTATTGAATCTTTATATTTAAAAAACTTTACTTACTTACTTGGATCACCAAACCCGAGTCCTTTCACAAAATTTTGGATTCCACACAAAACTATGGTTTTTCTCCAAAAACCTTCATGAAAAAAATCCATAAAACCCTAAAAAAACTTATACAAATTCATATACAACTCATTGGAGAAGGTTAAGATCACTTACTTTGGATCAAAAACACCCTCTTGATGATTTACCAACCCTAGAACTCTAAGAACGCTCCAAAACTCTCTTTTACGAAGGCAAAAGACAAATAAACGCTTTTGTCGAAAACGTCTTTTCACGTCTCGTATATATAGAAATTGCTCATACATCGGCACTTACATCAGTGGTGTACGTATTATTTTACCGGTGTATACCTTACGCTGGCAAAAATAACACGAACACTGACGACGTTCATCAAGGTGTTAAATTCCTAGAATTTCGATCCAACAACATATGCCGGCAAATCCATGATCAATGCTGGCGGCGTTCTTATTCGATGTTAAAAGAAATCACACTAATCAAATTCAATGCTCGTGTACATCGGCGGTGTTCCATCCAGCGTAAAAAAAAAAAAAAACACTACTGTTTCCTTCCTACGCCATCTTTACTCCAGATAGCGGCGTAGAATCTGTCAAAAATTGCAGAAATCCAAACTTCAACATCCATTCCCCAATCAAACTTAAACTTTTACAACTTAATTGTTTTGACCTTAAATTCATCCTATATTATCTTATGATTCATAATCCATTATATTTTCATCTTCATATTTCTGTATATTACACTTTATATGAGATAACTTTTATGGAATAGATATAGAGGATATAGGTATTCGGACTGCTTATATCAACCCCTTGAGCAGCTGCCGTTACTCAGGACCCCCAGATTCCCATTAGCTTGTTCTGGAGTGTGAGTGCTCCATTGTTGATTTATTTATTTTAATGGAAAGATAATAACTTGTAGATTGATGCATTGGATTTAGTTAAGCTCGCGTGCCATTCCGTGTGTGATTGTGTTACTGTGTATTGACCTTCGGCTCATTAGTGTTGTTATTATTCTTTTCTCCAAGTGATATATCGAGGATGATGATGTTGTTGTTGATGGAGTTGACGATGATGATTGATGTGATAATGCTTGACTCGGGTTTTGGACGCTTGTGATGCTTCGAAGAGAATTTGTGGATGAGTGAAGTAATTAGGAGCGTGGATGTAGTTTAGTTATTTTATTTCCTTTTGTTTTGTATTAGTGAGAGTTGGATTTATGATTTAAACTTGTTATATTTTTTAAAGGGCATAGTAGAGCCCATATTTTGTAATTAACTTTTGCAAAGCTTTGTTTAATTGAATAATTTTCCACTTGAGAGAGTGGAAGTTTTGAAATGTCTTTATTTCGAAATTGTTTTACAAAATTTATTTCCACTACTAAATCCAGTTGTTGCCAGAATCTAACTAAATAATTTCATCACTTAAAATCGAGTAGCAATGTTCAACATAAACACATTCTTTGAAGACAACCTTACGTATAATTTGTAAGAGTTATAAATGGTTAGGGATTTGGTGTGCTTAATTTGAGAATTGAGCATGTCGGGTCTTTACACATTGCTTGTTTCAAAATATCATATCTTAATCCCAAATTTAATCTAAATATAAGTTTTTAAAAATTAAACTCCTAAGCTAGATTTCTTGTCAAGTTATTAATTTCTAAAACACAGATTCTCAATCATTTCCTAAATATTTTCATAACTGAAGACAATTATCTAAAAACTTTAAACCCAAAGCATTCATCCAAAAATATCTCCTAATTTCCTTTATTAATTATCATTGTCTTTCATTGTTCCCTTTTTTCTTTTGTTTCCTTCTTCCCTTCTCCTTTCCTTTTTTTGTTTTCCTTCTTTTATTTTCTTCTTCTTCTTCATTTCTCATCTCTATCTCTCTTAAAATAAACTAAAATCCAAAATTTCAACAAGAGGAGGAATCCAATTTAGAAAAAAAAAAAAAAAAAGATAGGAGATGAAGAACATGCTTGAAGTAGCTCAAGAAACTAAGCAAAAAGTAGTAATGGTGGAAGTAAAGTAACTCATTGTTGATAAATAAGTAAGTTGTTGATTTTGTTTGTTTGATTTGTTGTTTATGCATGAGAATAATGAAATAAGACAAGATATAAGTAGGGTTTAGGATAAAACTTGTAAATATGTAACATATGAACTTGTATATAAGAACTTAAGTATATGTTTGTTTATGAATAGACTAGATGATTCATGATACAGTTTGATGAAATATGATGTAAAAATATGTGTATAAATATTATAAATTATGGATATAAGTATATATGTTGTTTTTATTGTGCTTTTGTTGAATTAGATTGTAAACAAGTAGTTAAAATTGAGTAAAAGAAACAGGGAAAATCATAATAACTGTCAGGGAGTTAATCACGGGTGTTACATAGCCCTTAGTAAGCTCTGTTTTGAAACATTTGATCAATCATGGATATGATTCAATACACAAAGGCTCTATTTTGAAATTTTTTTATCAGTTATGGCCATGACAAAACATTAATAGGCTTGAGTTAGATGATTTTAAGCAATCACAAGCATGATTCAATTCGTGATCGCCTATGATCACTTGTTTTTCCAAAATCACAAGCGTGATCTTACCCTTGCGAGCCTCGGGTTGTTTTAAAACATCAAAATCTAAAAATCATGGGCATGACATTACCCTTACTAGACACTAGTTTAGGATTTAAACAATCATGGCCATGATTTTGGTGATCCCCTATAGTACAACACTGCTTTAAATTTTGATAATAACTTTTTCATCCGAACTCCGATTGGGTTTATTCAAGATGTTATGGAAAGCCTAAAGAGAGCTCTATAACTTTTATGCTTCAAGTTTTGGGAAATTCTAAAAAAACAATCAAGAAATAAATTATATTTATTTTAAACTGCAACATATCCAAATTAAATTGGACAATGGTTTTACTAGTTAAGTGTATGGTGTTGTGTATAATATTTTATGATCTCTTAAAAATATAGACTAAGGAATTTATAATACAAGTTTAAAATAATTAGATATAAAATGAACTTAGTTAATCAACCTAAGTCGAACTTGGCTTAATAGACTTAATGAACTAAAATGACTTAGATTAATTAAGGTCTTATAGAACATATAACAATGTTTTAGTAGAACAAGTGAATATGACTTAGCAACTAGATTAAATGATCAATTCTATACAACGTAACTAATTTAAATTATCTTCATTCTAAATGTAACTTGAAATATAGTAGGTTTAACACCTAATTAGATTTATTATGGATTTTCAGTGTAAAATGAATTAGCTAATAAATCTAAGCTAAACTTCACCTAATGAACTTTAATAAGCTGAAATGAATTAGATTAGTTAAGTTTAATCAAAAAGACTAAGTTAAAGTAGACTTAAAACTTGTAAATGGCTTAGAGATAATATAATTATTATAAGATAGGTTAAACCATGAATAATAAAAGGAGTATGATGTTTCAAATGTATGTTCGTTAAAATGAGTTTTTCATATAAGTTAACAATTTATTAAAATACTTATTTGAATCATAAGGAATAATGATGTTTTATAACAAATGAGTATAAACAAAGGAAAAGAAACAATTTGACAAGCAATAGAGAGTTATCTGTATCTTAGTGGGGCGAATTTTGTAGCTATGGCAAGGTTCCTTAGTGTTTGATCAAATATATTTTAATGTAAGACTAATATAAGTGAATGATTTATTAAATTGCTTATAAAGTCAATTTCTTGAACAGATACTTGAGACCATTGTTAAGACATTTAAAATGAATTGAAACTTAAAGACGACCTTAATGATTGAGTGTTTCTTGGGCTTGTATTGTTAAATCCGATATCGGGAGCAAATTTAATCTCCTTAATTTTGCGTAACCTAATTTTAACAAATACTAAAAATATAATATAGAATAATATTGAATAATTGGAACAAGTAGTAAAAATCACTCCAAATTTTTTTTTCGAATTAAAAATGTTAAGGCATGAATGAAATTGATTATAATTAGAAAGAAAAGAATCATTACTAATAAAAATTTTTCAAAATACAAACTGTAACAAATATGATCTCAAATAATTTATAAACAACGATAAACTAATTGTTAATATAAATTCCTGAGTTTTTTTTCCTTAAGCTCAATACTTAGAAAATAAATCCTACAATTGTTAAATAATGAAATAATAGTGTTCAAACTATTTTCAATCTATTAACAATATTAAGTAGCACTAAACAAAAATATGTTGTTATTAACAAATTAGTATAAATAACTCCTATTCAATAGAACATAATATTTGGTAAAATGATGAGTAGTATAAATAAGAAATCATAGCTAACCTTAAATTTAAATCACAATAACAAACGATTAATTTTTAAAACCTACAAGATATAAAATTATAGACTAAAGACAAATCACTAGAATTACAAAGGGTACGATAAGATCAAAAATATAGTGATATCTAAGAATCTAGGTCTTAAATAAATATTTAAATTTCACTAATATACTAACTAAAAGATTTAGAGATTTTAGAAATTAAAATCTTGAGTTGCCAATGTAACCTTTAATAATTTTCATAACTAGAAAATGAACAAATTAGCAAATGTGAAATTAATATCAAATATATGATTCAACAAAAAAAATCTTAGAATTGACCTATGGGTTATAATAAACTCATTCCTAGTTTAAAAAAACCCAAATAAAAATTTCCTTGATCTTAATAAATACCAAAAACGAGATTTTGTATCTTAAACTGATAATTCAAGATATAACTAGAAGTAGGCCTAAATTTCAAACCAGATGAAATATAACCTAGTAATAGAACTTTTTGGTATAAAACGATAATCCAAAGATGAACTATTAAGATTATAAATACATAATAGATACTACTACTGATCAATAATTACTAATCCAGATCTAAAATGAAAATTTCAAACCCATTGTTATACTTGTTAGGAATTCTTGAATTCATTAAGACTTAAATCTTAATTTGATATATTGAATTTGAAAAATTTAATTGTTTAAGTTAAAATACTAAAAATAATTAGTCACGTTAACTATAAATTAAAAATTTGTTTATACAAACAATTTAGAATTTTTTTAGGAACTTAGATAATTTTACTTTGACAAAACTCTTATATAACCGTTATAGATATATGTATATAAATTAATAGTGGTTAAATGATTTTGAATTAACTATTAATCAAATAATAAGCAATAAAAAAAAAAGAGAAACGGAACCGCTGCACATTTGAAATCACGTGGAACAGAAGATGGTGCAGAATTGTTTCGCAAGGAGCAAAGGAGTCGGCTACAAATATTTTTCCATGCTAGAACAGAGGCATATTCCCTACGCACAGAACAAAATTGAGTCACGTACAAAGTCCTTTGCTGGAGAAATTCTTGGTTGGGAAACAGAGGATAGTGCAATATGAGTTTTCTCGGCTGCAGTAAGCTCAATTTGCATCCAACTTCGTCAAAATTTAACACATAATTTCAACTTGAAAAAGACACCTCAACCAATCCAAAAGCTTAACCTATAGTCCACATTTAATATACAAGAATTTCAAACTAAATGAAAGAGTAAAACAGCTGCAAATTGGAGTTGAATTCCTGTGATACAGAAGTAACAACTGAACTTCTCAGCTGCAGAATTTTATTTTATTTTTTCAAGTCCAACTTTGATCCACAAATTGAGCTATAAAATACAAATGAAATTGACCTACAATCCAACAACAACACTCCACTTGTGATCAACTATAAATGACAAGAATTTCAACTCAAATAAACAACCAAAACAACTCCAAATAGCTTCGATGAGAGGGCGTAAATCTCCATCATGCTTTGGATTCTAGATCATCCAAGCTCGTAATGTGCATATGATTTATAATTATACTTTTTTGTTATTGTTTGATGTGTGGTTGGCCAGGTTATCTCACTGAGCCCGTGGTTTGCTCACCCCCCAATAGTTTTTGTGTAGGATTAATATTAGCTGGGATTAGGCTAGAAATGTGTGAAGAGATCTTCTTCAGCGAACTCTATTGAAGGTAGAGATATAGGATATGGTAAACTTAGAATGTAAACTAGATAAATTTTATAATGTTGAAATTTGTAAGTTGTAGTTTGAAACCTATTGTTACCATTTGGTAGGAGATACCGATTCTCTGCGATCTTAGTAGAAACTGGAAAATCAGATTCCATAGTTGAAATCTTGTAATATAATATATCATTTATATGATAAATATTTATAAAAAAATAAAGTCTTGTATACTCTGACTTACAAGACAGCTCTCATATGACGGGTGCATACGTGATATGTTAGTTTTAGATTAATCCTACTAGGCCCCCTCTTATGGTAGTGACAGCGAAACCTTATTTGGAGCCTGGTATAGTAGTTTAGGCGCTTAAACCACTCCTCATCATGATGCAATGGTATGTCGTGATGTAATGGCAATTCATAAGTGGCTTATTAGGTAGTCGATAGGGCAAACAGTATTAGAATAATGTCTACTTAGGCTCGGAGGGATGTAATATGGTATGGCTCATGTTTATGGGATGGGGACCAGTTGAGTCGTATTATATTATGGACTGAGATAACTAAAGATGCGTAATGGCAGTAAACCCTAGATGAAGCTATTTTCTCTTTTTCGGTTAGATATAGGAGATGTAAGTATCTAGGTTGCTTATATCAACCCCTGGACCAGGTGCTATTACTTAGGATCCTTAGATTCCTAGAGGCTTGTATTAGAGTGTGAGTGCTCCAATGTTAATTTGTTTCACTTTAAATTAAAGATATAAAATGTTGATTGATGCATTACATTGGATTAAGCTTGCATGTCATCTTGTGTATGCTTGTGTTACTGTGGTACTGGGCTTCAACTCGGTGTTGTCTTCTTTCCAGGTATTGATTGACTGATAATGATGATTTGATGATGATGATGATGTTTGGTTTAGGAGTATGGGATGACTTAGGGAAGACTTGTTAAAGAGTGAGACGAGTTAGGATCTTTTGATTTTATTTTGTTTTCGTTTTGCTTAAGACTAGATTTTTCTTTTAAAGTTTTATATCTATTAAGTGCTTACTTGAGAAGTCCATGTCTTGTAATTAACTTTAAAGATTTTGTTTTACCATCAAGAAAGATATATAAGATACCTTATGGTTTGTTTAAAATTAGGTTACTTGGGAGAATAGCTCATAGTTTTGTTTGTGAGAAAGTTGATCTACTTGTATGAGTAAAAGTTAGAAATGTTTTTATAAAGTTTCTTTTACAGTTGCTAAATCCAATTGTCTCCAAAAATCTAATTAAATAATTTCAGAAATTAAAATTGAGTAGCAAATGTTCACGATTATAAGCCCTTAGAGTTTTCGATAGTTTTATTAACCTTCAACAAACGGAAATCAAATAAAAACCTTAATAACCATATAAGTCAAAACAATGTGTTAAGATCCGGCAATCCCGTGCTCTTAACCCTAGAGCAATAAAATCAAGATAATTATAGATTATGGTCCGTAATAACATAATGGAACATAAAAAGGTTAAATTCGCTAAAATTAAGTTTGTTTCATACCTGAACAAGATCAGTTTTCAAAATTAGAGTCCGAACACATGGAACGATAAAAATATTTCAATAACATTGTTAGACTCGTAATAATATGAAGATTCATAATATAAAAGTTTTAGAATTTTTTGATAACTAAAAATATCATATATAGCATTTTTACACGTTTTTTTATTATTACCGATACTTTAATTGTTTTGTTTACTATTCATTTATATTCACTACTATTCATCTATGTCTACTTTTCCTTACAACCTATTCTTATAACTTATACAACTATTTTCTTATAATTTTTATTTCCAATACAACTTCACATCTCTCACATCTTACTTTTTATTAACCAAAATATAAAAAATAAATAAATAAATAAAAACCTCTCCCTTTCTCTCTCCAAGGATTAGCGTCGCCCCTCCCTCTTTCACTCTCCAATTTTTCTAATTTTACTTATTTATTTAACATAATTTACCCTCCGTTTTTTCCTATAAATACCACCTATTCCTTCCATTTCTTTTACACTTTTCTTATACTACCAAAACTATCTCAAATTCTCTCTATTTTCTTCTTCTACAAGTAATAATCTTATAAGCTTTCTTTATATTCATTAGCTTAATATGAACATAGTGTGTGTTTTCTAAACCTATGGAGGTTAGGAAAGGAACAACATGTTCATAATTTGTTCTTGTTCATACCTAAATTCTATATTATGATATCATTAGTAGATTAATCCTTATGTTCATGTAACCTTGCATGAATATAGTGTGTGTTTTATAAAAACCCATGGAGGTTAACAAAGCAATATTATATTCATGTTTTGTTCATTGTTCATATGTTATGTTTTATTATTATGCTTTTACTATTATGCTCATATTATTGTTATTACTCTTGTTATTATGATTTTTCCTTTCTTTCTTTTTTTTTTTCTTTTGGGACTAATCTATTCTTAGTCTCGAGAAGCCTTAATGAAGCTAAGGCTCTCAATACTTGACATTATTATTATGCTTATTTGTTTCTTATATTTTTTATTATCTTATCTTGTGATATTCTTATCTTTTTATAACTAGATATTTATATTCATGCATGGCTAATGTGTTGTTGTCCAAATGAAAAATAGATTCTTTCTTTAAATAAGACTAGACTGTTGAAAACTTGTCACTTAATAAATATTTTCACCAAGACTTAAAAGGTTGTTTTTAACAAATCCTTTTCAAAAATTTATATAAGCTCATCATGAAATTTCAAAATATTGATAAAGAAAATTTCTTCAAAAGTCTAAAATAATTTTATTTCCAACAAATGGTAATATGAAAATCTTAACTTGATACTATGCTAATTTTTACCAACTTCCTAATAAAAACTAAGAATTAAACAAGTCTTCAAGATAAGGTAAAAATCAATTTATAAGTCCTAAGAAACCCACTTAGAGAAATAAAAATTTGTCAACAACCTAAAAAAGTATAATTTTAAAGAGTAAACTTATTTTCTAAATAATGAAAAAAATATAGATATAATAAGGAAATATACCATAAAAAATATTAGGTACTACTAACAACTTGAGAAAACTCTTGGAAACTCTATTTTTCAATTTCTTGAAATAAAATTGATAAAGACCAAACTTTATTTTCTCAACTCACCTTTAATAAACTAAAGAATAAAAATATAGAACACTAGATTATGATAACCCAAGGATTTATAAGTTTTATTCCAACAACATAAAGAATAGTTCAACAACAAATCCAATTTTTCAAACCATAGGAAAAGTTGTTTTATAGGAAATAATTAATGAGACAACACCTATAGCATCATGCATAAATTATAAGTCTATTTATGTACCAAAGAAATTTTTCAACCATAAACTTATTTAAAATTTGCTTAACAAGCTTTGAGTGAAGAAAGGATTAGAAATTTTTTTTTTTTTTTTAAGGTTGGAATTTTCGTGGTAAACCTATACCCCTCTATTCCAAGACCTAAATGACTTCTTACAATAAAAAAAAACCTTAAAATGGATAGATATTTTTTAGTAGGGAGAAAATGACATATAATATGTAAAATTCTGAATTAAAATGAGCAAGTTATGGCCATTTTAAGTTGGAATTTCTACAAATCCAATTTCTACCGCAATTAGAAGATAGATTTAGAAACTTTAAGTAGAAATACTAAGAAAGACTCATTTTGGGCATTTCATCTTGTTTAGGTCAAGGAGGAACCGATACCGCTTTCTTGGAGGACTACTTTGACTAGAAACAATTGCCATGGAGTGAGTTAATCTCTTACTAATTACATTTCCTTGAATGTGCTTGTAAGTAGTGATACTAGAGATTAAGGAAAGATAAAAGAATGAAATGTTGTGTGAATTAGATGCATGTTGAATGAAGTGGTTGTTGAATAAAAAGATAAGCATATCGAAAGAAGATTTGATGAATAAATTATCTTCTCATGCAATGGTATGATGAATATTGTTTTAGTCACCCTTAACTTGAAATTAACAATAATTGGATAAACCAATATTAAAAATGATTCATGCATGACATATTGTAAGTACATTTATATTTCTCTACTATTCTTCGTGTGGGGGAAACGAAGAGTTGTAGTGGTGACCAGTACTAACCGGAAAGTCTACATGGGTAAGTAGAAGCCAGTAAGTCTGCAAATATTAATGGTCGAATGGGTCAGTAACCACCCAACTCCCAACATGGAGGGCGCAAATCCATGCTACACATGGTTTCCGGTTAATCGTGTGTATTTTGATTGCTCATATGATTATTACATACACATATGCTTGTCAAAACTACTTGTATGATTTATGGAAACGTTTTGAAGAATGAAGTTATCTCACTAAGCTAATTTTACTTATACTCCTATAACTTTTTGTTTCAGTTTGATTATTTGTTGTTGGCACCAAGGAGTCCTATTTGTCAAGTACGAGCCAAAGTTACTAGAAGCTTTTAGAAGAAGTTTGCATATTTTATTTTTTGGTGTAGACTTCTAAGAAAAATTTCTATAATAGGCTTTATTATATTTATATATGTTGTTTAGTTGACTTAGAATAGTAAGACTTTAAGAATGGGGGAATGCCCTAAGATGTTGTCAGGATTTGAACTTGATGAATATTACATGTTATCTTTATAAATTCTTGCATGCTCTTATTATCTGCTTAAACGTTATATCCCTTTGAGTCTCCTACTATCTTGAAAGCACGCCTTGCACATAATATCAAAACTCTTACATGACTAAGGTTGTCATTTACTAGCTTTAATATTATGAGCGGCGGACTACCATGTTTATCGTACTCTCCGGGGCGTGACAATGATAAACGAATCTTTTATGAAAGTATGTAATGTACGTGGCTGAGGACTATGCCTAAATTCAAATTTGGATCATGTCAGGTATTTACAATGTTTTCCAAAATTGTTGGAAATGCCAGATTTGGCAATAATGATATGGTTGACGTGCCAGAAAATTTAATTTGGTTTTTATTTTAATTGACAGATGTGCTGGTAAATTGGAGTTATCATTATCTTTCTTTCTTTATTTTATTTTATTTTTTTTTTTATCTGGAGGAGTTATCTTTTTAACAACTTAAAAGTTGCAAGAGACTTTTGTGTATGATTCAGGGCCTTTTGGCAATTAGCTATTTTGCATGGCGCTTTTTTTTTTTTTTTCCGTCTAATGTAATGTAGCCCTTTTAGAAGTGAGAATATTTGTTTACAACTATGGATTTAATTTTTTTCATTTAAAAAAAAAACTTTTTTTTATCCTTTTTTTATTTAATTGAGCGCTTTTCTTCATTTGAAAAATTATATAAAAATAATTTCATCAAATAAGTGCACGTTTGGGAAATTATTTTTTATTTTATCTTATTTAACTAGAGATTTTATTGAGCAATATTCAAAATTTTAACGTGGTCTGGTATTCTTCTACTTTCTTTGTATCTTGTTATGAGGAAAAACAGATGCTACGCAAATTAACAGATGAAAATAAGAAAAGAAAATACGGGATAAATATATATATATATATATATATATGCTATACTGAAAATTTTCCTCAAGTTTTTAAAACTAGATATACAAAAATCTAAATACTGAATTTTTTTTTTTTATCCCGTTGTGTATTAACACTTTTTTTTTTCAATTTTATTCCATGCAGCCGAGACACCTTATGAAATACCTTGAACATTAGGAAGATAAATTAGAAAAGTAAATTTAATTAAAATAAGAACATAGTTCTCACAAGCCAATTATATAAAAACAAAGGGAGGAAATGAAATATCCAAAATAATTAGTAGGAATTTACGTGTCATTGTAAAGATGAATAAGTGGATATATATTTTTTTTATTTTATTACACCATTGCTCAAATTTAATTAATTTTCTAAATTAGAAAATTTTAAAATATATACGTAAAAAGTAGATATATAAAACATTTCTTTTTAGTATGATTAGTAAATACAATAAGTTGCCTAATTTATGGAATACCATTTTGACAATTTTCTTATAGGGTTTTGTTCCAAATTATGATCTGCCTTTAACTTCTTAGCTTATTGCTACTTGGCAAGATCCTAGCCATTTAGATTAAAACCCCAGCCCTAATGAACCTTTATTTAAACATTTTAACCATAACCTTTTCAATACAAAATCTTTAAACAAAACAAAAGACCTTCAACCTACAATTTAAAAAGGATCTCGGCTACCTCTTTATTCAGGAACAAACCACTATTAGAAGAAGTTGTATCTCACCAGTAAGTGTAAATTTATAGTTACGAATAAAGATTGATGTGATTCGTGATTGATTTATATTGTGTTGAATGTTAATTTTATAAATCTATGGTTTATATACATGTAAATTGGTATTGATCCTATATCTATTTCTTTGAAATAATTTTGATATTGATTTTATAAATTAGTAGTCTGATTAATCAAATAGACTTGTAAATCATGCTCTATGAATTGATGATAACGCTAGATTACAATTTATATTTCTAACGGTGGTTGATAATGATGAATAGACCAAATAGTTTCAATAAATTAAGATAACACTAAAATTATATATGAATATACAAACAAATAATAAATAGTTTGTTGATTATTTTATAGCACTTAATGAAACCAATGTCATGAATCTTATAGATAGATCGTGTAAAAGGGACGATGGACTTGAATAATTTGTATATATTTTATATATAAATATGTCCATTTTATGATAATAAGAAATATCTGTTAGTGATGATTGTTTGTTTAGATTTCTTGTATGATGTACCAAGATTAAGCTTCATGTGGAATTAGATTTTGTTTTATTCTATTCTATTTTAATTATTTGTTAAATTGTTTATGATCACCACATTTGTCTTCAATCCTATTATCAATTGATTTTCATCTATTGAAGGGGCTAATTTTTTTTTTTTTTTTAAATTCATGATAGATGTTTGAATATAATATGAATAATACGATAAATCAATGAGCAAACGAAGCTTGATTTATGTGCGGTGTGTTTGTTATTATTTTATTTTAATAGTAATGGGTAGACCAAATTCGTGCCAGGTATCAAGAATAATAATTGTGTAATACCAAATGTTAGGTACTAATAAAATATATATGTCGATATAATGAATAAATAAAATAAAGAAGATGTCTTTTCCTAACACTTTTGTTGTCCGTAAATTTTTAATTGAACAAACCATCTTTTCTTTGTTTTATTTCTTTCATATTTAATTTATTAAATTTTCAATCAAATGTTATTTGATTTGAATGATAAAAAAAAAAAAAAATCTAATGTGATGCCATGGCGACAGTAAAAAATTGTGTAGGATGAAATTATATTGCTGTGCCTTTACGTTAAATTCGTCCCTTTAGAAGCAGACTTTTTCCTGAAGTCAATTTTGGAATCTTAAATTGTAAGGCTTAACTTATAGGTTTGAAGAAGTTTAGAAATTGATTAAGAGAAAGTTTATCCAGTCAATCAAATACAAATTTTTGGCTTAATCGATTCACAATATAAGTTGACTCATATCAAGTGGCATAAGGGTCGGTTCATCAAAGCTCTAAATTGACTCAACATGACTTAGACAAGACCGAGCTATTACCAACCCCCTGGTTTGGTCTGCTTCAATTACAAGTTAATAACAATAATAACTACACTAGTGGTCTTAGTAAAAAAATAAAAAGAACCAAATAAATAAATAAATGTAATAATATATTAAAGATAGTTCATGTAGTTCAAGATTCATAACCAAATATAGAAAAATATAAGACATAATTGAATTATTTATAGTATTGTTATACTAATACACTATCAACACTTTAATAGATAATACTCACTTTACATTTGAGACTTTTGTTGCGAGTGATATGCTATTCTAGGTACATAGTGACTTATTTGTTGGATGCTAGGATAGGCATTAAATCTGACCAATATTTAAAGACAGCTTAAATTATGCTTGAGTGTGTGTGGTTGTCTCGATCCAGAGAGCGACACCCTTGTTAAAGTTATAAGGCTCTAACACGGTATTTAGGCGCTTAGGTCGCCCGTGGTGACTCGACACTAGTTAATGGGGGTACAATATCAGTGTATGGTTAACCCTCTAGAGTGATTTCACATTCGGGAGTTGTCCAGAGGACTAGGAGTCATAGGACCATACGATGTTGATTGACTGGACTGGTTAATGTTTGAATAATGACTGTTAACCCTATATGAGGCTAGTTTTCTTCCCGTTCTCTTTTTGTCTATAAGGCACTAGCTTGTCTTATCAACTCCCTAAGTATAAGAGTCTGCTTAGGACCCCTTTTCATTCCTAGTTGTATTGTCAGAGTCACGAGTACTTCATTGTTGTTTGTTACATCTTAATTAAAGACATAAATTGATGGGTTGTTGATTGCTAGATTAAGTTCATATGTATACGTCACATGTGCTTATGTTGTTGTTCACTAAGCTTTGGATCACTATTTTGGGATTTGTTTTTTCATGTACAAGTATAATTTAAAAATATTTTCGAGGCCTCCAAACTTAGGTTTGGGTTCGTCATTTGAAATTAGATAAATTATAAAATAGGTTGTTTTAGTTATATTACCTTAGTTTAGTTATGAAATTTAAAAATGTGGAGGTGTAATATGTGCAGATTCATAATAACATGTAATATTTCAAATAATTGTGGTTCATTTATAAATTGTGAATATTAGTTGTTCAAAGCCTTTGCATATTTCTATTGTGGTAAAAGTATGTGGCAAACTACCTATGTGAAATACCCCAAACCCTCACTAAGTTAATTTATAAATGATTTAATTGAATAATATAATAGATAATTAATTTTGAACATAATTAGATAATTTAAATAAATAAAATAAGTAAAGAATGAAAAAAGGAATAGATGATTTAATAAAATTAAATTAATAAAAAATCAAATTGAAATTTGAGATTTAAAATATTCTTTTAAATCCTTCCTATGTCTTAATGATTTTTCCTTATGAATTGAACTTTTCATTTTCTTCAAATTCTTACATTAAGACTCCTTTTTCTTCGATTTCAATTCCTAAATCTCACAAAAAATACTTAAAATGTTTTGAAAACTCCAAAACCCTTAAAATTTAGTTATCTTTCATTTTGTAAAATCTTATTAATTTTGAAATTAATTACATTTTTTAAAAAATCAGTTTTAAAGCTGAACCCTAATTAAATATCAGAGTTTCACAAATTATACTTTTGAATTACGTTTTTGTATCAAGTTATAAATTTCTAATATATGTGTCCTTAAATTATTTTCTAATTAGTTTTGATATTAAAGATATTGATATGAAAGCTTTAAACCCAATACCTATACTTTAAAATATCTCATAATTTTCCCTTATATATATAACCCTTTTCTTTTTCTTTTTAGTTTTCCTTTGGCTGCCTTCTCTCTCTCTTTCTTCTTTCTTTCCTTCCTTCCTTTCTTTTCCTATCTCTTTCTCCTTCTCCTAATTCTCAAAACCTGATCTAGGGTTCGTAGAAGTTAAGACAATGAAACAAAGTTGTAGATACCCTATTTTTGCCCATTTAAGGCTTTAATTTATAGTAAAACTTAATATTATATTAAGCCCGCAAATTACAAAAAAAAAAAGAAGATTAAAAAAAACAAGGAAAACAAACAAAAAAAAGGAAAAAAAAAAGAAATCATTACTAATGTATAAAAAAGAAAAAAATAATAAATTTTTTAAAATACTTTAGGCTTGATATAATACTAATTTTAATTGTAGATTTATTTTGGACCCAATTAAATACCCCATGTAAATGGGCTTATTTAATTAGACTTAATTTGGAAATCTTAAATATAATTTTTATGCAAATTAGAATAAGGCATAGGCTAATAGCTTGTATGGATAAGTCACAAGCATGGATAGGGGATACCTAGGTTCAATCTTATAAGGAGGCAAATTGTCAATTTCCCCTTATTTATTTATTTATTTTTTTTCCACAAGCTCCCATTGGCTAGATGAGGTAAGCAAGAGTGACCAGATACATCGTATTGAGGTAGGTGAGCGATAAACAAGAATGTCCAGATACATCGTATCATGGTAGGTGAGCGGTAGGCCAGAGTGTCCAGATATATTGTATCATGGTAGGTGAGTGGTAGGCCAGAGTGTCCAGACACATTGTATCATGATAGGTGAGCAGTATTTCAGAGTGCCCAAATGTATTGTATCATGATAGGTGAGTGGTAGGCCAGAGCGTTCAGATACACTGTATCGTGGTAGGTGAGTAGTAGGCTAGAGTGTCCAGATACATTATATTGTGGTAGGTGAGAGGTATGCCAGAATGTCCAGATATATTGTATCGTAGTAGGTGAGCATGCTAATTCCTATAAATACCGACATACCACAACAAAAAAAGGACAACATAAAAAATGATTTAAAAGAGATCAAATATGAAGTTCATAAGAAGTTAGGGTTTTGAATTTTTTTTAGGAAATTTCGAAGCAATTGGATGTTAAAATCTGCCATCACAAGATCGATTGAGGACTTTTGAAGACCAATTAATGATGATCCAATCAATCACAAACTGCCGCCAAAATCTCCTATTTAATTATTGCTGACTGCTTGTCCTCACCACTTCTCCAAGCCTACGTGCGTCTTGATGGTGTATTAGGTAAGTTCTTTTATTTCCCTTTTCATTTTTCTATTTTATTTTATTTTTTTTCATTTAAAAAAATTTAAAAAGGAAAAAAAAAATAGATAAAAGATAAAAAAATATATTGATGCATGTACTAGGAAATATAAAATAAATATTATATAAATGGAAAAACCTATTTTCATAAATAAAAATGAACTTGATAGTTTATAAGGTTTAACCCCTCATACTTTTTTTTTTTTCCTAAATTGACTAAAATTTAATGAACTTAAATTGAAAAGAGTGCAAAAATTAAAAATAACCAATGCACAAATTTATTTTTTTTTTTAATAAAAAGAACTATATGTTGTCTGATCCCAATTAACGGGTACGTAGGTACCTTCGGGGAGACAAAAAAAAATGAAAAATCCTTTTTTTGGTTTATTATTTCTACTTTGAATTAATTTGTTGTTCATTATAAATATTGTAAGCTTTTATAATAAATTGTAAATATCAATGCTATTTGTATTTATTTGTAAATATTAATGTAAGTAATGATTAATTTTTTAAATAACTTGTAGATATTATAATTTGTAATTTTTTTTTTTTACATTAGTAGATTTTTTTTAGCATTAAAAGGATAAATTTTAATTTATGAATTTTAAGTAGTAATCATATGGTTTTAATAGGTTAGCCCCCTAATCCAAAATTTCTGGTTTATAAAGTTTAGTTTCTAAATTAAAATTTTTGCAGACTAGTTGCTAAGTTAGGATTATCAAACAATTAATCCTAGCTTATAATTTTTCTCGATTCCAATCAGGTGGCGACTTCAAATTTTTTTAAAAAATTAATTTTTTTAATCCCTAGTCGAGGGTTTGTATTAAATAGGTTTGGGTTTAATACAGATCGGATTAAAAGAAATTAAGCAAGCAATGAAAAATTTAGGCTCAACGAAAGTGAAAAGGGAAAGAAAGGTATGAAGGGAACTGATGCAAATGAAAGTAATCCTGTCGGTTTAGGAAACAAAGTGAACAAGGCCAATTGTGAAGGGGTCGATAGGCCTTGTAGTATGTCGAACTGAGTAACAATTAGTGGTCTGAATTAAATAAGAAATGCCTCTGGGCCTAGTCTTTAGTAATTATCCATAGCACATTTACCATATCTAAATTAGTTATCAAATTAGTATAATGCCAGTAACGGAAAATCACATGACAAAATCAATAGTACAGGTACTATGTACAATTTGGTTACTAGACAAATATCTGTATGCCATCACCTGGAATCTTAGGGCTAACAATACATATACACTGATGTAATATCCAAAAATTATGATGAAATAGTAGTCATTTCCTCTGGTTCGAATTCAACTAGTTACTTGCATTCAAGTAAAATAATTTTAATATGTATTTGGCTTGCACCATCTAGTATCAAAGCATATCCGGTGATGGCAGGTGAGACAAGAGAAGCCAAGAATATAGAAGAACTTGTTCGTGTAGCCATTAAGAAGTAGACAAAAAAGCATGAAGGATGGGTTAAGATGTTTACCTATACCCTTAAGCTTCAACAAGCTGCCTTAGAGAAACAAAGACAAACATTGGAAGAGTTGCGATAGTAGTTACAAGCCAACAACTGTGATTGGATCTCCTTCGAGTATGGCTTTTCACAGGAAGAATGCAGCATCAGCACCGCCAACACCCCTGCAACAAGAGATGAATGAAACTATTAGAGTTATGACTAACTATCAATTTCTTGTTAGAAGTACTAAGGTGGAGTTTCTAGTTTTTTATAGGGATGTCATTCGAAATTGGGAAGTTAGGGTGGAGCAGTTCTTTGCTTTAGATGGTACTCCCGAGCACCTGAAGGTAATTGTTGCAACCATGTATTTAACAGATAAACCCTATGAATGGTATATGTCCTATTCAAAGTCTCGAAGTGATGTGAGCCCCATGACTTGGAAAGAGCTTACCAAGGCTCTTCAAGCTAGATTTAATGAGCTGATCTTTGAGGACCCTATGGTGAGCTCAAGGAGATGCAACAATAAAAAACATTGCAAGATTATATGGATGAATTTATGCACCTAGCTACTCAAGTACAACTACCGGAATCCCACTTAATAAGCTGTTTCCTCAGTGGTTTAAAACTTGAAATCAAATATTCCATTTGTATGTTTAAGCTAAATACCCTTAACCAAGCTTGTACTCTCACCAAACTTCAAGATGCCACCAATCTTTCCTCTAAGATTAACTTGAAAAAAAACCAAAACATAGACCTCACCCTTGTACTCCAACTCCTCAAACTACTTACCATGTATACGTAACCAGCAATACCCCATACCAAGGAACCAAACACCCTCCCAACGAAAAAAAGCTTCAAAACACCTCAAACCAAGCACTAACCCTACAACTCGACCTACTAGGAGACTCACACCTGAGGAACTAGAAGAAAAATGTAGGAAGAACCAATGATTTTGGTGCGATGAGCCTTTTGGGCCAAGGCATAGATGTAAAAACAATAGACTCAACATGCTGGTGGTGGAGTCTTGTGAAGAAAATGAAGATTCAGTGGATGATGTAGGGGTGACTGAATTGAAGTAAGAACTATCACAACTAACCTTATGTTTGGTTAGTAATGGGTACTCTAAGAATAGAGAAAGCATGCGTGTTACTGGATTTTATAAGAAGAGGAGGCTTAATGTGTTAATCGATACTAGCAGTTCTACCAATTTCATGGATAAAGGGTTGATGAAGGGAATAAGATACCAAGCTGTTGAAATTCCATCAATTAGGATCATACTAACTGATGGAACTCATATCAACTATACTAAGAAGATTGAGCAATTTACTTGGAGTATGCAAGGGAACACTTTTGCTGTAACCTTTTATGTGTTGCCTCCATCACCCAGTGACCTTATCCTGGGTATACCTTGGTTGACAACATTGGGAAGGGTAAACTGGGATTTTCATACACTAGTTATGGAATTTGAGTGGCAGAGAAAACAATGTAGGTTAGAAAATGAAGTGGAGATGCTTAACAAGATACTAGAAAAGAACTTAGCTCAGGTACTAACTACTCCAATGGAGGTACATTGCTGGATGATTCTGGGAGAACCCTTGGAACACACTGATTCAACAAAACAAAAGCTACTGTCACGCCCCAAAGGGTACCCTAAACGCGATAGCCGCCACACTTAATATTAAGACTTGAGTATGACAACCTTAGTCATCCCGAAAGTCTCGATATTTGCTGTAAGGCGTACTTTCATGATCGTAGCAGACCAACCTTAGGATCATGACATTTAAGCAGTTATGCATGATATCAATTAAGAAAATGAATCATAACAACATAACTAAGGTTCATAAAACTTATAAGGAGTCTTTACATCATTAAGGGGTATTCCTTTATCAAAGATAACTAAGTCTAATAAAGAGTCTATCTTGAAATGATTTACACTTTTGAAACTTCCCTTAGGATTCCATATCTACTTCTAACTTACACTTCTATCCATAAGATCTTGGCTTGAAAGCATTACCTAGGTAAACTAACCTTTTGGTTTTAACCAAAAGTACGAGAACTACAAAAGATATCTAAGAGGGTATAAGCTACATGCTTAGTGAGATTTATTTCCACAATTAAACACTCGAAATTCAATAATCAAAACAAGTTATTAAAGCAACCAAATAAGATGCACAAGCATGTGAGCAAATAATACATATGATTTTTCGGGAATCATATGTTGAATGGATTTACCCCTCCATTCGGGTTAGTGTTCCAAACCGTATAGGCCGCTATAATAAACATAATTCCATGGTTGTTTTTATTTTAGCCACTACCTTGCTTTCAAAAATATAATCCAACTTATTTGTAGTTTATTTCTAAGACACCACATAGCTGCTAGATATTTTTTTGTCAGGTGTTTTCTCACTGCTATTTAATTTTATATGACCCTTCGCCGCTTTATATAATTTATAGACTCTATGAATCTTCTTACTAAGCCTTTGTCTCACCAAAGGTATAGTAATAAATGCAATGAACTCACTCAATGATATGCATGAATCAATTTAATTTAGTACTCATTGCATAATTAAATATTTTATGGATGATCATAGAATTTCCAAACGATCATTCTTACACTAGAGTAAACATTCATTATAAATAATTTCCGCCTCGATATACTTAATTGTAATTTCAACCACGTAGGTAAAGCACATGCATTTTTCCATTTTATCTTTTCTTAATTCTAATGCATTAATTATACGAGCAAAGTCATAAGTGCAAAAATGTAAGAAATAAACTCACTCAGCCATTTGTGCAGATACTTTTAGTCAAGGAAATCCTCGAAACACGGGAACTCGATCTCCACATCGCTTAAACAAGAGAAATACCCAAAATAAGCATTTCTTGGAAGTTCTACTTAAACTTATAATTCTATTTTATTAAGTTCATCAAAATTCGCATAAAGGGAAATTCCAACTTAAAATGACCATAACTTACTTATTTTAACTCGGAATTTCACATATTATACACCGATTTCTACCTACTCGAAAAGATTTATCCATTTCTAAGGTTATTTCCTACATAAAAAGGTCATTTGTCTTTCTAAAGTCAAGGTATATAATCAAAACAAAGATCCCAGCTTTTGAAAAACAATTTTCCAAACTCATCTTTATTTTTTAAAAAATCCTTTTAGCAAAAATATAGATATATATATATATATATAGTTGAAAAATCCTTTGAGTATATATATAGACTCATATTGTATGAAAAAATTCTAATAGTGTTGTCTCAACAATTATTTTTCATAAAACAATTTATCTTAAGGTGTCAAAACTTGAAAATTAACAAATTTTTTTCTAAATGTCTTAGAAAAGCTTTACAATTTCTTAGATTATTATAAATAAGTATATTCTTATCTTGTTTTTCCCAATTTCTTTTCCAAAACAATTAAATTTCCCTTTAATTTTAATCTATAATAATTTATATATTTCTCCTTTTAAAAGAAAATGATTTTGATAAACAAATCTTTTTCCACTTATATTTTCATTTCCTAACTCCTTTAAAAATAGTTTTTTTTTAAACTTGGTCTTTTAAATCTCTTACCAATTTTACTAAGAAGGAAAATCATGTTCCATTATTTTCTTAAGTTATTGATAATATCTATTGTCTTTGAAATTTATTAAGTTTTTATTCTTTTTATTTCTTTCAAAACAGGTGTATCATTTTAAAAAATTTGGCAACCTTTATTTTTTTAAGTGAGTTTATAATTTGGTGAGTTGATTTTATCTTAATTTGGAAAACTAGTTTCGTTCTTACTTTTTGTTATGAAGGTGAAAAGATTCAACTCTTAAGCTTTTCATTATAGAGTTGGTAAAAAAAATCCCACGAGTAAGTTTTTTGAGAAAAGTTTACTTATCAAAGAATTATTATTACTAAGTTGTAATAAACTTTATGTGACTTATCGTAATGAGAGAAAATGTTTGTTTTGTTAGCTAACTTCTTTGAGAAATTCCTCTTAATTTTTGTTGAGACAATATCATTATGATTGTGCATGTATATGAGTATGTAGTGTGAAAATGACAAGAATATAAGAAGCAAATAATAAGCAGGATAATAATATCAAGTATTAGGAACCTCAGCTTTATCAAGGTAACCCAGTCAAGCATTGGGAGCCTTAGCTTTATCAAGGCAACCTAGGATTAAGAATAGACTAGTCCCAAAAGAAAAAGAAATGAAAGGAAAGAAAAGCAATAATAAGAGCATTAAGAATAATAAAATCAAGTTAGTAAAAGTTAGTGAGCATTTAGGCTCTAAGAAATAATATATATATATATATATATACATACTTATAGATAATAACATATAGATGGTTAAGTTAGAAGCATAATAATAATAATAACAACATGATATAATCATAATAACAAGATAATAAAATCGAAATTTCTTGGCATGTGTAAGAACAAAGCATGAACATGTTGTTGCTTCTACAACTCATATGAGTTTTAAGAAACAACACCATAGTCATGTAAGTTACGTGACATAGGTAAAATAAATGGTTGGAAGTTTTACCTATAAGTGTTTTTGTGGTAGGAAGAAGATGATGAATTTAGGATTTTTGTTGTTAGTGATATGTGATAGATAGTTTGTATATAGAGAAGGATTTTGTGAGGAATTGGTTAAAGAGAGTTTTGGTAGAGGGAATTTGCAGAGAGAATTTAAGGAGAGATTTTAAGAGAGTTTTGTTATGTAAAATGAAGGTATGAAAGAAGTGGAGAGAGATGGGGTATGTAAAGTTGAAGATGAAGGGAAATTAGATGTAATTAAATAAATTGAAAAAGAAAAAAAATAAGAGATAGTACAAGGGGGGGTGTCGACCACTGAAGGGAAGGGGGACAGAGAGAGATTAAATTTGTATTTTTGTAAGAAAATAATTAATATGTAATATATGATTTAATATAAGATGTATTGGAAAAGTTAAAATGTAAGAAAATAGGCGTATAGATGGTAAGGATAGGTAGTAAGAAAAAGTAGAGATAGGTGAATAATAATGAATAGTAAGATAGGACAATGAATAGTAAACAAGACTAATAAGTTACTAGTAGTAAAGAAAATACGTATATAATTACGATATTTATAATTTTTAGTTACCAAAAAATTATGAAACTGATATTTTTAGATTTCTTATATTATTACAAGTCTAACGATATTAACGAAATATTTTTACCATCCAGCGCATTAGGGCACAATTTTTGAAAACTAATCCCATTTGGATTTGAAAGACACTAGAAATTGACAAATATGATATTTTTATACTTCTCTATATTATTACGAACTATCATAGATCATTAACTCAATTTTGTTGTCTACGGTTTAAGAGTGCGAGATTGTCAGATTTAAACTCTAGGGTTTTGGCATAGGTTTTTGTTGACTAAGGTTTTCAGTTAACTTTTGATTCTAAGGTTTGAACTTAAGAATCACCGTAAAATCTAGGGGTTTACAGCTACCACCCTGCCTAATCGACTTACTTGATGAGTTCTACGACTTGTTTGAAGAGCCTAAGCCTCTACCCCCACCTAGGGCCTACAACCATTAGATTCATCTACATGATAGGTCTGCTACAATTAACTTAAGGCTACATTCCTCACTTCAAAAGACAATTTTGAAGAACATGATAAAAGATATGCTGTTAAGTGGAATTATATAGCCTAGCCAAAGCCCATTTTCCTCACCAGTTGTACTAGTTAAAAAGAAGGATAACTCATGGAGGATGTGTGTGGACTATAGTGAATTGAATAGGTTAACTATCAAGATCACTTTCCCATCCCAATTATTGAAGATTTGTTTGACGAATTGCATGGAGCCCAATTTTACAGCAAGTTAGACCTCAAGTCGGGGTGTCATCAAATCTTGATGCAACCTGAAGATGTGTATAAAACAGCCTTCAAAACACATGAAGGCCACTATGAATTCTTCTTGATGCCCTTTAGGTTCACTAATGCTCCCTCAACATTTCAAGCATTGATGAATAATGTATTCAAGTTATACCTAAGGAAATTTGTGCTGGTGTTTTTTGACAACATCCTAGTATATAACAAGAATATGGAGGAGCATATCAAGCATCTAAAGTGTGTCTTTGGAATTATGAGAAAAGAGAAACTACATTTCAAGCGAAGTAAGTGTCTTTTTAGGGTGGAGCAGATTGAGTACCTAGGCCATATCATTTCAAGTAAGGGTGTAGCAACTTATCTTAAATAGCTAGAAGCTATTGCCAATTGGCCTACCCCCACTAATATACGACAGTTGAGAGGTTTCTTAGGTTTGGCTAGGTACTACAGACGCTTTATCCTAGGATTTGGGGTAATTGCCCAGCTTCTAAACCAACTTCTGAAGAAGGAACAGTTTCATTGGAACCCACATGCTCAATTAGCCTTTGAAAGGCTTAAGGCAAAATTAATGAAGCCACCTGTCCTACGATTGCCAGACTACACAAAAAGGTTTCCGGTAGAAATTGATGCTTGTGGAGATGGTATAGGGGTTGTGCTTATGCAAGATAACCATCCGATTGCATACATCAGTAGGTCGTTAGCCCCTAGACATCAACGTTTATTAGTATATGAGAAAGAGTTGATGGCATTGGTCTATGCCATCGAAAAGTGGAGGCACTACTTGATTGGGAGGCATTTTACCATAAGGATAGAGCATCAAAGTTTAAAATACTTGCTAGGCCAAAGGTTGACTATCTCTACACAGTAGAAATGGCTTACTAAATTAGCTGGCTTGGATTATGACATTGAGTATAAAAGTAGACACCTGAATAAGGCTGCAGATGCTCTATCTAGAGCTGATCTACAACACTTGCAGCACTTAATGATCTCTACATGCTGTCCGATGTTATGGATGAAATCAAAGTGAGTTGGGAATTACCAAAAGGATATAAGGATATTATATTGTGGCTTAATTAAGGGTTGGATGTTAGAAACTACACCTTAGAGCATGGACTCCTAAGGAGAAAGGGTAAGGTAGTTGTTGGCCCATCACAAAACCTTAGGGATAAGCTGTTAAGGCATTATCATGAAAGTGCCTTGAGAGGACATTCAGGTGCACAAGCAACCTACAAAAGAATGGCTAACGCTCTTAACTAGCCAAAGCTGGAGAAGGAAGTGTGTAGATGGGTAAGAGAATGCGATGTTTATCAACGCTACAAAGCAAAAAATGTGGCTACTTTAGGGCTTTTAAAGCCACTTAAAATTCCCAATGAATGCTGGCAACAGGTTAGCATGGACTTTATAGACCTGTTTCCAATGGGAAGAATTTGATTCTAGTGTTGGTGGATAGATTGAGTAAATATGGCCACTTTATGGCCTTGTCACACCCCTACATAGCTGCACAGGTAGCCCAATGTTATCTAGACAATGTTTACAAACTACATGGCCTGCCTGACACTATCACTTGCGATCATGACCATATCTTAGTTAGCATGTTTTGGCAAGAGTTCTTCAGGTTGCAAGGAGTGGAGTTTAACATGTCTACGGCCTACCACCCCCAAACTGACGGCCAAACCGAGGTGGTCAGTAGGTGCCTAAGGACATATCTATGGTGCATGATTGGAGATACACTTAAATGATGGAGTCAATACTTGAGTTTGGCAAAGTGGTGGTATAATACAAACTACCACACTAGCACCCACAATACACCATTCCAGATCTTATATGGGTACCCTCCACCGGTGCACCTGCCCTACATCCCTAAAGACTCCAAAATCGAGGTTGTGAATCAACTGCTAACTAAGAGGGAGGAGATGATGAAATTACTAAAATTTCATCTCAAGAGAGCTCAAAACAAGATGAGACAACTAGCAGATATGAAGAGGACCAAGAGGGCTTTTATAATCAGAGATTGGATACTTCTAAAGCTACAACCTTATCGACAAAATTCACTAAGGAACACTTATGCACAAAAATTAGCCCCTAAATACTATGGGCCTTTCAAAATAATTGACAAGATAGGGATTGTAGCTTACCGTCTTGATCTTCCAACCGAATCTAAAATCCATCCCACTTTTCACGTCTCCCAATTGAAGAAGTACCATGGATCTTCCGTCACAACTTTGGATCTACAACCTACAAACAACATAGAACATGAGTTAGAACCTCAAGCCATAATCGATCGAAAAATGGTCAAGAGAGGAAATAGGGAAGAGATGTTGGTGCTTATCTTATGGCGACATCTCTCTCCAATAGATGCCACATGGGAATTCTTAAGTGACCTTAAGCTTTGATTCCCTAATCATTCCTTGTGGATAAGGAATCTTCAAGTGGAAGGGCCTAATCTAAGGTTTGTAGAAGTTAAGACGATGAAACAAAGTGAAAAAGGAAAGAAAGGTATGAAGGGAACTGATGTAAATGAAACCACACCTGTCAGTCTGGGAAACAAAGTGAACAAGGCCAATCGTGAAAAGGTTGATGGGCCTTGCAGTGGGACGGACTAAGTAACAATTAGTAGGCTAGATTAAACAAGAAATGCCTTTAAGCCTAGTCTTTAGGAATTATCCATATTAGATTTACCATATCTAAATTAGTTATCAAATTAGTACAATGCTAGTAACGGAAAATCACATGACAGTATCAATACTACAGGTATTATGTACAATTTGGTTACTAAGCAAATATCTGTATGCCATCACCTAGAATCCTAAGGCTAACAATACATATACACTGATGTAATATCCAAAAATTATGATGAAATAGTCACCATTTCCTATGGTTCGAATTTGACAAGTTACTTGCATTCAAGTAAAATAATTTTAATATGTATTTGGCTTGCACCAAAACCAAGCCACAAATCTTAATTTGAACAAGAGTATAGAGGAAATCAAATATAGAAAACAATAAAAGGACTCCAATTTATTGTCCTTACTCATATTCTTTTGTTTCCTTATATTTGTTATAAGGCTAAATAGCTAAAAGAAAGGACATTTAATTCATTTTTATCCAAACATTTTTATATTAAAAAAATAAAAAATAATAATAAATTAAGGTAAAGGAAATCATATACCAATTAAAGCTTGCTATGGATTGGAATTCATATTTGAATGACACTTTTAAAAAGAGTTGTCTATGTGTTGGAGCATATCCTAGCTATGAGGGCTTGATGTATGTTATATAAAAATCTCAAAACGTAACTTAACCTATATTACATACAAAATAACTATTCATTTTCTATTTATTCTTCGTAAAGTTGCAATTATGATTGTGTTTACAGTTAAGAGGAATAACAATTCATAATGATTTGCTATTACATAAAATAATGAATAGTAATTTATATTCTCACACCTACGAATTGCCATTTAATAGTTTATTTCCTAACTTTATCATAATTACCTATGTTTTGAAAATACTACCTTTACAATTATTCTTTCTTTGTAATAAATGCAATATACATTATAGATATTTTACCTTTTATTTCAATAATTATTTATTTTATTTTTATATCAAGTAAATATTATAATAGCCTTTATAATCCTATTATATTTTTGTTAAATTGGAATTCAAATTCTTTCATAATGCTAAATTAGATGGCTAATAGAGATTTCCCATTGTATATAAGATGCAATCATGAACAAGACATGCCCTTGAAATTTAGTGAGCCCACAAGAGATACCATGCTATAATAAAGAATAAGGAAGTTTTAATTGTCTAGTATTTAATGATAATACTAGATTAAATTTTTCCTAAGACATAAGGAAGGGGTAAATTACACTAGAAGGTTCTAGTATTTGGGGTTAATCTATTTACGGTCCCAATGTTTCGAGTGGTTAAAAAGAGATTCCAACGTTTGAGGATAAGTTCATTTAAGGTTCCAACGTTTGAAGAAGTGAGTCAATTTGGGTCCTCGAGACACATATCAATAGGAGAGAATATTTAATTAAAACTCAAAAGTCTCTTCTTATGTTGATACGTGTCCTTAAGAACCCAAATTGACCCACTTCTTCAAATACTGGAACCTTAAATAAACTTATCCCCAAAACATTGGGACCTTAATGGTCTATTTCTCTAATTGAGTGACCAAGTTTTAAATTTATAATCCTATATTTCCTTTTCCTAAACATGGTTAAAGTCAGGCAAGTGTACTTCTAGTTATGTAGTCTAGGATTAAACATAGGGTCGTCTCCTACAAGGAACAAAATAAACACTAGCACTAACCTTCTTCTCATTATCTAGCCTAAAATAAATCATATTTTAATGATAGTATTGAATTACTAATTACCATTGATTAACTAAAGATGCAAATACACTTATCAACAGATATCAATGTAATAAAAACATAACCTAGGCCTGCAAATAATGACTAATATGTTGTTTCACACCATTAATATATTTTTATTAGTCTTAATTGCGGAATTCAATAGGCTACCTTAAAGTCTTCTTCAAGATCAGTAAGGCATAATCTTGGTTTTATCTGCCAAAATCTCTTCCTAAGCTAATAGCAAATCAATAACCGCACTAAGTTTAAGAATTCCAAAGAAAATTACAGAAGATTTCACCATCTTATCTCTAAGACTATGAGTAATCCCTTTCAACAGTCTAGATCTATTCACTTGGATTATTTCTCAATCTATCCAAGTGAAATATGGCAAAATCCATGTCGTGCACTACATAAACTAATGTTTTATATATACTATCATTGAAATTAAGAAGTCCAATAAGAATATTATGAATTTAACATATTTCTACATAGAGAATAATGAAATTTGCAGAATACAATATAACAGACATTAAAAAACACGATAAGGTTAAATTAAAAGATTGAAAGACAAAACCCATTTCTTCCATTTCTGAAATTGTTTGAGAATTGTCTACAACAACACATTGAAGATCCTTCATTGGTCTCTTTCGAGTTCCATGGATGAATCATCATAAATACAATACTCATACATCACTTACACTTACAATACACTCACACACTCCCCTTGTAGGGAGGAGAAGAAGTCTACATTGTTCCTACACTAATTGATTACAATGAATGAATTGATGGATAAATCTCTAGATGATAATTATGATCCTCTTGTAGATGGGTATGTTTCTTTTTATATCTCCTAAACTCTTGGGCGAAACAGTACAACACTTGGAGGAAAATTGTGTCTTCTGTCAGAACCGATACAACACTTAAATGAAAAGATACCAAAAATGTCAAATAGCAAACAATATACCACAAGCGACCAAAGTGCAATTATTTAGGCTATGAGCGAATTTCTTTGAATAACCAAACCAATTACCGGCGACTAAAGCACTAGGATCCTTGCTATTCCTTACTTTTCTGCAAATCACAGGCGACGGTGGAGGCTGGATTCTTTTTGTGTTCGATTTTCTTCTTCCTCACTTCATATCACGGGTGACAAAGCCCCGTAATCCTTGCTATGGTGTTGTTTTGCTCCTATCTCGCCCATGATTTGTATCCATTTTGCTCCAAAATGTGTTATTATGATTAAAAGTCACCTGAATTGAAAATATTATCAATTTAAGTATCAATTCTTAAATAAAAAACATAATTCAAGTCCTAAATTTTATTAAATAGCCATTAATAATTATAGATTGTCTATCATACCTCTTTTTAACCATTCGAAACGTTAGGACATTAAATAAACTTACCTCAAATGTTGGCACGTTAAATGAACTTATGGGTAGACATGGTAAATGGGCTATGTCGTGCCCTCCACATGCCAAATTTTGCATGCTTTATATGTTACTTGCTTTTGTGTGGCTAGCCCATTCATGCTCGCGTGTCGTGCTTCATGTGCTTTTTTTTCCACATGCCATACTGTGTCGGTTGATTTATTCACATGTTGTGTTGCTTGCCTCCACATGCCAGTTTGCATGCCTTCAATCGGGTCCGATTTCACACAGTTTATTCGGTTTTTTTTAATTATTTTCGACTCTAGATTTTTTTTTCTGATAGTTTTTAGAATTTTGATTAAACTAACTATTCAAATTAGTTATAAGTAAATTATTGATTTTAACATTTAACATAAATAAAATTTAGACAATTATTAAAGTAATATTTTTAACTCTATTAATAATAATATGCATTACATTATTATTTACATTGATAGTAAATGGAAGTAATTAATTTACATTTTAAAAAATGGTGCGAATGTGATGATTGATTACCTTGATCATTAACATCGCTCGAGGGCTGACAGTGATACGATGGTTGTGGCCATTATGGGTGTGGTGGTGGAGGATGCACCAGTCAATAACCTGCCCATTTGGAGAAATTGTCCATGCAAGTACTGATGGAGTTAAGCAGGTTCCCATGTTCTTTTTGGACCTTAGTTATCTGTATTAGCATATTCATTATGTCTTTCATATTATATGTACCGGATCAGGATTGTTGTTGTGTTTAAGCTTGACCCTGCCACTGTGCGTGTCCATGTCTGTCTCCCATTCCTTCATCGCACAGCAGGAAGGGAAAGGACAGATTATCCAAGTTGAGATCAAAGCTCTATTTATTTGATTCATTTTCGTCTCTCAGTTTAACCATACCACCTTGATCTCTAATATATTGATTGGCTCTAGAATCATACCTAAAACTTAACCTGCTTACTATGTCACTCTTTGTGAATTTGAACCTTGATTCTGCTTTCATGTAATTTGAAATGTCACATCCCATGATTTCATAATAAATGTGATAAGGCGACCACATGCAAGATGGGTTTCCTTTCTCTTGAGCACCCGATATATGCATTGTATCACCAAATAGTCGACATCTAATGCTTGAGAATCCATCACTACATCCATAAGGTAGACATCTTCAACATAGGCGTTATTAGAATTCACCCATAGATATATATTGTAGCCAATTATATGATGGATTAGTTTATAAATTGCTAATAGATCTTTTTGCTTAAAGTGCTTCAGATGGTCATATTGATTCTCACTAGCACATATTGAAGTAACAACTTGATTAAATACCTAATGAAATGCATTGGTCATATCCCAATTTTTACGTAACTTATCACCCCATTGGTTTGATAGAATAGACTGTTTAGATAATCCGGAGAAATATAGAGAGCAAAACCAAACATATAAGTTGTGATAGAGGCCCGACTTTAGCGTCCACTATCCACCTAAGAAACCACATTTTCATCTTCTATGACATCGTTTATAGTGGTATTTGAATAAAACATACGAAGGAGATCAATATATGTCTTCTTCAGAAGGTCCATAAGTGCAACCAAACTAGTATGACGTAAGGACGGAGCAGAAGTAGAACTCAATTTCGTATCCTGCTCTTATAGCCAAGGTGGGTAAATGGATATAATTATTATTATCACTACGTGGGTGACGACTTTGTGAAGAAGGTGGGGATGGTGATGGGGGACGAGAACCGGGATGGGGTAAGTGCTATTTCCCGATAGTGGCATCATGCGGTTACTTTTAGTACAACAGCGTGAACTTTGTGGATGCTCCATTATTTATAGTAGAAGGAACTTCTAATATAATTGTGTGCAAGTGTGATGGTGTAAAAACGATAGGGTTGGAATCAACTTACCCATGTTGGTTGAAGGTATTTATAGAGCTGACGTGGGCACCTTTTAGAAAAAAAAGATAGCCAGACATGTGCACGCTGCTAGCGGCTCACATGGGCACATTCCCCAACAGCATGTCCAAGTTAGTCTTTAAAAAAATATATATGGCCAGATGTGGGCACATTGCCCAGAGTACGTACCAATGTCGGCCTTTGAAAAAAAAAATGCCCGGATGTGGGCATGTTAGCCAGCGGCATGTCCATGTCGGCCTTAAAAAAAAAAATATGGCTGGACATAGGCATGTTGCCAACCAACATGCCCATGCCGGCAGCTGGCATTATATATTTAGTCTAGGTTCCAGATTGTAACTCTACTGATCTTGCACCAAATTCATCTATTATCATCTATTATTCGATTTTAATTCAACAAGATACGCGAGACATCAGCAAGTGGAATGGATGGTAACTACAAATATATCATTTCATGTAGTTGGTCATGAACAATTCGATAGTTAGAGTGCCGGAGCCATATAACCCTTATACTAATATGCAGGCCAACAAATGTTAAAAAATGATATGATGAGCTTTTTTAAGAGAAGGGATGAAGCTATGAAGGAGCTTTTGTCAAACCTCCCTTCTAAGTATAATCCTCTAAAATAATTTGTTATTTATGTAATTTTTTAGATCATACACCGATTCACGATGTTTACTTTTGGTTTAAATAATGCACTCAATTTTGCTTGTGCAGTGTCTCTCTCACCTCAGATGTGTGGAAATCTCCCATCAGTGATGTACAATTTAGCTATATATGCGTAATCGCTTACTGAATAGATGAATAGTGGTTAGTTCAGAAGCAAATTATTGCTTTCAACCCGTTCTAGGAGAGATACACTGGCTAAGCAATAGCAAATAACACATTGGAACCCATCCAATCATATGGTATAGAGACTACATTTAGTATATCATTTGACAATGCATCAAACTGTCATACCTCAAAAGGGGGCCAAGTAGGATTAATCTAGAGCTATCATACCATGTATGCACTCGTAATGTGAGAACCATCTTGCAAGTTAGAGATTATAAGACTCTATCTTATTTATTTACATTATATGATATAGATATAATATCTTTATTTAAACTTATTATGGATTCTAATTTTCCATAATTTGTCAGGATCGCAAAGAATCGGTATCCCCTACGGAATAGTGAAAAATGGGATTACAAACCGACAACATACAAATCTCAATTGTTTACACAATTTATCTAATTTGCACACTAAGTTTAACATAACCTATATTTCTATCTTCAATAAAGTTTGTTGGCTCTCTTCATACATTCTTAGCCCAATCTCAGCTAGTATTAATCTTGCACAAAAACTATTGGGGGCTAAGCGAACCATGGCTCAGTGATTTCATTCCTTACTACTGCTAATCACGCAAGTTATCAAGCATTAATTAAACATTCATACAAATCTATCTACACGCAACATGAATGCATACGTAATGAATGCAAACAACACATCTATGGGAGTCTGAAGCCATAAATGATGTAGATTTACCCTGTCTACATATCAGTTGTCTCCTATATTTATTCTACATGGGACACCTTGTTTTATTCTTAATGAGATTACCTGGTGGTTGCGTCCATCCAAACTTAACCAATGATTATATGTCATTGGTAAAAGACAATATCTTCTAACGTGTTCACGTGATTTATGCTGGTTAATATTGATTAATATTTAAATCTATCCATTACCAAATAATGGCGAATCAAACTATCCATCGCCAATCTATGGTGAATCAAGCAAGTAGACCTCCAATTAGGCAACATCTACTACCACTTGACAAGTAGACATTGTCAAAACAATACTCGAAAATGTCCCTCGTATATTTCATAAACTCTTTAAAAAAAACTCGTTTAGGAAATAAAAGAGCGACTTGAGATTTTCCAAGTCATGGTGTTTTGAAAATATATTTCAAAAATACACTTGATTGCGAATTTGAGACATTACCTATAGGAGGTTTCAAGCACATGCGACGAGTATATCCGATTTGTTTAGTCAAGTGATTAAACTTGTTTATTTATTCGAGCGATCATGTAGATGATAGCATTCACGACAAGCATTCATTCATCAAACAAGCAATAAAACCAATCACAACAACAAGCAGTAGCAAACACAAGCAAATAGCAAATCATCAAAAATCCCTCACCTGAGCCTTTCTTGTTTGATATGTCCTTGGAAGGTACTCGGGGTTTGAGAACATGGCTTAATATCTCCTATGAAACAAAATAATAATTGTTCATTATAGTATTTACATTTTTGTAATAGGTCCTAAAATTGATTTGTACTATTCTTAGTCTCATTTTCTCATTTTTGACTTAATTTGACTTATAGAATATTTTAAGTCTTATCTTAATAATTAAGCTTTTATTATTTATGTAGTCATTTAGTAAGTCTATCCTAAGATAGTTGGTATCTACTACTTATTATTTATTTTTATTTTACTTATCTTGATCTTAATGGACATCTATATTTTATTTAAGGTTTTTTCTTTATTCTAAATTTATTTAAGTATCTATTTAGTTAGTGTATGTATTGATAGTGGGTTTTTATTATTTCTTCATCTTTCATAGTGACATTTAGTATTTAGTTCCTTAATTATTTCTCTATCATACTCGTAGTTTTCTAGAGCTTGAATATATATTAAGTATTTATTAAACTTAAATTTTACTTCATCGAGTAACTATACAATTTGTGTTTAATTGTTCAATATTTTATTATTATCATCATTATTATTTTTATGTCGTTCATTAGTTTGGTCACTTTATGGTAACTAATATTTATTTTCTAATATTTAGTTTCATCATGTTTCTCTTGATTCCATTTCAATATATTACCTGTTATTTTTAAGAATCACATTATTCGTGATTTTAAGTTATTTTAATTTTCCATTCTTATATATTTATCTATATAAAATAATTATTGGACAATTTTCATAGGGAAAAGGTTATTTGAAAAACATATCCTTTTTACATTTATAATGAAATTTGTCAAAATCAGATATAAACAGCTATATAAGCAATTAGCCATCCTCTACCATGTCTAAACAACTTCCAAACTTCAGTAGTATTCCTAAACTCAATCCAACCAAATGTAGTCCCAATCCTATATCATTTAACTACAAATGTATTGTTAAACTTTTCATCAAAAATATAATATAGAACTCAGAAAACATAATATGAAATCAATGGCCGATTGTTTCTTTTCATTCGATGTACAAGAGAAAAGGAATACAATAATCATAAAAAACTAAGAATCTATATCCAACAATCAGAAAATGAGAAAATCTACTATCTACTATTGCCGGTGTTTGCCCCGCCTCCCTTGTCCCTGTCTCACAAACGTCTGGGTGAAGGGTGTATGCCGATGAGGATGCTGTGTAGATGGATCAATCTGTGTAATTATGCCATCCTTATCTCCACCAGTAGCACTGTATGGATGAAATAAGATAGGGTATGGCTTCACCTATGTGAGCCCCTTCCTCATATCATGTGATGGCGATGGTTGCCTCTTTTATGGAGCTAGGGGGGGCATGAAAATCAATGTATGACGGGTCTGGCATGGGGGTGTCCCCTAGATAAGTATGTAATGATGACGATAGGCCAGCTTCGTGATGAAGGAACTGTAAAGAGCCAGGCTGATCAAATGAAGGTACATTAGGGTTTTCGATTTGAGGATTTTGGAGTTCATCAGAGGGAAGGAATGAGGAAGAAGGAGGCTGGGCAGGTTTTAGGTCCACTAACCCCATCTCTTCAAGAGACGAGGTAGGATGCGGCATAACTTTGTCTCATAAAGAGACGAGGTCATGTTATATCACTTGACCTTGTCTCTTGAAGAGACGAGGTTGTGCTGGTCACATGACCTTATCTCTTGAAGAGACGAGGTCAAATATTACAAGGTGACCTCCTCTCTTGAAGAGACCGGGTCAGGCACTAATAACCTCGTCTCTTTAAGTGACGAGGTCATGTTGCCTAAAATCGGGATTAATTTCATCTCCATGGAAAATTTGTAATTTTTTTAAAAAACAATAATATTTTATTCCTTCTCCCATTTTCATAATCTAATTATTTTGTCTAATTAGCTAAAATGTCTTTTAGTTGAAAAGGGTTATTAAAATATAATACTTAACAAATATTTTAACTTGTCTTAAAATTATTTATATTTATTTATTAATAATATTTTTTTATCTTCTATTATTATTATTTTATTATTATTATTATTATTATTATTATTATTATTATCTGTTCAAACAAACAGATTTCATCTACAGAAGAAATTTACACATATGACGACTCTAGCACCGCCAGCGTTGTTCTTAAATTGCCTATGTTGGTGTAATTTTTACATGATTTAGCTCTAAGGAATGCTGGCTTTGAAAGCTACCAGCGTTACAACATATGCAGACATCAACGCCACCGACGTTGATGCTTGAATGGCCGCCGGCCGATCCAAGTACGCTGCCAGTCTACTGGTTAAAGCCGTCGATGTAGTGTCGGTGTAGGCACTGTTCATCGTCTTATTCATTTTTCCTCTGTTTGAAATTAAATTTTCTTATAGTTTATATATATTATACTTATGTTTTAGCTACTTCTAAGTGTTTTTCTATACTCCAAATGTGTTATACGTGACATATTAATATATATATATAGCATCTTATAATCATCATGTTTTATGATTTCCTAACTTCTAAATATTGTATTACATAAATGAAGTTTTATGGTGAAGTATTACTTATTTGAGCTGATTTTGAAGTGTTGTGCTCTCCCCCAAAAGCTTAACTCAAACTTAGGTTATAGAAACATTGTTTAAGCTAAAGTTCTACACATAAACCAACTTAAACGAATTTAACTTACCTTGTTTGTTGATTCCTAAGCTTAATCTATGGAGTTGTTTGAAGTTTATTTAGCTAAGTTTGGTTTGGATGTTTGTATTATTGTTTTTAGGTTGTTTTGGGCATGAAGATATAGTTGTTGAAGGTGTGTTTGTGCTGTTGTTTTGTCCACTAAAGGGGTCTATATATATGTTGAAGAAGGAGGTAATAACAGTTGCAATTTTTTGCTAGGATGCAAGTTGATTCTCTCTTGTTTTTGTTGCATTAATGAGATGCTTACTTGGGTACTGTTGATTGGTTTTTCTATCATTTTCCTTGACTTTGTTTATCCTTTTTAACCCAAGTTGTTGTGCAAATTTCGGTTGAGGCCCTTGAACAATTATCAGCCGTATATACATTCTATTTCCATCAAATTTGCATTATAAAATTGTAATTTTAATTTTAATAATTATTTATTTTAGTTTTAGGATAATTTATTAGGCTAAACAGGTACAAATATGTCAGTTATTTAGAAGTTTTGTCTTCAAATATTTACTTAAAGTTTTGAAAAATTTTCTAGATTATCTTTGAGTTCAAATTTGAGTTTAAAGTTTATACGATTAAAATTTTCTAGGTCCAGTAAGCTAAGTTAGGATTTTAGTTCCTATAGGCTCATAATTTCTAAATTAGAATAATGGTGCGATCCAAATATTTTCCTAAAGTCTAGATTATTAATTATGAATCTGTTTTTATTATTATCGCATATTTATAATACTAGCTATTCATCTTTTAGTTATTATTTATAGCCAATGGATTCTATAAAGGAGTTATCTTTTATTGTAATTGAAATTTTAAGTTAACTACAATTTATTTGTTGAGTTATTAATTTGTTTTGTAGAATCATGTTCTAAGAATTTATTTATTTTAATAATTAGTATTTATAAATTTTCTAAAGATATTTTAAGGTTGTAAAATATTAGGATTAATTCGAAAATTATTATTTTAGTATTTTAACGAATATGAGATTTATTTCCAAAATATTGAACTTAAGAAAACTAATTTTGAATCTTACAGTAACAATTGGTTTACCATTGATCATTATTTGTTTATATTTAAATAATTTTAATTCACAAAAAATTAGGAGTGATTTCCATGACTTCTTATTATAGTTTTTCATAATTCTATATTACATTTTTAATAATTATTATAATCAAGTTATGTAGAATTAAGGTGATTACACAAACAACACTGCTGCCATTCATAATCTGAAGTAGGTGTGCGATGTAAGGTTCTTTTACGTCCAATGGGTCTGCCATATTTTCAATTTGGTAGTGCAAGCAGGCCTTGCTGCCTATGGCCTTAAACATACATATTAAAAAGATAATATATGCAATCAACTGTTTTCGTGTTTCATAGAGATTTAAACAGATGTATATGGAGTTTGTCAAGACATACCATTTAGATGAAAAGATGCCTGCACTTGATTATGTAACTAGGTGGAATTCTACGTTCAAAATGCTTAACCAGGTATTGAAGTGCAGAAGGGCTCTAACTTATTTGTACAATATCTTACTCAATCCTTCTAATCCTACCATTGGTCTGATGGAGAGTTGGGATTGGCAAACAACACATGTACTTAAAGAATTCTTGAAGGCATTTCTTGGTCCAACTTATCATTTATCTAATTGCTACTACCCCACTAGCAACTGGGTACTTTCTCACTTGGTTGACATATCGAACGTGTTATGTCACACCCCAAGGGTACCCTAGTAGTAGTAAACAAGTTACACTTGAATACCATCACTAGATTACCTTCAGAGAATGACAGGTTTTCAAAACAACAGGATCTTTTAAGTTGCTTAATAAGAAATAACAAATATATGAAAGAAATAACTTAGTGAATAAACATTACAAAACTATTACAAACCATATAGTTCTTTTATAGTACACAACTAAATAATCTAATCTAATCGTACATAACCATCAAACTAAAATAGATCTGTAGACTTCTATCTTCAAAGCTCTTACCGGAGCCATATTCCTGGATATAACTAACCAGGGTCGTAAAGTGAACCTGAAAAGACTGTAGGAGTATGAGCGAAACCACAGCTCAGTGAATAATCAGGCATACCATACATCACACAAGTCATTAACAATTCATATGCAATGCAAGCACTCAACCATATGCACAGATACAAGTTTGGATGATCTACAATCCAAACAGGAAAAAGATTTACGCCCTTTTTTTAATGGGTTGAAGAACCAAATCTTAATGACCCACCTGCCCAGGAGAGACTAAGTACACAGAAGCATCAGCAATTTCCCATTTTAAGTTATCACTCTTAATATAGTTGATTAAACTGACCATCTCTTGTAATTTCCATAAAAACTCCCTAAGTATTAATCATTTCAAAACGATTCTACGGGCGATGTTCTTCGGTGCCTTTTAGTTCCTCATAGGACCGCCAGACCAAAGAGAACCTTGGAAGAACTAACACATTAGAACAACCAAGCGAAAATAGAGATCCGAAATATTAATACGTAGCAGGCTGTCACAAACATATATGCAATAATGCAATTCGTGCAATGCATGTTCATATTATTTTGTTAAGTCAATAAGTCTTAATCAAGTTCAAAGTGACCATACATTATACACAATCATCCTTATATTATTGCACAACATCAATCAATGCATTATCGCTTTTATAAAGATATTTTAACAATCATACACTCAAATCAAGTCATACTTTCAGCAAACATTCATTTGATTGTCTTGCTTTATATATTTGACTATTTCCAATCACAACCAGTACAATATGACTGAATTACTCACCTGCTTATACTGCCTCAATCGTAGTAATCTACTGGTAGATCCTCTAGTGAGTCAAAGTCACCTATTTAAGACAAATTATTCATTAATACAAATTAACTAAATTCCTATATGTGATTAGTATCCTAGATTCGATATTTTGGTAATTATTATTACTTAGTGTAGTTGTGTTTCTCTTATTTTATCTCGCATAATTGTTTGGTTATTTTTAGAAGTCACATTACTCAAGAAATTAACTTATTTCAATTTCCATTCTTATCTATTTTATATGTTTAGAACAAATATTTGACTAATACTAACTTTAATTAATACTAAATATTTTCTTAATTCTAGGGTTTCAAAAGTTAGTAGATATTAATCTAGTTATTCTAATTATTTGTAATAAATCTTATATTGTTGTACATATATATATATAATACACTAAATAGGCTTAAGAGATATATATATATATATTCTGTTTATTTTCAAAAATAAGCTTTCGGTAAAGAAGTTTGGGCGTACGCCGGCTCAAAGCCCCGGCCTTCATCCCCAGGTGCCGGTGTAAAATTAATTTTGTAAGTTATTTCATATCGAGTGCACCGGCGTTGAAAGCTGTCGGCTTTCAACATACGCCGGCCCTACGCCGTCGGCGTAGATCCCCAGGAAGCCGGCTTATATTTATGTTTTATGTGAAAATTATTTTACGTAGCCTCTGATTAGTGTAAGCAGCCTATAAGCCGCCGGCCTACCCATGTAAGCCGCCGGCGTTCAGCGTTTACATTGCCGGCCTTGAGGCAGTGTTGCACTGTTCATCATCTTCCTCCTCGATTCAATTCTTTTTCTTTGATTTTCACACGTTAAAAACATACTTAAACTACTTCTAAGTGTTTATATATCATATATAAGGACATAAAACAACTTTCAAAGTTTAAAAACATAAATATATAGATTTCGATTCTTGGAACATAAAGCTAGGGTTTTGGATTATTACCTTATTGGAGCTTGTTTGATGCAATCCGAAGCTCGTGTTTATGTTTATTAAGTTCCTAAGATGATTATAAGTCAGTTACAATCCATATATTTGAACGAAAATCCTTTGAATCATGTCAACTTACTTTTGAACTCGTTTTTGAGGGTTTTTAGCCTTATTTTTCCTTTGATCTGAATTCAATTGTTTTGTTCGATTTGTTTTCTATTTTTGGTTGGTTTTGATTGTTATTTGGGAGTATTTTTGGACTGAAAGAGTTGAGGAATTATGGAGTTTGTTTATGCCTTCATTAATGCATTTGTTTACATATATATAGAAGAAATAGAGAAGGTGAAGCTGCGACTGTTTCTCCTTCGTTTTTCCTCCGAATTTGATGTCTCTTGCTGTTGTTTTCATTGCATTTATTGTTGTATTGAGCTGTCATTTGGTGATTGGTCCTTGGGCTGCTTGGTTTGACAATTGGTTGCATTATTGTTGGATTTTCGGCTGCTCTTTTCTCCTCCGAATCCTCCACCAAAAACAGCAGCAGCCAAAACATATATATATATATACATATTAGTTTATTTAGTTAATTAAACGAGTCATACGGGTATAGATTAGCTAATATTTAGAAGTTTTTGTACAAAAATATGTGTATAAATTTATACAAAACACTTAGATTTTCAAATAATACAAATTTAGGTTTTATATATATATATATATATACGTAGTTAATTATTCGTATAATTTTATCTCCCGCGATTTGGATTTCTTAAGCTCATTAGGTCAATTTTTGTTTCAGGCTCCGATAGCTTAAGAAAACTCGGTTTAGAACAATAGTGTGATCCGATTATTTGTTGAGTTTAGATTTTGAGTTATTTGACAGTTTATATTTTCGTTGTGTATTTAAAATCTTAACGGTTCATTTTTGGATCATCGTTTTCTGTTATAAGCGTAAATATCATTTATGTATATTGGACTTAATACAGAAATCAAACTATATATATATCTTAGTTTTGATACTGAACATAAATTCTTATTAGTAGCTTTTAATTTAACTAGGAATCTTGAATTTAGGGTTTAAGTCTAAATATAAACTCATTACTACTCGTTATTCTAATCTCGAATCATTATCGAGATAAAAAACAATTTTAATCTATATTCATTTTTCTATTTAAATCTATTTGTATACTAGGTTTCGGGTCTAAATTTTAGATCATATCTTGAATTAGTTATTCAAGATACAAAATCTTTTTTGGTATTAACTAGGGTTAAAGAATTTCTTTATTCGGTTCCTAAATCTTTCATTTATCCAAAATCTAAATATTATCTATTATTAGACTTCAATCAGAATCTAAATCTATTATCTAGTTTATACAATCTATTATAAAGTCGGGTACTAATGTGAAAAATTCCCGGGGTTTACACCCTTAAAATAAGCTTTGTCCTCAAAGCTTGATGCGTACCTGAGTTTTCAAACAAATGTGGATAGCTTTTCTTGATCTCCTCTTCTAATTCCCAGGTAATCTCTTCTGTTTGGATCCCATAATACTTTGACATAGTGGATTTCTTTATTCCTGAGAACTTGCACTTTCCGATCCAATATCTTAACTGGATGCTTTTCATAAGTCAAATTTCCTTCAAATCAATTGGTTCTAATTCACTATCTTATCTGGATCCGGTACATACTTTCTTAGAACGATACATGGAAAACATTATGTATACCAGACAAATTAGGTGGCAATGCAAGACGGTATGCCAAATTCCCAACTCGTTCTAATATCTCAAATGGTCCAATATATCTAGGACTCAACTTGCCTTTTGTTTGTCTACCATGAAGACTTTTGATTGGACTTATCTTTAAGTATACATGTTCTCCTTCATTAAATTCCAATTCTCTTCTTTTCAAGTCCGCCCAGCTCTTTTGTCTATCTTGTGCTGCTTTCATTCTTTGCTTTATCACTGAAATCTTTTCAATAGTTTCCTGAACCAATTCAGGTCCAACCAATACTTTCTCCAAGTTATCCCAGAACAATGGTGACCGACACTTCCTACCATATAAAGCTTCATAAGGTGGCATTCCTATGCTTGAATGGTAGCTGTTATTGTACGCAAATTCCACTAATGGTAAATGTTGGTCCCAATTTCCTTTGAATTCCATAATACATGCTCTCAACATATCCTCCAATGTCTGAATAGTCCTTTCAGTTTGTCCATCAGTTTGAGGATGATAAGCTGTACTGAAATTCAACCGGGTTCCCAAAGCTTTTTGTAATCCTTGCCAAAATCTGGATACAAACCGTGGATCTCTATCTGATACTATACCAGCAGGTACACCATGCAATCTCACAATCTCCTTCAAATATATTCGTGCCAATTTCTCCAATGGATATGTCATGTTAATTGGCAAGAAATGAGCTGATTTTGTGAGTCTACAATAACCCAAAAGCATCATGACCTGCATTTGTTTTAGGTAATGAGCATACAAAATCCATAGAAATTTGATCCCACTTCCATTCGGGTATTGGCAATGGTTTCAACAATCCTCCTGGTTTTTGATGTTCAGCTTTGATCCTTTGACATATCACTTAGCAACAAATTCTGCAATATCCTTCTTCATTCCATTCCACCAATACGCACTTTTCAGCTCTTGATATGTTTTGTTTCTCCTGGGTGTATAGAATATCCAGAATAATGTGCTTCATGCATTAATTCCTTCCTCAAGTTTCATCATGTGGCACACACAATCTTTTATTCATTCTTCAATACTCTTCTTCATCCACATGAAAATCTTGTACTTTCCTTGGGATATTCCTTGTTTAATCTCGAATTTCAATATCTTCTTTCTGGGCTTCTTAATTTTCTGAAGCAAAGTAGGTTCCAAAATTAGATTTCCTAACTCAGCTTCCAAACCTTGTATTGAAAATTCCAAGTTTAATCTCTCAAATTCTTGATAAGTTCTTTTTGTTCCGTTAGTATTGAAGCCACTTCTCCATAACTTTTCCGGCTCAATGCATCCGCCACAGCATTCACTTTACCCGGATGGTAATTAATGGTAAGATCATAATCTTTAATTAATTCCAACCATGCCTTGTCTCATGTTCAACTCTTTTTGTGTAAATATATACTTCAAACTCTTGTGATCCGTATATATTTCACATTTCTGCCCATACAAATAGTGACGCCAAATCTTGAGTGCAAAAACAATAGCAGCTAATTCTAGATCATGAGTGGGGTAATTCATCTCATGTGGTTTCAATTGTCTAGAAGCATATGCTATTACTTTTCCATTTTGCATTAACACACATCCCAATCCATTTCTAGATGCATCACTATAGACAGTATATAAATCCTTGTCATTGGGCAAAACCAAGATTGGTGCTGATACTAACCTTTTCTTTAATTCTTGGAAACTTTGTTCACGTTGTTCATTCCATTCGAATTTCTCTTTTTCGAGTCAATTGAGTCAAAGGTCGTGCAATCTTTGAGAAATCCTTCACAAATTTCCGATAATATCCTACCAATCCCAAGAAACTCCTAACTTCAGTAACAGTTTCAGATTTTTCCATTCCACAATAGCTTAACTTTTGCAGGATCAACTGATATTCCTTCTCCAGAAACAATATGTCCAAGAATGATATACTTTTAAGCCAAAATTCACACTTAGACAATTTGGCATACAGCTTATTGTCTTTCAATATCTGTAACACCTTTCTCAAATTCTCATCATGTTGTTCTTCATTAGACGAATATACAAGTATATCATCTATGAAAACAATCACACAGATATCCAGCAAAGGTCTAAAGATACGATTCATCAGATCCATAAAAACTGCAGGTGCATTGGTTAATCCAAATGGCATGACCAAAAATTCATAATGACCATATCTAGTTCGAAATGCAGTCTTTGGTACATCCTCTGCTTTGATTCGGATTTGATGATATCCAGACTTTAAATCAATTCGGGAAAATACCTTTGCTCCTCTCAACTGATCAAAAAGGTCATCAATTCTGGGTGGTGTTCTTGATAGTTACTCTGTTCAATTCCCTATAATCAATACAGAGTCTCATTGATCCATCTTTCTTTTTCACAAAAAGCACTGGTGCTCCCAAGGTGAAACACTAGGTCTGATAAATCCTTTATCCAACAATTCTTGTAACTGCACCTTTAATTCTTTCAATTCCACAGGTGCCATACGATACGGAGCTTTTGATACTGGTTCGGTTCCAGGTATCAAATCAATTGAGAATTCCACTTCTTGTGGGGGTAATCCTGGTAATTCGTCTGGAAATACATCTAAGTATTCACATACCGTTCGAATGGTATGAATATCCAATTCCTTGGATTCACCTTCAGTTGCTCCAAGAATACAACCGTTCATCCCCATATCTTCTTCATTTTCCACTTCAATTGCTGTTATCCTTTTCTGACTTCTCTGAGTATCTCATTATACTCTTTTCTTTCTCCTTGTTTATTGACAAAAGATACTATTTTGAGATGGCAATTAACTTTTGCTTTTACAGCAGTTAACCAAACCATACCCAAAATAATATCATATTTTTGCATCTCTATCAGAATTAAATCAGAATTGATTCTTGATCTCCAATCTTTAGTGGACAATTTCTTGATCATCTCCCGTGTCACCACTAAATCTCCAGTTGGCGTAGTAACTCTCAATTCTTATTCATGCTTTCAATTGATATCTTATACGCCTTGCTAATCCAGTATTTATGAAAGAATGCGTTGCTCCGTGTCAAACAAAGCATACGCAGTCTGATCCCCTACTTGAATGATCCTAAGTATCAATTATTAAGTTCATGTTATTTTCAACTTATAAAGACTTCTATTGCTCATCTACTTGTGATTGTGTCTAATAACTTTAAGATAAACAAATATTAATTACATACCTGCAATGAGTCCATATTCTTCAGGATCAACTTCCTCCCAAATATTTTCTTCATCTCCTTCCTCTATCTCCACATTCTCTACAGGACTTCATACATGCAAAAACTCTGGCCGTCGCATTGGCTTTGTTGGCATTTCCATTTTTCGATCCTGAGGCTCCAATCACTCCTTTAGATTGTGAAGATCCAGTTACTGCACTCGCTTTCTGTGGACAATTGGGTGCTATGTGCCCAACTTTATTGCATATGAAGCAAGTTGCAGTTTTTCTTTTGGACAATCGTTTATCATATGCCCACTTTCCCCACAATAATAACATTTGTTCTGTAATTGTGGACAATGTCTTGGGTAATGAGAACCTTTACATTTCCAACAAGTAACATTATTCTTTCCCATTACTCCTCCTTTGTTCACATTGAAAGGTTTGAAGAATTTAACCTTCTTAGGCACAGAACTTGCCATAGAACCATCATACATTCTCTTCCCGAACATAGTTCCCTTCTTCTTATACCTCTCAAGTTCATACTTCCTTGCACGTTCAATGATACGAGCTTTTTCCAACATAGCTGCAAAGTTATCAACCTCAAATTCAGCAAGTCTTCTTTGGAAATGAGGTTCTAATCCAGCCATAAAAGTCTGTCTCTTAAGCTCATCACTGTCCCGATAAGCATCTGGAGCAAATTGTAACAACCGATTAAACTCATGTTCATATTCATCAATGGTCTTAGCTCCTTGGGTCAAATTCATCAGGTCAGTGCTATATTTTGCTTTTAGACTGCTTGGAAAATATTCCTTCAAAAATTCTCTCTGAATATTTCCCAGTAATTGGTTGGAACTTCTTTGTTTCGAATTCCACCATATCCTTGCTCTTAACCTTAATAAATAAGTCCCATAGGATACTTTCAAAGCTTCAGGTACTTGGAAAACATCAAGGGATCGCTCAATCTGAGCTAGCCAGTCTTCAGCTTCTCTGGCTTTCCCGGTATTCCCTCAAAATATCTGTTGCACTTAATGAATTGGCAACAAATTCCTCTGAGGACGTAAAGGTGGTGGTGGCGGCAATTCTGTTCATATCGAGGGGGTCCTTGTACCTCAGCAGCAGACTCATTTGGATTCACTGGTCCATTTTCCTGAAATTGAACCGGTGGAGTATGCCTTTCATTCCTTCTAGGATTTGGTGGAGTCATTGCTGGTGCCCAACAGGTGGTGCTACATTTGTGGCTTGCATATTTTGCAAAGCTTGCAAAATCAAGACATTTTGTTGTTGAAGACTTTGTAAAACATCCTCAATTCGGTTTTGGGGTTTGCAGGAGCATCTATTGGTGGATCTCAGAAATTCTGGCATTTCTACTTTTATTTCTTCCTCTTGGCATTCTATTAACATTAAACATATTACTTAAGTCAGATCATAACTCGTCTTTATCAAAAGTCATCAAGTCATTCATATATATATGCAACACATATATATACATAACCAAAATACATCAAAGCTTTTCATGGTTAGTGCATTATGTACATATCAAAAATTGCACTACCCTAACTTAGCTTCCTATCATAGTCATCAAAAGATACATATATAAGTCATCAAAAGTCTACTAATATCGTCCTGTCATGTCATCATAACAGATAATACACATCATATAATACTAAATCAGACTCAGGGACTGGGATGAAGACGACCCTTGCCCTTCTCCTGAGGGCCTAATCGAGGGTAATCATCCTCTCCCTCAGAACTACTATCATCAATCTCTATCATCACACCCTCGTCTCCTGGAGGTGCTAGAGTCAGGGCCGTGTCCATACCCTAATGCCTCTGGGTGCTGGCCTCTCTCACCTCACTCTAGTGGATATCACTCTCAATCCACCTCCACGTGCTGATCCAATCCATCTGGCATAATTATAATCTGAGACATACTTCTCGGCCTCAATTCTTCTTTTCTTACCTTCTCTTTCATCTAACAGCTCTGTGGTAATACTCCTCGTGTGGACAGTAGTCTGAACTGTCTCCTGTACTACTCGATCCTGTACAGAAGCAGGACGCTGGAACTCACCTGCTATCTCAGGGATAATAGGCGGTTTCCTCATCAACATGCGTCTAGAGTGACTGCATCTACTGAGTCGTGCAAGCATCAAATCATCATCATAGGCCGCATCACCTCTGACCCGGGCATGATCCTGCCTAACATCATGAGCATAGACTGCTCCTCTGCCAATATCTACCCAGACGCTAAAATCTGGGATCTGGTCTCTCTGATCTGGATGAGACTATAAATGCTATGTTGTTAATCTCCAGACCACCTCCTTTCTGCACTATCAGCCTCTCAAATCTGTAGAGTGTCTCTATAGCTGATCCGTTATCTGGAAAAGCCCACTCCATAAAAAATAACCAGCCTTTAAACAAAGGCAATAATCCTCGCTTCCAGGTGCTGAGGATCTCATCCAAGGTCTTGGTAATCCCGTTCAAATACAAGTCCTCTACCAGAACTCATAGTCTGCACCTGTAATCTGTCAAAGTCTCCTCTTCCTGCATACTAAAGATCTCCTATCTAATGTGACACGTAGCAGGATTAGTCTGCACACACAATAAAATTTGTATGATTAATAATAATCACACATACTTTATTCCTAGTTGTACAGTATCATTCTACCCATAACTACCCAACTACTATTGAAGAGTGCTAACTAAATCTAACTAATCACATTCACCAAATGCAATTCTTTCACATCTTTATCTTTCTTATTCTAGCAACCATGCTCTGATACTAACTTAATTCTGTCATGCCCCGAAGGTACCCTAGTAGTAGTAAACAAGTTACACTTGAATACCATCACTAGATTACCTTCAGAGAATGACAGGTTTTTAAAACAACAGGATCTTTTAAGTTGCTTGATAAGAAATAACAAATATATGAAAGAAATAACTTAGTGAATAAACATTACAAAACTATTACAAACCATATAGTTCTTTTGTAGTACGCAACTAAATAATCTAATCTAATAGTATATAACCATCAAACTAAAATAGATCTGTAGACTTCTAGCTTCAAAGCTCTTACCGGAGCTATATTCCTGGATGTAACTAACCAGGGTTGTAAAGTGAACCTGAAAAAACTGTAGGAGTATTAGCGAAACCATAGCTCAGTGAATCAGACATACCATACATCACACAAGTCATTAACAATTCATATGCAATGCAAGCACTCAACTATATGCACAAATACAAGTTTGGATGATCTAGAATCTAAACAGGAAAAAGATTTACGCCCTCTTTTTAATGGGTTGAAGAACCAAATCTTAATGACCCACCTGCCTAGGAGAGACTAAGTACACAGGAGCATCAGCAATTTCTCATTTTGAGTTATCACTCTTAATATAGTTGATTAAACTGACCATCTCCTATAATTTCCATAGAAACTCCCTAAGTATTAATCATTTCAAAGCGATTCTATAGGCGACGTTCTTCGGTGCCTTTTAGTTCCTCATAGGACCGCCAGACCAAAGAGAACCTTGGAAGAACTAACACATTAAAACAACCAAGCGAAAACAGAGATCCGAAATATTAATACGTAGCAGGCTGTCACAACCATATATGCAATAATGCAATTCGTGCAATGCATGTTCATATTATTTTGTTAAGTCAATAAGTCTTAATCAAGTTCAAAGTGACCATACATTATACACAATCATCCTTATATTATTGCACAACATCAATCAATGCATTATCGCTTTTATAAAGATATTTTAACAATCATACACTCAAATCAAGTCATACTTTCAGCAAACATTCATTTGATTGTCTTGCTTTAATATTGACTATTTACAATCACAACCAGTACAATATGACTGAATTACTCACCTGCTCATAGCTTCATCGTAGTAATCCACTGGTAGATCTTCTAGTGAGTCAAAGTCACCTATTTAAGACAAATTATTCATTAATACAAATTAACTAAATTCTATATGTGATTAGTATCCTAGACTCGATATTTTGGTAATTATTATTACTTAGTGTAGTGTGTTGTTTTTTATTTTTCTCGCATAATTGTTTTTATAGAAGTCACATTACTCAAGAAATTAACTTATTTCAATTTCCATTCTTATCTATTTTATCAGTTTAGAACAAATATTTGACTAATACTAACTTTAATTAATACTAAATATTTTCTTAATTCTAGGGTTTCAAAAGTTAGTAGATATTAATCTAGTTATTCTTATATATATATATATATAATACACTAAATAGGCTTAAGAGATATATATAATATATATTCTGTTTATTTTCAAAAATAAGCTTTCGGTAAAGAAGTTTGGGCGTACGCCGGCTCAAAGCCCCAGCCTTCATCCCCAGGTGCCGGTGTAAAATTAATTTTGTAAGTTATTTCATATCGAGTGCACCGGCGTTGAAAGCTGTCGGCTTTCAACATACGCCGGCCCTACGGCATCGGCGTAGATCCCCAGGAGGCCGGCTTATATTTATGTTTTACGTGAAAATTATTTTACGTAGCCTCTGATCAGTGTAAGCCGCCTATAAGCCGCCGACGTTCAGCGTTTACACTGCCGGCCTTGAGGCAGTGTTGCACTGTTCATCATCTTCCTCCTCGGTTCAATTCTTTTTCTTTGATTTTCACACGTTAAAAACATACTTAAACTACTTCTAAGTGTTTATATATCATTTATAAGGACATAAAACAACTTTCAACACGTTTAAAAACATAAATATATAGATTTCAATTCTTGGAACATAAAGCTAGGGTTTTGAATTATTACCTTATTGGAGCTTGTTTGATGCAATCCGAAGCTCGTGTTTGTGTTTATTAAGTTCCTAAGATGATTATAAGTCAGTTACAATCCATATATTTGAACGAAAATCCTTTGAATCATGTCAACTTACTTTTGAACTCGTTTTTGAGGGTTTTTAGCCTTATTTTTCCTTTGATCCGAATTCAATTGTTTTGTTCGATTTGTTTTCTGTTTTTGGTTGGTTTTGATTGTTATTTGGGAGTATTTTCGGACTGGAAGAGTTGAGGAATTATGGAGTTTGTTTGTGCCTTCATTAATGCATTTGTTTACATATATATAGAAGAAATAGAGAAGGTGAAGCTGCGGCTGTTTCTCCTTCGTTTTTCCTCCGAATTTGATGTCTCTTGCTGTTGTTTTCATTGCATTTATTGTTGTATTGAGCTGTCATTTGGTGATTGTTCCTTGGGTTGCTTGGTTTGACAATTGGTTGCATTATTGTTGGATTTTCGGCTGCTCTTTTCTCCTCCGAATCCTCCACCGAAAACAGCAGCAGCCAAAACATATATATATATATATACATACATACATATTAGTTTATTTAGTTAATTAAGTTTTGAGTTAATTAAACGAGTCATACGGGTATAGATTAGCTAATATTTAGAAGTTTTTGTACAAAAATATGTGTATAAATTTATACAAAACACTTAGATTTTCAAATAATACAAATTTAGGTTATATATATATATACACGTAGTTAATTATTCGTATAATTTTATCTCCCGCGATTTGGATTTCTTAAGCTCATTAGGTCAATTTTTGTTTCAGGCTCCGATAGCTTAAGAAAACTCAGTTTAGAACAATAGCGTGATCCGATTATTTGTTTGAAGTTTAGATTTTGAGTTATCTGATAGTTTATATTTTCGTTGTGTATTTAAAATCTTAACGGTTCTTTTTTGGATCATAGTTTTCTGTTTATAAGCGTAAATAGTCGTTTATGTAATATTGGACTTAATACAGAAATCAAACTATATATATATATTTGTAGTTTCGATACTGAACATAAATTATTATTAGTAGCTTTTAATTTTAATTAGGAATCTTGAATTTAGGGTTTAAGTCTAAATATAAACTCATTACTACTCGTTATTCTAATCTCGAATCATTATCGAGATAAAAAACAATCATTTAATCTCTATATTCATGTTTTCTATTTAAATTTATTTGTATACTAGGTTTCGGGTCTAAATTTTAGATCATATCTTGAATTAGTTATTCAAGATACAAAATCTCATTTTTGGTGTTAACTAGGGTTAAAGAATTTCTTTATTCGGTTCCTAAATCTTTCATTTATCCAAAATCTAAATATTATTCTATTATTAGACTTCAATCAGAATCAGAATCTAAATCTATTATCTAGTTTATACAATCTATTATAAAGTCGGGTACTAATGTGAAAAATTCCCGGGGTTTACATGTTAAGTAACTATAGTTTCAATCTTAATCTAGCTTCCATTGTGTTTGCAATGGCTAGTAAGCTTCGGGATTATTTTGTCCCCTCCCTATACGTTGCAATAATGCTAGATCCATGGTATAACTTTTCGTGTGATTGAAGCATTTCTCAAAGAATTTTATAAAATTATTGGTGTGGCCGAGCTTCAATTAAAGTCCACAAGTCTTGATATTGCAGCAACAAATTTGCTCAAAGACTTGTATTAGTGTCATAATCAAATGAATGCACTGTCACCTCCACCACAATGATCCAAAAGCCACTCATCTTGGGGTTTTTCAAAGAGAAATAAACAAATTGCCTAGAATATCAGGAATAACCATGCAGCTTCCCAAACAATCTTTAGTGGCATGCTGGTGTATAAGGTTGGCAACTTGATGAGGAGCAACAGCAACAAGGAGAGGGGAACGAAGGGGATGATGGGATGATTTCAATGTCCTCAATTGGTGGAAGAAGAGGGCATACATGATGTCAGTGCTTTCCATATTGGCATGGGATGTTTTGGCTTCTCCAGCTTCAACAGTTTCATCAGAGCCAGCTTTTAGTTTGAGTGGACAGGTTCTCGAACCACACCACCATAGTTTAAAAGCTTTCACTGTTAAAGCATTTGTGTGCTTAAAAGATTGGTCTAATAGTGTTAGCAAAAAACAAATAGACCTACACTTTTGGTGGCCTGAAGATAGCTACTCAGGATTGGGGGAGTCATTATCACCACTAGATTTGCAACAGTAGACACAGATAGAACAGTGGGGAAGGGTTGGAGAAGGTTCCTAGGAGGCAGGGTATATGATTAATAACTTTTTTTTTCAATATTCTTGTATTCTTTTGTAGTTAAAAAATGTTACTAATAAAATTTATTATTTCATCAATCTCAATGCATTTATTAATTTTCTTTATTTAACAATTTACAATTATTCTAAATAAATTAAGTAAGCAAGTTAACATTTAATATAAATTAATTATCATTACAATATTCTTTCATAATTTCATTTTTTTATTTTCTACAAAAATTTGAAGTTAATATTTAATATTTTAATACTAATACAATTGAATTCATTTAAAAAATAAAATATACTAAATATATTATAGTAACAAATATATTTAATTAAAATAATAAAATAATTTATTTAACTATAATTTAAAGTAAATTAAAAAAATGAATCACTACTTTTGTATTGTTATTTTTAAAATAGGAAAATAAATCAATTACTATTATAATTTTATTTTTTTTATTTTCTACTTATTTTATGTGTCTCACATACCGTATTTTATGTGTCTCACATGCCGCATGTCAGCCAGTACGTGCTCGTATCTCTTTTTTTTTTTTTTTTTCTTTTCTTTTCTTTTCTTTACGTACCATGCTTACCGTGCCAGATTCGCAACCCATGTGCCAGCCAATGCATGCCGCGATGCCTAGTTATGGTAATTGAAAAGAGTTCCCAAAGATAACATTTTACGCTCTGCTTAGAGCTTCTAGCACTCACACTGCCAAGTTGTCCAGTATCGTCTTGAAGCTTCGCTGCGAAGTCCCAACCTTCATCAACAACTTATTTACTCTCTTTGCAATTCCCGCCATTGCTCTGTTCTCCTTTTTCAATAATAAATGAGAAGCGAGTACTGAAGCTGCATCCCCGTGTCCAATTTCGAAACCCTGATGTCACTCGCGACTCTCTCTTTCTCCTCACTACTCTCCACCACCACGCCAACGTCCGTTCCACCTCCATCCACCACTGTCACTCCCAAAAGGTCACCACCGCCGCCACTCGGATCTCTCTCCTTCAAGACGTGTAAAAGCCTCTCCCAAATCCAAACCCTGCTTTCCCAAATCACCAAACAAGGTCTTACCCACGCCCCCTCACCAGAAATCTTGGATTATGCCTATAAGGTATTGAAGGAATACGTTCATGAGAATGGTGTTGATGAGTGTCTGGATAGCTTCAATAGTTTGATTCGAGGGTATTCTTTTGCCGGGCTTGGTGATGCTGCCGTGAAGGTGTTTATTGAAATGCTTGAATTGGGTGTTCTTCCTAATAGGTATAGTTTTCCCTTTGTGTTAAGTGGTTGCGCGAAGAAGTTTGGGTTTCACGAGGGCATTCAGGTTCACGGGGAAGTTATAAAGATGGGTTTTGGTGATATTGTGTTTGTGGGGAATTCTTTGGTGCATTTTTACTTTGAGTGTGGAGAGGTGGATTATGGAAGGAAAGTGTTCGATAGAATGTCTGAGAGAAATGTTGTGTCATGGACAAGTTTGATTTGTGGTTACGCCCGTATGGATAAGCCCGGGGAGGCTGTTTGGGCTTTTTTTGATATGGTGGACGCGGAAGTGGAGCCAAATGAGGTTACCATGGTATGTGTGATTTCTGCATGTGCAAAGTTGCGGGATATTAAGTTGGCAGAGAAGGTGCAGGATTATGTTGATGGTTCTGGACTTGAATTTAATACGAAAATGGTAAATGCTCTTGTGGATATGTATATGAAATGTGGAGCTTTTGATGCTGCGAAGCGGGTTTTTGATGAGTGTGTTGAAAGGAATTTGGTTTTGTATAATACGATCATGTCGAATTATTCACGACAGGGAATGGCACGGGAAGCCCTTGCTACTCTGGAGGAAATGCTGCAGAATAGTGTGTTGTTACCAGATAGAGTTACGATATTATCTGCAATTTCTGCTAGTTCTCAATTAGGCGACATTTTATTTGGAAAGTGTTGTCATGGCTATGTCTTGAGAAGTGGAGTGGAAAATTGGGATAATATTTGCAATGCATTGATTGACATGTACATGAAGTGTGGGAAACCACAACTAGCATCTAGAATTTTTGACAATATGTCAGTCAAAACTGTGGTGTCATGGAATTCGATGATTGCTGGTTATGTGAAGAACAATGACACAAAATCAGCTAGGAAGATTTTTTGTGAAATGCCCGAAAGAGATCTTGTATCTTGGAACACTATGATTGCCGCTTTAGTTCAGGACAGTTCATTTGAGGAAGCAATAGAGCATTTTAGGTCTATGCAGCAAGAGGGTGTAACAGCAGATAAAGTGACACTGGTGGGTGTTGCCTCTGCATGTGGATATTTGGGAGCTCTAGGTCTTGCTAAGTGGGTGCATTGCTATATAGAGAAGAATGGCATTCAGTGTGACATGCAGCTTGCTACAACTTTAATGGACATGTTTGGTAGGTGTGGTGATCCTCAAAGTGCCATGCTTGTATTTGAAAAGATGGAAAAAAAGGATGTCTCTGCTTGGACTGCAATTATTGGGGCAATGGCAATGGGGGGAAATGGTGAGCGAGCTGTAGCACTCTTCAATCAAATGCTTGATAAAGGAGAAAAGCCTGATGAAGTCATATTTGTTGGACTTCTGACTGCATGCAGTCATAGCGGTTTAGTCAACCAAGGCTGGCAATTTTTCAGATCCATGGAAGAAAAACATGGAATCACTCCTCAAGTTGTTCACTATGGATGTATGGTTGATATGCTTGGCCGAGCTGGATTCTTGAAAGAAGCTTTGGACTTCATAAATAACATGCCAGTTGAGCCTAATGATGTCATTTGGTGTTCACTTCTTGCTGCATGCAGGACGCACAAAAATGCTGAAATGGCAGCATATGCTGCTGAAAAGATACGTGAACTGATTTCTGACAAAACTGGGATCCCTGTACTACTGTCAAATTTATATGCATTGGAAGGAAAATGGAGGGATGTTGTGAAAGTGAGGCTTCAGATGAAGGAGAAAGGGATTCAAAAGTTGCCTGGATCAAGCTCTGTGGAGATCAATGGGATAATACATGAGTTCACCTCAGGAGATGAATCACACCATGAAATGAACCAGATTGCATTGATGCTGCATGAAATAAACTGCAAACTCGAAAAGTCTGGACATGTTCCTGATCTCACTAATGTTTTGCTTGATGTGGATGATCAAGAGAAAGAGCTTTTACTTAGTCGACACAGTGAGAAGCTTGCCATTGCATTCGCGCTCATCAGCACAGAGCAGCAGACCCCAATCCATGTTGTTAAGAATCTCCGAATTTGTTCTGATTGTCATTCATTTGCTAAATCAGTTTCAAAGATGTATAATAGGGAAATCATTGTTAGAGATAATAGCAGGTTTCATTTCTTTAGACAAGGACAATGTTCCTGTTGCGACTTTTGGTAGTATAATGTATATTGATGAGTTTATATGTAGGTAAATAAAAATGCATGTATACATTGTTTATGATATAAGGATTGTTAATGTGTACTTATCAACCTTGTATGTCAACTGTCAACATTGAGACATATTTAGTATGATAAAAAATTTGAGAAACAGTACAAATCATTATCTTTTCTTTATTGCAAGTTTTTTTGGCCGATTTCCTTGCGAGTTGTATCAATCCAGTTCCAAGATAAAATTTGACACGTCGAATCTATAAAGAATGTGGATTTAAAATTGAAAGCAATGGAAACTTTTGCAAGTGATTTTTGTATGTGGTTATTTTCTTGCATTAATAATCAATAGGAAAGACACAAGCTAATTTGTTGTTGCATTAATCCATAGGATGGTACCCCATTGAGCAAGCATTTCCAAAGAAAAAAATTTGCATTTTCAGCATTGAAGATGACTTCTCATTATTCACTCGATCATACAATGTTGTTAAAGTTAATTCTCCTTTCAGATTTTGCTATGCCGATTATGCCAAAAATTTCCTAGATTAATAATATCTTGATCAAAGGGGTAACTTATGCCAATTTTCGTCCCATTCATTCATGGGTCCATATAAAAGGCTTCGAACAGTCCCTTTAACCCTCCATTTATCTTGCAAGAAATTAACCAGCACTTCGTCATAAGTTCTTAGATTCAAATTATTATTTAGCCATGCTTCTGCTTTAAGATTAACAAAAAAAAAAAAAAAAAAAAAAAAAAAAAAAAAAAAAAATGCAAAATAACATGTGGAGGTGTTGAAATTTTTAATAGCACGTGGCTTTGCCTGAAGATATATATTTTATCAAGCTATATTATTTACCAGCGTTCGCAAATAATATTGGATATGCATCATAAAATAAGTTTTGTAAAATAGAATACTAAGTAAAAAAAAGTATCCAATTTGTATATTTATATGGATTCATGTAAACCTAATAGTACGAAAATTTACTATTGCAAATCCATTAGCACGTTGTCCTTTTCTACGAATCTTTTTAATATTATTTATTATTTATTATTTTATGTTTGTCTTTTTTTATACCCAATACTATACTTGATCTTTTTGCTCAAGCAATAAGTCAATCCATGAAAGACTAAGAACAAAGTTAGGTGGACAAAAAAATTAAATAAAATGTATCACGCCTTGACTAGTTGAATTATTGTTACCATATGCTTCATGGAGAGCAACAAAGGAAGCAGATGAAAATGGATTAATGTTCAACAGTGACCAACATGGGAGAAAATGACAAGTAAAACTAAAAAGGTAATACTATGATAGGGTTAATAAGGTTAAATACTATATAGGTTTTTTAAAAGTAATGTCATGCCTCAAAAGGTACCATATTCGTAACAGCTCTGCCATACACTGTACCAAAGCTGAGGAATGACTTCCTTGTCACTCAATGACTTCTAGTGCCGTGTAAAAGACATGCTTTTATATTCAGTGGCACCACCATAAGATGGCAATCATAGAGTCCAAACTAGATTTCAACAATAATAGGGACTTTCAGAAACATAATACTTAAGAGAAAATATAGTTGAATTCCCACCATAAACAAAGTGGGGATTGTGGGCCCCATACGATAAATGATCATATTAGTGTATCTCATAAATATATGAGTATCACACAAAATATCTATCAACAAGATAACTAGCTAGTATCACTAGTTCATAAGTCTATACATAACATCATGAGTATAATTAAAGGTCCATAAAAAATAGGCGATCCTACTCTTGGTTGCTTCATTTGCCCACAATATTGCAAAAGCTTTCCATACTAACCTAGGGCATCCCTCGTCCGAGTGTGTCCCATATGTAATCCTCCAATAGAAAATATCTATAAAGGTGTCATCTACAATTAGCTGAATGATATCCTCTCATATTACACTTTCAAGCATGGTTATCAAATAATTATTAGCAAACATATTTAATGCATCAATCACATAAATAAACACATACGACTTATCGATTATTAGGGCAGCAAACGAGCTGAGCAATTTAAGAGATAATCAAGCTCAATTAATAAATGAGCCGAGCTCAAGCTAAAAGTAAAGCTTGTTTATCTAAATGAGTCAAGCTCGAGCTTTGATTTAGACTTACGAACTGGCTCGTGAACAAGTTTGTTTAAACTCATAAATAAGCTCATTAATAGGCTCATTAATAAGCTTATTAATAGATTTATGAATTTTTTATGCATGATGTATTATCTACAACTATATAATTAAAACTAATTTTTATTTGATAATTATGTATATATTATTGCAACAATTATATATCATATTTTAGGTTTGAAAAAAATGGAAAACGGGTTATCTAAATGAGTTGAGCTTGAACTTAAATTTTAGGTTAGATAAAAGTTGGTTAAACTCGATGAAAAGCTCGACTCAGCTCGAGTTCATTTCATAAACGAGCCAAGCTCAAGCTCAAGCTCAAACTTAGGCTCATTTAGTTAAACGAGCCGAGCTCGAGCCTCAATTTCGAGCTCGATAAAAAGCTCAGCTTGAGCTCAAGCTTGCTAAATTTTAACGAGCCGAGCTTGAACCTTTAAAAGATTGACTCGGCTGGTTTACAGCCTTAACAGTTACATCATCTATGGTATGTATTTACACCTTCCGAAACTCGAGTTAGGGAAATGTGCGTGGTCGCCTTGACCCAGCGTGAACCTACTAGTTCTAGGTTATCAATGACCTCGGTTATTTAGAAAATACTTTATAAAATTGAAAATTTATTTGTTTTTCAAAAACAAATTGAAAACAATTCCCGAGTATATAAAACTAAGTCAAGCCCCTGGCATGATTCTACCTACAAGGTCGTTTCCCCATACGATGTACTTCCTCATTAGTAGAAATGGACACATGAACTTAACCATGCCAGCCAATCCACTTAGCGTGATACTGATTGTCCAAAATATGCATATGGTGTGACACGCATGATCCATTTAATTAATTTGAGCCAATAATTAGAAGTTCATTTTTACTCGATCAATCAATGATATACAAACACTCAAATTTGTATACCTAATGCAAACAACTTAAATTGTTCTCAGTTTCAATCTTAAGTTTTAGGACACTCAAGCAGTTCAAGCACAATCATCCCTAAACACGGTACATATACCAATTTATTATCTTTATTTTTTATGCTCTAAACTACATAAACAAAACAATGTAATAATTATAGAGAATTCACTCTGCCATATTTAAGGATCAAAGTAGTCCTCAGGGTAAGGATCCGCCTACTTAATGTCTCCTGAATTCAGTAAGAAATTTGAAGATTACATAAGGAATACATGTATGTGATAGTTGGTAACCTATACTACAGCAATTCAAGTTTTTGTACTTTTGGTGTTAAAACTTCAATTGCTCGTATCATATTCATTTTAAATTTATTTTTGATGCATAAGTAGTTGATCTTATACAGTTTTTCAAGTACTTTTTACTGCTGAAATTATTTTTCTTAAAGGAAGTTTGTACAAAATTGAATTAAATAGGGACATGTTATGATTATACATGTTATTTTGAAATTTTCTTTCAATTCTTGTTTGCGTGATATCTTGATCATTTCTATTCCATTTTGGATGATTGACTAGCCGATTTCGCTCAATGTTTTGTGTGCTTTCCAATGGTGACATTATCTTTATGAAATAATGTCTCTAAGGTACCAAATGGCACCAAGCTAGATCACGAATTCAACCTAAGACAAAGGTTTTCAAAATTTCTTTACTCCAATTTGCTTCTTAATCTACTCCTAGTTAACTACCTGGTTGTTGTTTGTGATTTTCAACACCCAAAAGTATAGATTCCTCACCTTTGGATTCTTCTTGATTACTATCAACTTTCACAATAGAAAATTTTATACTTTTTGCTTTCAACATATTATTTAACTAACCTACATAATTCATCATTCTTTTTTTTTTTTATCGAGCCTATTTGGAAATTGAAAAATCATCAAGTGGCACCTCCTTCATTGAAATGACGTCCTCGATCATAATAGGGAACAGGAGAGACCATGCTCATCTTATTTATTCACCATTATATATATATATATATATATATTTCACCAATTATATAAATTACACTACTCATCTCTTTTCTTAAAGTTCGATCACTTTGGTGGCTACACATTTCTTAGCTATCTTAGTTGGTTTAGGAAAAGGACAAGTTCTTAATTAATTATTCCATCTTCGACGTGAGACTCTCGGCCAACTATATATATATATCCAATAAGAGAACTTTGAACCATCAAAGAAAGGAGCACGATTAATCACAACATTGTTTTCAACCATTTTGTTTAGATCACTCAAATCAATAAAAGAGCCCTGTTCTAATACCAATTGTTTGTCCCACTTTAATAATCAAGAAGGGGGGTTGAATTGATTATTAATTAAAAAAAATTTCGCCCATTTTCAAAATATTTAAAACTCTTGTTGAAACCTTGAGAACAAATAAAGCAATTAAACAATTATATATAAAAAAATTGCGGAAATTAAAAAGATAGGGAATAGAAAATAAGGTAGTAATTTGTGGTGGTTTCACCTTATGCATCAGTCCACTCTTCTAGTTCTGAGTCGGGGACCCCGTTATCCCATGGGTTTGTTCCACTGTATCCAATAAATTCAAATTACAAGATTGTATAGAGTATGTCCTTAAAAAAAATTACAACATTTGTAAGTTAAGGAAGCTCAATATTGGTTTTGTATTTGTAGGGGGGGGAGAGAGAGAGAGAGAGAGAGAGAGAGAGAGAGAGAGAGCAAATTCATGTTCTTTATTTTCTTATATATATATCTTTATATCTCCTTTGTTTCTTTTTTTTTTCCTTCTTAGCTTTTTCGTTTTCACGTCTTCTATATATCTTGTAAAGAAGACTTCTTATTTTTCAAATATGATCTTTAACGTTCAAAAACTGGTTGCAAGATGTGGATAATCTTTTCCAAAAATCTCAGCTGAAAATCTTTTGTTTCTTATCTCTTTTTCAAATTTGAATTCTTCCGTTTCTTCAATTGGGTAGAAGATAAGATGAGATATGTTTCTTCCAGATATTGTGGTGACATTTATCTTGATTTGAAATTTGAAAACCGAAACTGATTCATCATAACCTGATCTTCTTTTTCTTTATCTAAACAAAAATAGATAACGTTCCCTTTTTGAACTCACAAATGAATCCCATAAAATAGGTAAGAATATACTTATTCTTGTCTTAATAGATGTAGATATGCATACACTGTTTGTCTTGAAGAGAAAAATTCGTGTAACATTTGTTTGAACAAGATTTGATATTGTTCTTAAGCTTCATAAACGATAAGAGAGAGGAACTTTGAAGAACACTTTAAATCCCCTTAGATATAAACCAATTTTAGTGAAACAAATGAGTATATTATCTAAATAAACTCATTTATTCGGAGCTAGGCCTTCAAGATACTTAATTGTATTGATCTGGAATGTTTTTGAGCTCATTTGGGAAGATGAACAGTAAATTTCTGTAGCTGTCAAAAGTTGCAGGTGAAGATTTTGTGAAACCTTCTGGATTTCTTTGTTATCCTTGAAACAACCTTTTGGAAAACCTTTTGTATTCATGGTACTATTCATTTTTCTCACAAGCAACCTTCTCGAAAAAGCTTCTGGATTCTTGATACTTTTCTTCTTTCTCTTTAACTTGAAACTACACACTTGATAAACTTATTAGTAAACTTTTTACACTTTTGTTATCATCAAAACCTATTTTAAGAGAACCTAGCAGGGGTTTACAAGTAAAGAATAAAAGACTAATTGCTCATTTACTTCATTATAGTTACAATTACACTATAAATTTAATCCTCAGAAAAAGTTATTATGGCGTTTAGTTGATCGCAATTGGGATTCCTTACAAAAAGAAAAACCTATTGAATAGTCATTCTTTACATAAACCAATGAATGACAATTTAAGGAATTATCTTTTTTTCCAATATACTATCATTTAAATGAAAAAATTAATAAATAAAAATCATTATAACTCTATTCCATTCCCTAGCAATAGTAATTCAATTACAACATTATTTGCTCATTAAAGTGAACAGGCAATAAAGAGTGTCGCTAACATATTTATTTTAATATCAAACGATTTGATTTGGGTTAAAACAGTTTTGTTCGGTTTAATTTCTTGAATCGAAATGTGAACTATTTCCACCCTTTTTAAATTGATCCACGAACCAGACCGACATATAAGATGAGCATATTTTGTAGTTCGGTTCGGTTTAATGAATAATCCTTATTTAATTTATCACATTATATTCTTCCTCACAAGTTAATTGACTTTGACTAAGGCTACCAAGTGAACAAATTTAATTTAAGAGGGTTGTAATAAGTGTAAAGATTACGAGATTCAGGTTCACCTGTCTAGTTCGGGATTTATCTAGCTTTAAAAGTATTTCATGATACCAGACATTTGTTTTATATTTACGAGTTTTAGGTTTTGCTTCTTACAAGACGGTTCAAAACCAGATCCTGTTTGGGTGTACTTTGCTGTGAAAGATAGACGGATGATGCCCTAGCAAGACATGTCTCATATGTTGTTTTTCAGTTTTTCTAGGTTGGAAATGCCTTTTGGTTGGATATATAATTGGGAAGATGTTAATCTACCGGGATTAGAAGGTAGGATTTAATTGCATAATCTTTTATGATACAGGACTTGATAAAAATTATTATATTTTTTTAAAATGTATTCAGGGCTGAACAAACTTAAAATTTTTGTCTATTATATTTTGATGGGTACAAAAATATTGGAATTAAATAAAAATAAAACCTCTTAATAAGAAATCATCCAGTATTATCTAATAGTAGGACAATAAGTGCCGCATGGTTCAATTGTGTTAGCAAAAATCCCTAGATCATGAAAATGATACTGTTCAATTCTTCTTATAATATTCATTCCTCACACAAAGGAATGCTACCTATGCAAAACCCTGAATTGACTTGATTGAGAATTCAGTTGAAGTGACAAAGGTAAACTCAATAGGATTTCAAGGTAGTCTACCAACCTAAAAATTTAACGAACTGCTTTAAGAATTAAAACATACTGAAGTTAATTCCTAGAAATACATTATAAAACTTGGTTCAGTACAAAAATATATATAGATCGGATTTTGTTGGATAAACTTAGACTGACGACTCGACTTTACTCGGTTATGCAGCTGATATGATTCATGTAAAATCTTAAATTTGTAATTCACTAGTAAATTAGATAGAATTCATCCTATTTCTTTTTTTCTTTCCTATCCTCATTATCAGCCGTATAGGCTTTGGCTAATATCATGTCACTTTCCCCCAATGAGATGGACTAGGAATTGTACATGAAATAAGGGTACCACCATATGATTAAACAAGGGTCAAGCTGAGCCAACATAAGAGCATTCATGGGCGCTCCAGCGGCGGATATGGGCCACAACGGAAGAGCCAACATTATCGCCTAGGGGAGCCACGCGATCCCTGCTCCTTATTTTGTTACTAGAAATTCTGCAACGATATTCCTATTTGATAATCCTTGACTTCCTTACTTCCTCTTTTAAAGCTTTATGGAAGGAGTGTGATAAATTCTTCTCTTTTGTCTGCTTGGATCAGCGACAATGCAGGGGAAAAATTCAACTCCACGACAGCTGTGTACCTAGTTGTCAACTGGAGCAAATTTTCTCTTCATGCTCAAATTTTACTTGTCCCTACTCCTCCACTCTATTTGCTGTAATGCGCTACAGTTTTCTTTAGGAAGTTAAACGCAACCTGATTTTATTTGCTTGAATGCCACAGCTATAGGGAGACAATAATTGAGAGATAGGCATACCTGTGTCATTGAGAGGCTACGTAAGTTTCATACAAATCAAATGCCCTTGCTACCTTAAGTGAAAAGACTACCGCCCCCGTCACTTCTCGGAGGAGAAAATTCATGCGACATTGGAAGTGATCACTCGACGAAATGATAGGGGTGAATCACGATGAAACTGAAGAAACTCAAGCTTCCTCACACGTATGAATAGCTGGCAACCGAGGGAGATTGTTGTCAGTTGAAATATTTCACATGTTCCCTCACAAATAAATAAGTAGATAAAGTGTCACGTTCGCTTAAGGGGGAAAGGATCATCGTCCATTCTAGGTGTTAGATTAGGGAAGATCATGACTCATGCAAAATGAAACATTATTACCTCTATTTCCTTCACCAATTGTTGCTGCCAATTCTACTTTCAAAATTTTTTTCCCTGTTCGGTCTGGCGTTGGAGAGACCACCTCTGACCCTGATTCTTTTTCAGTTGAAAACTTTAGGATTAGATGCAAATTAACCTCTGCTCTGTTGCAGAATCAAGGTGATATTTGAACTACCAAATCCATTATAATTTTATAGATGTAAAGAGAGTGAATTATTATATTAAAAAATTACACTAAGTTACTTCTCAGAAAAAGTTGATTGGAAGGATCATAAACGTCTCACTCAAAATTTAATCTATTTAGACAGCATTTTCCTTTGAATGTAATTTATTAGCCCAATATACCATTATAGCTATACTCTATAATAACTATTGAAATAATAATAAAATAAAGAACATTAGGACATATACTATCAAATATAATAGCTATTAAAATAACAATAAAATAAAGAACAGTAGGACACATGCTATCAAAGCTTCATTTCACTAAAAGGAACCGCAAAGTGAAATATCACAAAAAAGCAGGTGAAAGAAGCAAATTTAACAAATTTTGATATACTTTAGCTAAGAGGGAAGAGGATTTCGTTTACGGCTTGAGAAGCGCCCATCGTCTTCTCAACTTTTCCATGTGGGACAAGTTCTATAAATACTTCCCACACTTTTCCATCATTTACTTCGAACTTTTTCACGTGGGATGAGCCACTCCCTTTTCAACATCCTCCTGCTTTGCTTTTCCCAATATTCTATTACCAATTTTATTAATTCTTTGATTAGCAATAGCCTAAAATTTCTTGGAATAGCCACGACAAAGAGGACATGGATGAATTAGTGACAAGTGGCTATTGGAATTGATGGGAGCAATGTAATGTTGACTCCAATTCTTTCCTTAGTCGAGTTCACTGACTTCTTCATCTATAAATAATACCTTTGCTGCACAATTATCGCTTTTGGATCCTTATTACATAGACTACACTCTACAAACTCTCAAATTTCTCTCTTTTTTCCTCTTGACTATTCGCCTATATTCCGGCTACCAACTTAACGAAACTTACACACATAAACCATACCCTCAATCATCATCCAAGATCAACGGCCATAGTGTGAGAACGGGGACGCTACTTAGCAACCAAGGATCTTTAGGTTAGTGTTCTTTCCTTAAAACTCAACAATAAACACATCTACCTTATTCTATTAAAGTAATACCTCAAAGACTATAATAATAAACGTGAAATCAACTAAAAAAATGAGCTTCCATGAACTGGTTTTGGAATTGGATATTACATATCAATGGGAGTAAAGATGACTTTACTTAACTAGACATTACAAACATCACACTTAACAATGATCCGCTGAACGAAGTCATATTTAGGAGTATAACCAACTGTTTAGGTTGCACCGGTGTCATTACTTTGATATTATACCCACTTCAGGAATATACGTATATCTATAAACTCAAACTCTATTTTCATATAAGTATCAAATTTGGTCCAATAAGAAATTTATATTAAATCTCCTATCTTTTTTTTTTCCCCCCTCAGAACTGGTCAAATATCATCATTAAGATTTGTCTTTAAATTCTATGACAAGGTTTGGCTCCATAACTTGGTTCGTTCATCCAGGACATTATATTTTTTGGACTGTAATGTTTAGATAATATTGGTATATTGAATCCACTCTTGAAAAAAAATCATATATGCGTATATAAAAGCCGGCAAGTTCTCTTATATTTGTTTTACGTGCTTTTATTCTTTTCTAGTTTAGACATTGAGTGATTATTTAAATATCCCAAATAAATGTTATAAAATTAATAATAATAACGATAATATAAACGGATGATAATAAATTAATTTGGAATAATTAAAATTCAATAAAAAATAATGAAGAATTATTTAGAAGAAATAAAATAATTAAAACAATTAGAATTTGATTAAATTAAAAGAATAAAAAATAAAATAAAATAAAGATAATAATTAAATTATATAGCTGCAATATAGTAAGGGAGGGCAACGAGGTCATTTAAACTTGTAAATGCCTAAACTAATACAAATCATAAGGGCATGTATGTCATTTCTATCTTAAACATAGCAATTATACGTTTAAGGCTCCACTTACTCATTATAAGCCCTAATTTTTCTCCCTCCTCTCATTTTCACATTTCAAGACTAGGAGTTTCTACGATTTTGTTGATGGAATTGTCTAGTTAACCATCTAACTATTAAAATAAATATAGTAATTGAAATATTAAATATTTTAATGATTCGATCATATTTTGGTATAGTGTGAGCCGTTGAATGGTAATGAGAGTGGACCCATCAAAATTAATGATAGGAGAATAGAATTTCCATTCAAGACTTCTTACAGAAGTCAATTCTCTTTAAAACTTTCACCGAACTTCTTAGGAAGAAAACTCTCTCTCTCTTAATTAAGAATTTGCAAACTTCCTCAACAAGACTCAAAGAAGAAAAATGTAAAAATCATATCCTAAATGTTCTAATCCTTAAATATACTATATTGATACCATAATTAATCATAGGAATAAACAATGATCAAAGAGGATTAGAAGGGGTGCGAAAAGCTTCTTCAACAAGCTTGCCTTTGTAGTAGTAGTGTATATGCTTGTTGTGTTCTTCCTTCTAGGTAAGTAATCCAAGCTCTACCTTGTTGTGATTATGTAATTATTGATTTATGATTTAATGATGTGATTTTCGACTTGTGGATTGATGGTTTTACGAATAAATGATTGTTGTTATGAACATAGGCTAGAAATCATTAGGATGTAAAATCCAAATAAAATATCAAACCAATTTATTTTTTACTGAAACTTATAGAAATGGTAGCTTAGTGTATTTATATTTAAATATAAATTTTTTGTGATGTTTAAAATATATTTACTATTTTTTAAAAATTAAAGTACAAAATACAAAAATTGGACAAGACAATGTTTCAACCAGTAGCGATGGCCTAGATGTAAGGAGTTGAACTGATCATTTTGTCTTCTCCTTTTGGGGTGAAAGTATATTGGTTCAAAATCTTAAAAACTCTATTTTAATATGATGTATAGACCAACCAAGAATTGATCGAGATCATCCTCAATCTAGTAAACATCAGTCAGCCATTAGTGATATCCCCTGTTTTTTACTAGATTAGATGTAATGGAATTTAAAACCCTAATTAACTAATAAGTTTAAGCCAAATGAATTTAAAAACATGTAAAACAATGACTTATGTAGTTTACATAAAAATTTAGGATCAACAATTAGTCCAGAAGTTGGCGAACAGGTCTAATTAAGCTAGACTACACACTAGTTTTCAATAGGAAATAAAATAATGGAATTAAAAAGAAATTAATTCGATTCAAGTAAATATGAAATAAATGTAAATAATATATTTTCATATTAAAAGATGAATTTTAAGATGAATAATCAAATGATGTGGTTTTAGGAATTTATTTAATAATATGTGTAAATAATGAATTATAATGTAAGTATAGACTTAAAAAATTAATTCTATTTAAGTAAATATGAAATAAATGAAAATAATATATTTTCATATTGAAATATGAATTTTAAGATGAATAATCAAATAATTTGATTTTAGGAATTTATTTAATTATATGTATAAATAATGGATTACAATGTAAGTATAGACTTAATAGAGAACTAGTTTAGGCTTCTTGACATACTTTTAGGTAGAGTTGGACTACTAAAGATGTTAATGGACTAAATAAACCTAAATATGATTTTCTTTATTAATAAAAATCTATTGGTTTAATTATAAGCTAAATTGCTGGCAATATCACCTAAAAGACCTAGTTACTATAAGATGGGTTTAGTGATTAGACTAAGTATAATATGAACTTAAATGTATTTAAATGATTTAATATCTACATTTAATTCTGAAATTGATATTAAATTTATGAAATAATATTTAAAAAGGAATTAAGCAAAACTTCAGTAAGAAGATGTAAGGTGCATATAACTTCAATTTGATTAATAAATAATCTATTGTGAATGAATGAATGAATTTGTAACTTAAATCTTATTTGAGATGATTTCTTTATGAAGATTCTTATTCTCAAGTATACTTTCAATTTGATTTGTGGATCGATACTTATTTAGGTTTACATGCATAATGACTTGGGTGTTGCTCACTAGGATAGGAATCCTAAAATGAATTTATACTTAAAGACAACCTAATAATTTTATGAGTGTGCTTGTGCCATTTAAGCCGATCTAAGGAGCGACAAACTTGTGTGGCGATAATAGTACGAGGCATATAGGCTACCGATGATGGCTTGGTAGATAGCTAATAGGACGAACAATATGAGGGTAATGTCTGTTTGGATCTGAGAGAAGTAATATAGCGTGGCTCACGACTATAGGTTCCAAATGTGCCGCATTATATTATGAACTATGATAGGTAAAGATGAGTAACAGTTGTAAACCTTAGATGAGTTACTTATTAGAATTTCTTCATGGAGATATAGGTATCCAAGCTGCTTATATCAACTTCCTAAGTAATTGTTGTTACTCAGGACCCCTAGACTCCCACAACGTGTTGTCGGAGTGTGAGTGCTCTACTATTGTTTTGTTATAACTAAACTAAAGATATAAATTAATGGTTGTTGCATATGCATTAACATAGGAACATGTGATCATATCATATGTTCCGATGTTGCTTTTGTACTAAACTGTGACTCATTCCTTCTTTTATATGTTACAAATATGATTTGATCTAGATGCTTTAGATACATGGTCCATCGGTTAAATATTGGTGAGAGACAGAACAAGCTAGACATTTAGATGCGTAAGATATATTTTGTTATTTAATTGAGTGTCTAATAGTTATATTGTGAGGTTTTTTTATGTATTATTGAGGGATTAATTATCGTTACTTACAAAACTTGAGTAAGGATTTTTCAATCTAAAACTCGTCAGAAACTCACTTAGTTAAGAATATCCTTTTTATATGATGCTTACGTGTTGTACGTGGTAAAACTATTGATGCTCCAGAACCTACTAAGGGTGTGATGATTATGATCATTTTATTATCATTTGAAATAGTAAAAGAATATAAGCTTTGGTTTGTAGAGTTAGGTACAACTTCGAAACCTGATTGAATTGGAACTAGGACTGTCTATTCCGATTCTAGAAAATGGAGAATAGGGGCCGAAACTAGATGGGCCTGTTCCGATCCTATTTCAAGGAAACTAGCTGAAATAGCTATGAATTTCTTAATTTACATATTAATATGTTATTGAAATGATATATATATATATATATATATGTGTGTGTGTGTGTGTGTGTGTGTGTATGAGTGCTTGGATCATATAATTGGTATAGGTATTAGACATGTGTTTTTTTGTATGTATATAGTATAGTGAAATTAATATTATTGTATGATATGTATAAATGTGTGTATAGTGTAATGAATAAATGTGTCTTTTGCAAATTAATATGTATGTGTTATGTTTAGAATTTAATAAAATTACTTTTGAATTGCTTAAGATTAATGACAGAAATTTTACAAAATTTAAGTCTACTTTTTAAGCCTAAATCAAACTCAAATGCATTTGAAATTAACTCAAATTAATCTTAGGACAAATATACCCCTAAAGACATCTTTTGGATGAGTATTGACTTTATTTTGAGCAAGATTTGGACCCTTTTTGGAAGCCCTATTCCCCCATACGAATTTTCCTTTCCTTTCTTTTCTTTCTTTCTTCCTTTCCCATCTCAAAATCTTAAACCCTAAGCCAAGATCAACTACAAGCTTTTGGATTTAAACAATATTCCAAGCCAAGATTTAATCATGTAAGTTAAATGCAAGCTTAATCTTTTTATTTTATGTTCTATATTGTGTTTGTTTGTAAAGCTTAGATAAAAATGAATTTTATGCACTAATTGGTATGGGATTGATTTGGTGCATTGATGGTGGTTTAAATAAGATTATATGGCTAAAGGAGTGGTAGTGTATATCTTATGTGAATGTTGATATGTGAGGATGAGTGTTTTGGGAAAATTGAAGAATTGAGTAGTTGAGGAGTGGATTTGAAGTGTGATTAGTGTTTTGATGATTAGAAGTAGAATTTATGTTGTTAGGATAGTGTTTGGAACATATAACAAACTTTGGAAAGATTAGATTGTGTTTGGAGAAATTTTGAATTGAATAAATTTTTTGTAATAAAATAAGGGAAACCAAAAACATTTTCGTATAGGTTTAAATTTAGTCGTACGCCTGTCACGCCCTATAGGGTACCCTAAACGTAACAGTCCGCCACATACCATATAAGATTCTCGAATCACCGCCTTAGTCTTTCGAGATGCCTTATAGATGTAAAGCGTACCTTTACAACAATAAAGTACAAGTCCAAATGGAGATAAAAGTTTAATTTGGCATGCATTAGCAGTAGGATATAATTCATGAAACATAAATAAATATTACATAATCTAAGAGGCATTCCCCTGCAAAAGAATAATTAATGGTTATATATAGTCATCCAAGTCTTAGAAGTTTCCTATGGAAGTCTAATATAGAAAATCCAACTTCTAGGGGAAACTCCTAGCTTCTGTACCTGTACAGCCGGGTCATGCCGCCTAAGCCACAAATGGGATAGCTGCAAAAGGAATGGACTGTAGGGACGTAAGCTAACTAGCTTAGTGAGTGTAATCTTCCACAATAGCATTCATGTTACAACGATTCAACCAAGTAATTAAGCAAGCAAGTGAATACACCAAACACATGAGTTAAACAAACATATGACCAGCCGGAAATCATATGTGGATGGACTTACGCCCTCCATCCCGGGTTAGCAGATTAACGACTACTGCGGTACTAACTTTATGCCGTTTATGATTCATGGTTAACCTACGATTATTCGATATCGTTTTTGGATCACGATTAACCTAGAAATGCTAATTCTCCTTCCCCTTATGATATGCACATGTCAAATTTGGCATTAGTCCGAGTAGTTGATTAAGTCAATTTACTTAGGCGATCAATAATTTCTCAAACAATCCATCATAGCTAAGTACACAACCAAAATTTATCACCCGGTTTCGATATTCTTAATTTGAGCTCTCACATCATCATCAACATATAATTTCCCATTATTCCCCATCATTCATATTCCATTCATTTAGCCTATATTCTAGTGCACTACCTTACAAGCACATACAATAAATGAATCAGGAAGAAAAACTCACTTCGCCATTGGTTCGCCTTTCTTCTAGTAATAATAATCCGGAGGCAAAGATTCAACGTCCTCGGGTTCACCTATTCATATAAGAAATACCCTAATAAGTATTCTACCATCTTAGGATACTAAAATTCTAAGAAAACTTGTGAAAACGAAATTCGCGTCATTTTCGAAGTTCCGTTTTAAAAATGCCATAACTTGGTCGTTTTAAGTTGGAATTTCGCAAATTTTATATCGATTTCTGTCACGCCCCGTAGGGTATCCTAAACGTAACAGCCCGCCACATACTCAGTAAGACTCTCGAGTTCTCTACTCGGGGCCCTCGGGAGTCTTAAGTAGATGTAAAGCGTTCCTTTACGACAATAGAATACTTCAACAAATGGAGTTAAACAGTTTAACGAGGCATTCATTAGCCATAGATAATAAATCAAAACGCATAATTTAAAGTTTACACGATCTAAGGGGCATTCCCCCGCAAAAGAAAAACAGTCTATTACAGTCGTCCAGAGTCCTTAGTTTCCAATGGAAGTCTATACAAAAAGGAATGGATTAAACTTCTATGGGAAACTCCTATCTCCAGTACCTGCGCTGTGGCTTGTCTCGGCCTAAGCCATATAAAATCATGCTGCAAAAGATAGAAACTATGGGGGCGTAAGCTAACTAGCTTAGTGAGTAATACTTCCATAACGCAATTAAACATAATTCATTCAAACAAGTAATTATTTAGGCAAGTGTATGCATCAAACAAAAGTGAACAACAAACATATGACCGTCCGAAAAATCATATGTGGATGGACTTACGCCCTCCATCCCGGGTTAGCAGATTAACGAATCCTGCAGTACGACGCCATTTAAGCTCACGGTCAATTAACAAAACTTCGTTTTATGGATCACGATTAACCAACAAATTCATTTTATGGATCACGATTAACCAACAAATTCGTTTTATGGATCACGATTAACCAACAATGCGAATGCTCCAACCCCATCGTGACATGAATGAATTCAATTTATAGTCGGAGTCGGATATTCATTAATTCAATTCTTTTAAGTGACCAACAAGTATTCGCAGACATTCATCATAAGATACTAGTAAGGCAGTCAATATCTTAACACCCGGTTTCGATATTTCTTAAGCTCCATTTCACATATCAATAGTAAACAACATAAATAATTCCCATATGCCCCAACATATACATTTCTTTTATCTTTCCTACACCACTAGTGCCACTACATTACAATCACATTCATTAATTGATAGTGGAAGTAAACTCACTCGGCCATTGGACGCCAAACTTTCTAATAATAGTAGTCGGGAGGTAGAGTGTCGTCCTGCTCGGGATCACCTACCAAGCAAGAATAATCCTAATGAGAATCTCATCATGTAACTAAATTAAGCTATACATCTAAATTATGTGGATTCGGATTTCTCGCTATTAGCGGAAGTTCCGACTTAAAACGGCCATAACTTGGTCATTTTAACTCGGAATTTCGCAAATTTCATATCAATCTCTATCTACTTCGAAAGATCTATCTATTTCAAGTATTATTTGCAAGTTTTGAAAATAGTAAGGCCACGGAACAGTGGGATCAGATCTGTTCCGCAAGCGTTCCAATCTCAAAAATTTGTTTTGCTTTTGATAGGAAGTGTTCCTTGATGATGATCCATGCATGAATGATATGGGGATGAATTACTAACATGAATACCATGTGATGAACTTAATATATGCATGGTCATAATAACTTTTGTGATAATAAACTCCTATGAACCCTTAAGTGTAAGAAAACCTTTCAAAGGTTATTTCTAATAACCTATTTTCCACATTATACTCTTAGGGTTTCCTTGACCTTTAGTCTTGTAGTCCACTTATTATTTAATTAAAAATAAGTTCTCAAGGTCTATATTAATCATGGCCTCCATGCATGCATAAAAATTCCCATTTTTCATTTGGAAAACATGTCTTTGAACTAGCTTTTTGTAAAAATCCGAATTTTCTAAATTTCATTTTCTTGCATTTTTCTTAAGGAAAAACTTGTCTAATGCATTAAAAATTGAAGCTCCAATATGTATGTTATCTAAGGACTTCATTTAGCTTATAAAATATCCAATTTAGACTTAAATACTAAGTGTTTATATAGGCATTACCCAAAATTACGAATTTGACTACACATCCAAAGTCAATATTTTTCCTTCTAACTTCACTTCTTGTTTTCTTATTTTTATTATGCCTAAACTCATCTAAACTCATGAAAATAATTCCTTCAACATGTCTATTACACATACCCTCCATTTTTCTTATGAAATATGAGTTTAAAAATGATTTTGGTAGTTTTCAAGGTAGGGTTTCCATTTCATCCGAATTTTCAATCTTCCATATTTGACAAGGTCCTTCCTTTTTCAATGTTCTTGCCTTCTACATATGATTATCCACTATCTAACATATCTATATATTCAAGACTACATTTTTGTGGTCCTCAATGCATGAAAAAAAAAAAAAAAAAACCCTATGATCATACATGTAAATGACAATGTGGGTATCTAAACTTTAGATCTACTAAGTATGATGCATAAATCATGGATCTCATGACATGAACAACAACATATGTGCAAGATCACTACTTTACATGCATGAACATGATGAGATCTTAACAAAATCACATCTAAACATTAGATCCATGTCTTGTGATGGCTTGATATTCTTGTTCATGTGTTTTCATGTCCCTAGCATGAGCATCATGGGGTTAAATGAGAAAACACACAAGATATAGTCTTGCCATTACAAGATCTAGGAAGAACAAGACCTAAATCAACATACCAAAGGAGTCTTGAGATGGAAATGAAGAAGGAAACAAGTTGAAGTGGTGAGAGGGAGAGGGAGAGGAGTGCTCGGCACAAGGAAGGAGAGAAGAGAGGTTTTTACTCTTTTTTCCAATTTGAAAACAAGAAGAAATAAGGAGAGAGAGAGAGAATAATATGTATATATATCAAGTGATTTAGGGTTTAGTTAATAAATGAAGAAAAAAATACTTCAATTGAGGGGAAAATGAGAGGGAGGGGCACCGGCATCCCTTGTGTGTGTGTGTGGTGTTTTGAAAATTTAACTTTTGTTATTTAGTAAATTAAATGTAATAAATAATAATTATTTAAGAGACAAAATTTCTTGGAAAAGAAAATTGAAATGAGTAGTTGTAAGGATGTAAGAATAGGGTATGGGTAGTGTGTAGTATAGGTTGTACTTGTGAATAGTAGATAAGACATCTACTTTACCGGTTGTACCGAAAACACGGGAAAAGCTATAACTGTAATTTTTATAGCTCGGAAAATTATGAAATTGATATTTTTAGAATCCTCATAAAATTACGGTTCTAATGAATATTCCGGAACATTTTTCTAAATCCGTGGCTCGGGGCACGCTTTTCCGTAATTGGGCTCGGGAAGGCCCGGAATTGAAAAATTCCCAAATTTAAAACTTTCAAAGGTTTGAAATATACTTTGGAACAATAATTTAAATTCATTTACTTTATAATATTTATTTTACTATAAAACCGAAGGAAAGCCGGATTTAGGGTTCCTAGGCTTCACTCACTAGACTCAACCTGATCGGATTAGGGTTTCACTTCCAATTCCCGGGGTTTCCTAGCTATTGAGAATACCGGGGTTTACAACCTCCCTACCTTAAATAAAGTTTTGTCCTCAAAACGGGACTGACGTACCTTGTCCTTCGAATATCTCGGGATACTTCCTCCGGATTTCATCTTCCGCTTCCCAAGTTGCTTCTTCAAAGGTATGATTCCTCCATAACACTTTGACATAGTGAATGTCTTTGTTTCGTAGCCTTTGAGTTTTCTTATCCAATATCTTCACTGGGTGCTCCTCATACGTCAGTTTTTCCTTCAACTGGATTGGTTCCAATTCCAAAATCCTTTCTGGGTCGGCAACGTATCTCCTCAAAACTGACACATGGAATACATTGTGAATCCCGGACAAATTAGGTGGTAGGGCTAGCCGATACGCCAGATCTCCGATTCTTTCCAGGATCTCAAAAGGTCCAATGTATCTCGGGCTTAACTTCCCTTGTGTACGCATCCTCTTGATACTTTTAATCAGGTTTATCTTCAGGTACACATGATCCCCCACCTTGAATTCAAGCTCTCTTCTTTTCAAGTATGCCCAGCTCTTTTGTCGGTCCTGAGCTTCTTTCATTTTCTGCTAAATCAACTTTACTTTATCCGCGGCTTCTTGTACCAATTCCGGCCCAATTGCTACCTTTTCCACTTCATCCCAGAACAAAGGGGACCTACAACGCCGTCCATACAAAGCTTCATACGGTAGCATCCGGATGGTGGAGTGATAGCTGTTATTATAGGCAAACTCGATTAGGTGTACATGACTATCCCAATTCCCTTTGAATTCCAAGGCACACGCCCTCAACATGTCTTCTAGGGTTTGGATCGTCCGCTCGGACTGTCCGTCGGTCTGAGGATGATAAGCCGTACTGAAATGCAATTTAGTGCCCAAGCTCTTTTGCAAGCTTGTCCAAAACTTGGACACAAATCTCGGGTCTCTATCTGAGATAATCCCTGCAGGTATGCCATGTAACCTTACGATCTCTCTGATATAGATTTTGGCTAACCTTTCCATTGAATAGGTCATATTTATGGGTAGGAAATGCGCCGACTTAGTTAACCGATCCACTATCACCCATATTGCATCACAACCCGATGGAGTCTTAGGAAAGCCACAAACAAAATCCATGGATATCTGATCCCACTTCCATTCAGGAATGGGTAAGGGCTTTAGCAATCCGCCCGGTCTCTGGTGCTCTACTTTTACCTGTTGGCACACTGAACACTTCATTACATAATCTGCCACATCTCGCTTCATTCCATTCCACCAATAGCAACTTTTCAAATCTTGGTACATTTTGGTGCCTCCCGGATGCATGGTATATCCGGAGTTATGTGCCTCGCTCATTATTTCCTTCTTCAACTCCTCGTCCTCTGGTACGCACAGCCTCCCATTCATTCGGATCACATCTTCATCATCTACGGCAAAGTCAAGGTACTTTCCCGCTTGGGTTTCCCTTTTTATCTTTTGTATTACGATGTCGTACCTTTGGGCCTCCTTGATTCTCTCTACAAGGGTCGGTTCCAGCGCCAAGTTAGATATCTCGAGCTCAGCGCTCCGGTCTATGAACTCAATCCTTAGCTTTTCAAATTCCTTAATCAACTCCTTCTGACTTGTAATCAAAGCGGCTACTTCCCCGTGATTCTTCCGACTTAGGGCATCCGCGACTGCATTTACTCTCCCTGGACAGTAATTTATCCCCAGATCATAATCCTTTATTAATTCTAGCCACCTCCTTTGTCTCATGTTTAGCTCCTTCTGTGTGAACAGGTATTTAAGGCTTTTATGATCTGTGTATATCTCACACCGTTGTCCATACAGATAATGTCGCCACAACTTCAAGGCAAAGACAACTGCAGCTAGTTCCAAATCGTGCGTAGGGTAATTCTGCTCATGCGGTCTCAATTGCCGAGAAGCATACGCAATGACCTTCCGCTCTTGCATCAAGACGCATCCAAGACCATTTCTTGAGGCATCACTATGTACCGTGTAGGACTTTTCCGGGTCCGGTAAAACCAAAATCGGTGCCGATACCAGTCATTGCTTTAGTTCCTAAAAACTTTGTTCCCTCTCGTCCGTCCAAATGAATTTTTCATTCTTCTGAGTCAATTGAGTCAGCGGCTTGGCTATCTTGGAAAAATCCTTCACAAACTTGCGATAGTAGCCAGCTAATCCCAAGAAACTCCTTACTTCAGTAACTGTTTATGGTGGCTTCCAATCTACTACAGCCTTGATCTTTTCGGGGTCCACTAATATCCCATCACCGGTTACTACATGTCCGAGAAATGATATCCTGTCCAACCAAAAGTCACACTTGGACAGCTTGGCGTACAGCTTATTATCCCGTAAGGTTTGCAATGCCAAACGAAGATGCTCCTCGTGTTGCTCTTTGGTCTTTGAATATATGAGGATGTCGTCTATGAAGACTATCACACACTTATCCAAAAGCGGCTTATAGACTCTATTCATCAGGTCCATAAATGCAGCTGGTGCATTAGTCAGTCCAAACGACATCACCAGAAACTCGTAGTGCCCATAACGAGTACGAAAAGCCGTCTTAGGCACATCCTCAGGCTTAATCCTCAACTGATGATATCCCGAACATAAGTCAATACGTGAGAACACACAAGCTCCTTGTAGCTGGTCAAACAAATCGTCAATTCTTGGCAAGGGATATCGATTTTTGACAGTCACTTTATTCATTTCCCGGTAGTCGATACACAATCTCATCGATCCGTTCTTCTTCTTCACAAACAAGACGGGTGCGCCCCATGGCAATACACTTGGTCTTATAAATCTCTGGTCTAGAAGTTCTTGTAACTGCGTCTTTAGCTCCTTCAACTCAGCCGGTGCCATCCGGTATGGCGCTTTAGATATCGGTTCGGTATTTGGAGCTAAAACAATCTCAAAGTCAATTTCTCTTCTTGGCGGTAATCCCGGCAAAATTTCTGGGAACACATCCAAGTATTCATTCACCACTGGAATATTCTTTTCCTCACAGGTTTCCCCTTCATCCAAGACACCCTCAGTCGGTATCATCACCTCATCCTCCATCATCAACTCAAACGAGCTTAGATCAAACCTTCTTGGGACTATGGTTTCTCCCACAAATTCTACTTTTTCTCCCGATTGATCATAAAAACATACTGTCCTCTTTTGGCAATCCATTATTGCCTTCACTCCACTTAGCCAATTCATCCCGAGGATGACTTCGTATTTATTCATTTCCAACACTATTAAATCACTTTTGGAGTGGCGACCATGGATTTCCAATGGACAATCTTTTATCAGCTCTTGGGTTGACACAACACTCCCTGTGGGGGTCTTAATCCTCAAGCTAACCGTGGTCGTGGCTATAGGCAATCCGAGTCGGTTGGCCAAACTATTGGTGATGAATGAGTGGGTTACTCTCGTGTCAAATAAGACCTAAGCCTCCACGCTATTCACTCGAATGTGTCCTGAGGCCAATAAACACCCATGACATATGAATCCTACGATACTCTTAAGGCTACCTACATGGGGTTACTACATCCAGCTTTCCATATCATATTCGATTTTATTCAGAAAATAATTCAATTAAATGACTTGAATTTCAACTCAGGAGAGGTTTACGTTACTAACCTGTTACCAGGCCGCCATCAGCATTCTCGCTTTGATCCAAAGCTGCCAACTCTACTTCCTCATCTTCGTCTTCTTCCACCATCCATTGGCCTTCCAAATTGTACAGCCTCATCCCATGCATCGCGGAAGCTGCCCGACTCCCGCTCTTGTTACCAGACCTCATGGGGTTGGTATTACTCGAGGTTCCGAAGGGTTGGGTGGCTACGCTCTTTCGTTGAGAACATTCGGAAGCTAAGTGCCCTTTCTCCTTGCAAATAAAGCAAGTCACTGCTAGTTTCTTCGGGCACGTAAAAACCATGTGGCCAGCATCGCCACAAAAGTAACACTTGTTCCTCAACTGCGGGCATTGCCTAAGTGCATGTGTCCCCTTACATTTCCAACATGTGACATTGGTCTTGAACTGAGTCGGCTTGCTGCTAGACTCCTCTTTAAACCCTTGGTATGGCCTGTACCTTTTGCCTTTGAACCCTGAGCTCCAGGCATCAAACGGCCTCTTCCCGAATACTCTCTTTTCAGGCTCCTGATACTTCCTTTTCCTAGCCCCTTCAATGACCCGAGCCTTTTCTACCATCTCAGGGTAGGTTCTTACTCCGAACTCTTCCAACTTGATCCGCAGTTCCTTGTCTAAGCCTCCCAGAAATACCTGCTTCTTTAATTCTTCACTATCCCTGAAAGATTCAGGGGCATACTGTAGCAAGTGAACAAACTCGGTCTCATATTGCTCTACTGTTCTCCCTTTCTGCTTTACATGAAGGAAATCCGCACTATACTTCACCCTCAAGCTAGAGGGAAAGTAATTATTCAAGAATTCCCAGCGAAAGGTTTCCCAAGTGGCCGGGGAAGTCAGATTCCTTCTCTTGGAGTCCCACCAGACCCGCGCATTGTACCTTAACATATACGTCCCATATTCCAATTGCAAATAAGGTGGGATCTCGTATGCAGCAAAAGAACGTTCAACTTGAGCCAACCAATCCTCGGCTTCGTCCGGCTTGCCGAATGCCCCATCATAATACCGGTTGCTCTTAATGAAGTCCGGTAAAGAGCTTCGGTGGGTTCTCCTGTATGGTGGGGGTGGCGGCAACTGCACATTATAGGAATGCTCCTCTTGTGGAGCAGGTGCCTCTGTAGTCATTTCCCAGTGATCTGCGGGTGGCGGATATGGGGCTGAATCCCGGGCACTTTGACCTGGGTGTGGGTTCTGTACTGGATTTTGATTCTGGATGAAAGTGTTCAGAAGATTGGCCAATTGCCCAATCGCATTCAGTACATCACCCTGTTGGTTTTGGGGTGCAGCTCCTTGGGGGTTGGGTTGTGGCATAGCCGGTTGATCGGCTTCGTTCGAATTAGACCCTTGTTGCCGATTCCGAATTCGTCGGTTTCGTCTGTTTATACATGGTTTAATGAATTTTCAGTATCTTTAGCCAGTTTTAAATTCCGAAGGAACAAGATTATTAACAATTCAAAAGTTGCGAAAATCTAGAAATCAAACTCGGAAAGAAATGGAATTCATAAATCCATAAAATTATAAGGGCAAATAAAATAAAATAAAATAGAATAAAATGACATAGAATAATTTCACACATAGAGTAACAAGCCAAAACTTCATAATGATAATGTAAATGAATGAATGTTTATGTGATCTATATGCAGTCGCTGTCCTTTATGCCTCATGACTAGTATGCATGCTTTTCACAACTCCCTTTCATTAAAACGAACTTAACCTTTCCATTACTTTAGCGAGCCATACAACAATATTACATCAAGATTTGGTCCCCAAAATTTGGCTAGCTAAGCTCCTTCCTATTCTAAACAATTTCCCTATTCCCGAATCATGACAAAATACAGGGAAAAAGAACAAATAAAATACTAACTATCCTGAAATCCTAAGGCAAATTGGCATCCCGTATTGCCTACTACAAAAATAAGAAAGTCAGGACTCCTCTTGGACTTCATGGGTTAGCTAACATCTCGGTCTCTACTCATCACTAGAGTCATCGGGGGTCGGGCTAGGAGGTCGTCTCCTGCTGGTAGAACCACCATCGTCCTGTCGGACGAACAAGCTAAGATACTCCTTCGTGGTCATCCTCCGCTTCCTAGCGGGTCGGACTAGAGGCTCTTGATCTTCACTTTCTTCTTCTTCTTCAGTTCCTTGCCCCTCCTGCGGGCTTACTTCTTCCTCCTCACCTCCTACCTCGGGCTCACCTAGTCGGTTCACCTCTACTTCAGGCTCTCTCACAGGCTCTTCTGCCACATTTTCAGCCTCCATAGGCACTGGGGCCTCCGGTTCCACTACTGCTAGGTCAAGCACAGGTGGGTTCTCACCCTCCATATACACATCTCTCCATACCCTGGAATCTACCTCGGGTTCTACCCTCCCACTATCGGTATATCCAACATCCGGTTAAAATCCCATATAATTTGATCGGGTTCTGGTTTACCTGCATTTCTGGTTCAACAGGTGGGGTAGGGGTCCTAGGTACCTCATTCTCTTCCCAGTTTGGATCCTCCTCTTCTTCCTCTTCATCCTCTCCACTCACAGGTGCTCCATTCAGCTGCATGCCTATATCAATAGCTAGAGGTGGAGCTATTACTCGAGGGGGGGGGGGGGGATATCTAAATAGATCGCATGCCAGGTGATGTGATTCCATGCATCAGCTAAATTCCAGTCAGGATGATCATATAAGTTATCATGAGCATACACATATAAGGGTCCTATGGGGATCCATACCCTAAAATCTGGAGGGGTTCGGGTTCCTCCACCCTTCAAGATAAATGTGGCTTCTTTAGTCATGGGCTCACGCCCATAATCAACCATGATCCTCTCTAGAGTATAGATTGTCTCTAACTTTGTCCAGCTCCTTCTTCCCATAGGATCATACCTCAATTGATCCACTATTGAAGCCCATCTGGTATATCTCAGCCCATCCTTCCATAACTTATACATTTCCCCTATGGTCCGGGGATGTCTGGCTAAGGCAAAATTCTCACACAGCTCTCTTAGCCTCAACCTATATTCTACCATCGTTTCGTCACTTCTCTTTGTAAAATTCCTGGCCCTCTCCTGGTCTCACCTAGGAGACCTACCATACACAAACAATACTACTAATCAGACTTAGCAAGAAAACGTTTTTAACTCCATTTAACCTATTAGTTAGATTTCTAGGTCCGGTTTCTTTTAATTCTATTGTCTTGTTTTATAACCTAGTGCTCTGATACCAACTTAAACTGTCATGCCCCGTAGGGCATCCTAAACGTAACAGCCCGCCACATACTCAGTAAGACTCTCGAGTTCCCTACCCGGGGCCCTCGGAGTCTTAAGTAGATGTAAAGCGTTCCTTTACGACAATAGAATACTTCAACAAATGGAGTTAAACAGTTTAACGAGGCATTCATTAGCCATAGATAATAAATCAAAACGCATAATTTAAAGTTTACAAGATCTAAGGGCATTCCCCCGCAAAAGAATAACAGTCTATTACAGTCATCCAGAGTCTTAGTTTCCAATGGAAGTCTATACAAAAAGGAATGGATTAAACTTCTATGGGAAACTCCTATCTCCGGTACCTGCGCTGTGGCTTGTCTCGGCCTAAGCCATATAAAATCATGCTGCAAAAGATAGAAACTATGGGGGCGTAAGCTAACTAGCTTAGTGAGTAATACTTCCATAACGCAATTAAACATAATTCATTCAAACAAGTAATTATTCAGGCAAGTGTATGCATCAAACAAATGTGAACAAAAATATGACCGTCCGGAAATCATATGTGGATGGACTTACGCCCTCCATCCCGGGTTAGCAGATTAACGAATCCTGCGGTACGACGCCGTTTAAGCTCACGGTCAACTAACAAAACTTCGTTTTATGGATCACGATTAACCAACAAATTCGTTTTATGGATCACGATTAACCAACAATGCGAATGCTCCAACCCCATCGTGACATGAATGAATTCAATTTATAGTCGGAGTCGAATTTCATTAATTCAATTCTTTTAAGTGACCAACAAGTATTCGCAGACATTCATCATAAGATACTAGTAAGCAGTCAATATCTTAACACCCGGTTTCGATATTCCTTAAGCTCCATTTCACATATCAACAGTAAACAACATAAATAATTCCATAACCCCATCATGCATATACAATTTCTTTTATCTTTGCCTACACCACTAGTGCCACTACATTACAATCACATTCATTAATTGAGAGTGGAAGTAAACTCACTCGGCCATTGGACGCCAAACTTCTAATAGTAGTAGTCGGAGGTAGAGTGTCGTCCTGCTCGGATCACCTACCAAGCAAGAATAATCCTAATGAGATTCTCATCATGTAACTAAATCAAGCTATACATCTAAATTATGTGGATTCGGATTTCTCGCTATTAGCGGAAGTTCCGACTTAAAACGGCCATAACTTGGTCATTTTAACTCGGAATTTCGCAAATTTCATATCGATCTCTATCTACTTCGAAAGATATATCTATTTCAAGTATTATTTCAAGTTTTGAAAATAGTAAGGCCACGGAACAGTGGGATCAGATCTGTTCCGCAAGCGTTCCAATCTCAAAAATTTGTTTTGCTTTTGATAGAAGTGTTCCTTGATGATGATCCATGCATGAATGATATGGGATGAATTACTAACATGAATACCATGTGATGAACTTAATATATGCATGGTCATAATAACTTTTGTGATAATAAACTCCTATGAACCCTTAAGTGTAAGAAAACCTTTCAAAGGTTATTTCTAATAACTATTTTTCCACATTATACTCCTTAGGGTTTCCTTGACTTTAGTCTTGTAGTCCACTTATTATTAATTAAAAATAAGTTCTCAAGGTCTATATTAATCATGGCCTCCATGCATGCATAAAAATTCCCATTTTTCATTTGGAAAACATGTCTTTGAACTAGCTTTTTGTAAAAATCCGAATTTTCTAAATTTCATTTTCTTGCATTTTTCTTAAGGAAAAACTTGTCTAATGCATTAAAAATTGAAGCTCCAATATGTATGTTATCTAAGGACTTCATTTAGCTTATAAAATATCCAATTTAGACTTAAATACTAAGTATTTATAGGCATTACCCAAAATTACGAATTTGACTACACATCCAAAGTCAATATTTTTCCTTCTAACTTCACTTCTTGTTTTCTTATTTTTATTATGCCTAAACTCATCTAAACTCATGAAAATAATTCCTTCAACATGTCTATTACACATACCCTCCATTTTTCTTATGAAATATGAGTTTAAAAATGATTTTGGTAGTTTTCAAGGTAGGGTTTCCATTTCATCCGAATTTTCAATCATCCATATTTGACAAGGTCCTTCCTTTTTCAATGTTCTTGCCTTCTACATATGATTATCCACTATCTAACATCTCTATATATATTCAAGACTACATTTTTGTGGTCCTCAATGCATGAAAAAAAAAAAAACCCTATGATCATACATGTAAATGACAATGTGGGTATCTAAACTTTAGATCTACTAAGTATGATGCATAAATCATGGATCTCATGACATGAACAACAACATATGTGCAAGATCACTACTTTACATGCATGAACATGATGAGATCTTAACAAAATCACATCTAAACATTAGATCCATGTCTTGTGATGGCTTGATATTCTTGTTCATGTGTTTTCATGTCCCTAGCATGAGCATCATGGGGTTAAATGAGAAAACACACAAGATATAGTCTTGCCATTACAAGATCTAGGAAGAACAAGACCTAAATCAACATACCAAAGGAGTCTTGAGATGGAAATGAAGAAGGAAACAAGTTGAAGTGGTGAGAGGGAGAGGGAGAGGAGTGCTCGGCACAAGGAGGGAGAGAAGAGAGGTTTTTACTCTTTTTTCCAATTTGAAAACAAGAAGAAATAAGGAGAGAGAGAGAATAATATGTATATATATCAAGTGATTTAGGGTTTAGTTAATAAAATGAAGTAAAAATACTTTAATTGAGGGGGAAAATGAGAGGGAGGGGCGCCGGCATCCCTTGTGTGTGTGTGTGTGTGTTTTGAAAATTTTAACTTTTGTTATTTAGTAAATTAAATGTAATAAATATGATAATTATTTAAGAGACAAAATTTCTTGGAAAAGAAAATTGAAATGAGTAGTTGTAAGGATGTAAGAATAGGGTATGGGTAGTGTGTAGTATAGGTTGTACTTGTGAATAGTAGACAAGACATCTACTTTACCGGTTATGCCGAAAACACGGGAAAAGCTATAACTGTAATTTTTATAGCTCGGAAAATTATGAAATTGATATTTTTAGAATCCTCATAAAATTACGGTTCTAATGAATATTCCAGAATATTTTTCTAAATCCGTGGCTCGGGGCACGCTTTTCCGTAATTGGGCTCGGGAAGGCCCGGAATTGAAAAATTCCCGAATTTAAAACTTTCAAAGGTTTGAAATGTACTTTGGAACAATAATTTAAATTCATTTACTTTATAATATTTATTTTACTATGAAACCGAAGGAAAGCCGGATTTAAGGTTCCTAGGCTTCACTCACTAGACTCAACCTGATCGGATTAGGGTTTCGCTTCCAATTCCCGGGGTTTCCTAGCTATTGAGAATACCGGGGTTTACAATTTCTATCTACTTCAGAAGAGATTTCTAAATATGAAGTTTAAATCAAGTTTTGAAAATATCTAAGCCTCGGAAATGAGGGATCAGATCTGTACAACGGGTATATTGATTCCAAAAATGCGATTTTCATGAATGCACTTGAGATTCCTAAGTACAAAATGAAACTAGATGCCATGGTAATGATTTTCCCTATCATGAATGTCATGATATGAACTCTAATGAGCCTAAGTTCTTATAACTCTTTAGATTTAAAGAATTTAAATAAACTTTTTCTTAGAAAACCATTTCATACTATTGTTTGACAAGTGAGTTTACTACACTTGGTCATACCTACATATTATAAGGATTTTCTTTAGGAAAACTCCACTTTGTTTAAAGAAATTTTGACCCTTATATTAGTTATATCCTAAGGTCTTTATTTCCTTTATAAAATCTTCATTTGTAAACTTTTAAGTGGGTCTTTTACTAGGGTGGTTCCAAAAATCCGAATTTAGAAAATTTCATTTTCAAGTTGATTCCTTTAAGAAACATGTATTTTATACTTAAAACTTTAAGTGTTTATTTTACCTATACCCTAAGGACTTTATTTATTTAAGAAAATACCATTTTTGAAGTTGGAAAAATAGTGTTTTCTAACCATCCATCCATTATTACGAATTTGACTTTCAAGACTTTTAACTCAAGACTTCTATCGGGCTTCATCTCTTGTTTTGAATATTTTCTTTAGTAAAAACTCATCTAAACTCATGAAAAATATTACCAAACATTGTCTATCACCTATAGGCTTCATTTCTCTTGTAAAATATATATTTAGAAGTTGATAAAAGTATTTTTAACCTAGGTTTCCAAAGTCATCCGAATTTACACAAATTCATTAAGTGTTTTCCTTTTTGAATTTATTAACTCATCTACTTATAGATTTATATACTAGGGAGGTTATTTACTAAAGACAAAAGCATTAAAGACTATTAATGCACATAAACACAAAATAATGATGAGATCTTAAATGCCTACATGAATATGAGTAGTAAAATGATAGATCTATTATCTCAAATGCTTAAATGGGTTTTGAAAACATAAAAACTATATTTTTTAAAAGATCTTTTGTTCAAAACACTTTTTGATGAAAAACCATAAAGCTTTTGGCATAAAAGCTCCTTTAAATGTTAGATCTACTTTGTAATAGTTCGGTATTCTTGTTTTGACTTTTCCTTGTCTCTAGCAAGAGCTCATGGGGTCCTTTGGTTGGAAATATCCAAGAATCACTTAGCCATAACAAAGATCTATGAGTGGAATGAGTAAAAGTTCACTTACTTGAAGTAAAAATAGGAGATGGAAAGAGGAAAATAGAAAGTTGTGTGTGTGTGTGTTGTTGGGGGGAGGGGGGGGGGGGGGGGGGGGGGGGGGGGGGGGGGGGGGGGGGGGGGGGGGGGGGGGGGGGGGGGGGGGGGGGGGGGGGGGGGGGGGGGGGGGGGGGGGGGGGGGGGGGGGGGGGGGGGGGGGAGAGAGAAAAGTAGTTTATATAGCCTTAGAATTGAGGTTAAATGGGACTAGAATAATTGGAAAAAAAATTGTAAAATGGAGCTTTGGGGGGGGGGGGGGGGGAGGAAGGCAATTCGCGCCGGCCATTGCTTGTGGAGGAAGGGAGTTTCGAATTTTCTTTGATTGATTTGCATTTGATTTGAATTGTGTACCATTTGTCATAAGTTGTCAAGGGTTGAAATATAGAGTGTGCAAATAGGTAGTATAGGTGGTACTTGTGAATAGTGAAGAATAGTAGACAAGAAATTTAATTTCCGATAGTAAAGAAATACGAATAAAAAAGCTATAACTGTATTTTTCATAAGCCGAAAAATTATGAAAAATATAATTTTGAAATCCTTATTTTATTTCGATTCAAATGAGTACTCATAAGTAAATTTTTGAAATTCTAGTTCCGGGGCATGTTTTTCTATAATGGGTCTCGGGATGACCCGGAATTGAAATTTTCTTAAAATATGATATTTTCTTGGTTTGAAATATAATCAAGAACTATATTCAAAATTAAATTTTTCTTATAAAATTTTCTTAATTAAGAATCGAGGAAAAGCCGGAATTAGGGTTCCTAGTTCTCACTCCAGACTTAAACTATTCCGGTTTAGGGTTTTGGTTTCCGGTTATAGGGTTATCTTGGCTAATGGATAAACCGGGTTTTACAACGCCGACATCTGGCACTTCTACACCGCCGGCTTATAGACGGTGTTGGAAGTGAACAGAATCAAATTTGTTAAATCCATTTAAACGCTACCGGCTTTCACTAGAAAAGTCTGTCAGTGTTCATTTTTCAAAATGTACGCCGGCTACTGGGATTCCAACGTTGCTGGCTTAGGGGTGGTGTGGAATGGAAACAGAATTATAATTTTTAACGTCGGGCTTAAGGCCGCCGGCGTAGTATCAAAGGCTGCCAGCGTACATGGATACGCAGTCGGTGTTGGGGGTATTCACGGGCGTGAACCAACCCTGTGTACCTCTCGGCAATTTTTGGAAAATTAGAGTTGCATTCTACACCGGCTCAAAATCGCTGGCGTAGAATGAAGGATGTCGGTGTACCCTTGAACGCTGCCAGTGTTAGCAGTGTTGATCTTTAGTGTATTGAACACCGGTTCAAAGCCGCTGGCTTTGAATGCTGGCATATCCCCTACGCTTTTGAATTTCAAAATCTTTCTTCAAAATTTTCCGAAGTTTGGTATATGATCAATTAAGTATTTGTTAAGTGTTCTATGATATAATAGGATGTTTAAATGCTTTATTATGACCTTGTATTAATTTATTTAAATTTCTTTGATTAATTATATTTTCAACTAATGAATTAGTGCTTAAACTAAGTGTGGAACTTAATATTATTTTAAACAATGATAGATTCTTGCCTAGCCAAACCCATTAGTTCCCGAGCTATATTAGGTACGCAGTAACTTGCTTGTTTCTTTGCTAAGGTAGGCATCAAACCAAATTACTTTAAATTAACAAAATTTTATTAATTAATGAGTGTTGATTGTTCTTGTTTGCCGTTGAATCTGGTTCGGGAAGCGGCACCCTGCTCAGATTGGGGGCAGGATACTTTCTCGTTAATGGATAGAATTATTTAGGAGATATGAGTATCCGAGCTACTCATATCAACCCCCTGGGCATCGTGATGCGTTACTCAAGATCCCTTAGTATTATGGGCTACGCCGAAAGGTGGGGCTGCCTAGTCTATATGAACAGTAGGGACCACTCAGGGAGGCGGACGTAATACTAGATCCTTGTTGTCCGGAGTTTGAATACTCCTGTGTTGTTTTCCTAACTAAAGACTTAACAATAAACCATTGATTGTTGCATAATGCATTAGTCTAAGAATGTGTGACCCACTTTTCATTTGTATTCATTACTTGTGTACTGGGCCTTTGGCTCATATTTTATCCATTTCAAGTGATGACTCGATGAGTTCTATGAGAGTAGGGGTACGGAACCGACTTGAAGATTTTCTTGATGTTTTGGAGGATTAGAGTTAACCAGGACTCAATGGAACCCTATGATTTGTAATAGATTAGATGTGATTCCTTTTGTTGATGATGTAATTAAAGTGTTAGTTTGGGTTGTGTTTTAAAGATTTTGTTAGGCTTGTAAGAAGCTTTGGATGAATATATATATATATAATATATATGTATATGTACTTAGATATGTAGGAATTAAGTTGTTTCCTTTGTAAAATGTTGGTAGTGTAGTAGTGTAGTTTTGTTTAAGGTTTTTTTTTTTTTTTTTAAATCTATGCTTCCTATTATATTATCTATGTGGAATTAGATAAACAATTTCTCAAACAATTCTTTCAGACAACCTTATATATAATTTTATAGGTTATATGTGGTTGGAAAACTGTTATTGCCTATTTCAAATATAGGGGTGATAGCGGGTCCTTATACTAGCAGTTCCTGATCTAATCCCAAAACTAGAGAACCATAAAGATTTTTTCATCATTTAATTTTATTTTTTGGAAACATAATGTTCAATTATTAAAGATGTGTCTTTCTAAAACACTATTTTAAGTACCTTGTCTATTGTATTATTTTAAAAATATATGGATACATATAATTTTTTTTCTTAACCTAGTTTATGCTTGAATTTTATTGTCAATATAACAATATTTACGTCTTTTAATGAAATAAAACTTAGTTCTTTTATACATGATAGGTGATATTTACTTCAAAATTTATATGACTATTGAGTCTAATATAGTCTATATGTATGGAATTTTATTGGGAATTTATAGTCGGTTGTGCAAAATATCGATTTCAAGTAACTTTGGAACAAATTAGTAGCATTTATCCATTATTAGCATGGAATTTGGTCAATTCTGATCATGTCAGACATTATCAGAGGAGTGATAGGTTTAGTATAAGAAAAAAAGATCATCATGCGCGTTATAAGATGCAAACTTTATATCAGAAACCATCTCCCTTTCCATAACAAGCTTGGATAGACAAAAATCAAGGATCAGAAGCCATCATCGACAACATGATGGGCGTGATGAGAAAATAGCAGAAGCCTTCATTTACTTACACATAATGAGCGTGATGGTGGAAATCAAATTTAGCTGAAACCTTCATTGGATTATAAGACTCATGATCAAAGGAATTTCCCTTCTATTCAAGTGCATCACGACTTGTGTAATGGGCATTATGAAGGGAGTGATCGAACCTATTTTAATATTTTAATGTGTTTAAATTGATG